>OU383774.1:65697588-65760088 GCA_910950805.1 Acrocephalus scirpaceus scirpaceus | reverse complement strand
GCACTCTTAATTGAACTTCCAAAACACTTATGCAGTATGCTTTTAAAATGTCCTAATTCAGGAATTTCTAAATAGCATATTCATTTCTTCTACAGTTGCCTGGTAATGATGAAAAAATTTATCACCCTGAAATCAATATAAATGTCCTGGACATCCTTGCTTAAGAAAATTGCAGTATCTCTCTCAACCTTTTTTTTTTTTTCTCTCCTAAAGAATGGAATCTTTTTTTACATGCATTTTAAACTACCTGCACATATTGTTCTCCTTATAGGCTTAATTAGAGAATGTGATCAATTTAATGTAAAGGTTTCAAAATACCGTCATTGATGCACAACAAGGGAAAGAAAAAGATTAAAAAAAACAAAGCAGTACAAGCTTGACATTTTAAAACACTTGCATTTGAAAGACTTTTCACTACTAATTGATTTTTAAAAGAGTTCTGTGGAAAAGTGAACTCAGAAATGTTTGGAAGTGCCTTGGCAGTGTGCCAGAACATTTAGTACAAAGCATAACTAGACAGTTTCTGAGGCCTTACTACAACTGAAAAGATATGTTCTTTGCTTTTCTTAATCTAATTTGGAATCCCAGCTGTACACTTACAGATTATGCTGGGTATTTTCAGTATCTTGTGGACATCTTTAAATGATCAGTTGGCACAAGACAACAACTTCCCTGCTGTCACAAACAGGGTTAGGCAACACAAGGATTTCAGTAGTGAAATTTTCATTAAATTTCCTAAAACAAGCTATGATAATGAATTGGTGTTCATTTCCTTATATTAGGCAGCATTTTGACTGTATTTGTCTGCTAATGCTGTTTTTTAGCATGAATTGTTTGGGCCAAAGCCTATTTCTATTTGTCTTTAGGGATTTTACAGTTCTGAATGGAGTGAGAAGGAGGACAGACAATGTCTTATATTTCATAATAATTTTCTTTAAAATTACCTTTTAGCTCCAATGATATGAGACTGTCTATTTTGTAACACTTTTGTAGTTGTTAGCTGACTGAAGTTGAAAGAAAACCCTCTTTTTTTTTTTCTTCTTTTTTTTTTTCCCCCCGTGCACTTTGAAAACCTACATAGACAGCTGAAATATTAATGGAAATGACATCCATTCTGTTTTGGAAAAAGAGCAGACCAAATGATAACGAGTAACATTGACCAAAAGCAATTACTTTAAAAGGATACTGCTAAGTATCTGAGAAAAATGATTCCTTTGACTAGTTGTTTGTCAGGCCCTGTGTGGTTTTTATTGATTGCTCTTGAATATATAGCCTCCATGATTGAAAATGCTGCTGGTAATGTCCTTCTTTTTATCGTGCTGAGAGTATCTTATTGGGAATATTAAGAAAGAAATTTATACAGGAAACAAATACACATTGGAGCTTTAAATTAGCCAAAAGTGGCCTATAGATTACCTGTGGTACTCATTTTCTAGCATGTCTCCTTTTCTAAAGCTACTATTTAGATTAGATGACAAAAAAATCAGGTCTTAAAAGTTGCATATTAAGTATTTGTTTATTATGTGCTTTGTTTCCCCCTTTCCCTGTATCTGATCACTTTTGTGGAGCACTGTAATTCATCTTCTGCTGTGAAATATACTAAGTTTGAAATGAATCATAGATAGGAATTGAGCTGGTACTATTTCTTACATATGAATATTTTATCTATGCAGCTAACTTTTTTATTTTACTCCACAGTGGAAGATTTCATCTTAGTGTGAGTGGCTGGCAACCTAAAATGCCACTGGTCTATTTAAATGGACACTTGATTAGGATGCTCAAGAGAATGAAGACAGACATAGGAATGGATTTAAGCAGCAGGTTGCAGTGTTACTGACATCACTGGCAAGGTTCTGCAATAATAAAAATCTTCCCAGGCTCCCCAGCTACACAAGCCCCCTAGAGGATGGAATAAAGTGTGTAGGACTCAGTCCTAGGCCTCAGTTCTTCTTTACCAGGTCTTTGAGTATGCCTCTCTCCTTGCCTCTTCCCATAGCAAGGCAACAATTACCAAGAGGAGACATGCCTTTTCCAGTTACAAAAGTTTGCTAGCAAATTCTGTATTTCATTTATTATTATATGCTTTAGTAGCAATCCTCCAAAGTTAAAAAGGAATAACTAGGGCTTTGAAATACTTCCAGATTTTCCTGTCGATTGAACTAAAACTCCAAGATGCTTTAAAACCCATTAGACTCCAAAGGGAAAAAATCCTTCATGACTCCAGTAGTAATTGTTCAGTCAGTCCTGAGGCATCCTTAGGAAAATAAAAACCAACCTGACATCTCTAGTTCCCATGCCCCAGTTACATGGAAGGAGACTGACGAAGCAGATAAAAGCAGATAAGGGATCTGGATAGGAAAAGAACTACCCAGAAGTTTAAATTAACAAGTGGAAAGTTGGGAAAAATAAGAGATGGAGAGTGTTTGAAAGAAAAATCTACACTCTGAAGCTCTTGATCTACTTTCCCACCCTGAGAAGTGAAAGTGAATGTTACTGTGGATAATGTATCTTCTGTCTATTCTACAGAACTCACCAAAAGGCTTTGCTAGACATCTCCTTAAGGCAATTTCACAACCCTCATGTCCAGGATAATTGTATTAAATCTCTTCTCGCTTGCATTGTTTAATTCTTTTCTCCTAAACACTTCTATTGCATTAGGTCCAACATTTTTTCTGGTGATTGAGAAACCAGTATCTTTCCTTTTGGAATCTATGTAATGCTTATTTTGTTCATTCTGGCTTAGGAATCCCCATTCATTTTGTTTCCAGAGATGTGCCACATCAAGACTTGTGCAAATATACAGGATTTTCAACTGTTTTTTAATGCAAATCAGATTTAGCAGTAATTTATTGGTATGAAAGAGAATGCAGCTACTTTATTTAGTAGCTAAATGTGGCTTATGGAGTATGGATGCCAGCAACAGAATTTAGCTTTTTGTGTAGTGCTCTCACAAACATGCTCAGTCACTTTTGGGTGAAGTATTGTATCATATGGATACTGTCACTGGTTTCCTTAGTCAGTAAACCTTGATGAGAGCACCCTGGCCACACACAGACTGAAGTCAGGTGCCTGTGCACCAAGATCTCTATTACCAATAATTTCCAATTTCTCTTTCTGCACAAAGCCAGCCTGGATGGCCAGACCTGAGCTAGGACTAGGTAAGGACCTGCCTTAGTTTTGATACTGAGTAGATGCTGATGATCATCCTACAGAATATAGATAAGTGGTCCTGTAGGAGTCATCTTAAGTGTGGCTGTTGGTACAGCAATGCTAAACAGATGTCACAGACATGGCAAAGAATAATGTTTTGCAGTCCATGCATTTTCCAAAATAGTATTTAAATAGCCCATAATGATTATATAAATAGCTGTATACAAAATCTAGGGGCCAGTAAAACTTGAAGTTGCTTGCACACAGCATCCTTAATACTCACACATATCAGAGGCATCCCTGGGCACAGACAGAACTGCTGCTGTGCCAGTACAGCAGTCAGGCTCATACCGGAGTCTCATGCCCTGTGGTGCCAAATTGAACTCCTTGGTGTACAGTTGAAACCTGGACTGGAAGAAGATACATGAAAGCAGTTCTTTAGTAAAATCCAGAAGTGCCATCTAATGATCGGTAATGGTGGGGAGTGGGGAGAGGGGGAGAACTAAGAGAGAAAGAATGAAAAAAAGAAAGATCAGAATGAGGAAATGCAGGTTAGTTAAAAACACTATTGAGTATGCTTTTTTCGTTTTGTGACTGGCCAGCTCCTCTCTCTTACTGCTCTTTGCTGTGGGCTTTGCATGGGGATGTAACCAGGACAGGCCAAGACTCTGGGTTGTCTGTCTTTTGTTTATCTTTGTATGGAAAAGCTGATTTGCCAGATAAACACATGCAACTAGGGATGAAATTAAACTTACTTTATCTGCATTCTCTGAATTTTTTCATGGCTAGGACTATATGTGTGTCCTCACCTAGAACTGAATTTTTGGCTATGACATGCTGACCCCTGTTTCGGTACTGTAATATCCTCTACGATGTCACCACTTTCTTCCTGTTTTGCTGTTTGTGGCTCACATGACACAGTTTTTACAGTGTCGTGTTTCCCCTCTGTCTCTCTTCATCATGCCTTGATAACTATTTTGGGAAAACAGAATGCTTTCCTATTGCAGTAGCAGTGCTGACAGATGTCAGTTTATCAGATAGGCTGTGTAGAGCAAAACCTGGCACTACTGCAGCCACATCATTTTCTGCAAAATTCTACTTTCAGTTTTGAAAGGGATTTTGTTTTGTTTTTGTAATTATGTTTGTAGCTGAAATACAGCTGTATTGTCTTGTGGAGCCAGGAAGAGGAACACAAAAAGTGAAAACTGACATCGAGCTTAAGCTAGATGGAAAACTTTAGGAGATGCAAATGAGCTTGATAACTTGACAAAGAGTGGAAAGCTGGAGAATCAGGATGCAAGTCTTCTGTGCTGGTATCAAGATAAAAAGATGTTTTGTGCAGAACTCTTTAAGAGGCCAAGGGGCTGTTTTGCCAAATTATCTAGGGAGAACAGAGAAAAATAATTCAGGATTTATTGTTAAAAATAACCATCAATTTTTCATCAGTGATATTCTGTGCTGTGAGTCATAGCTGAATGTGTTTGTATGGGAGTGGGAAAGTAGAGATGAAGAGTATTTTATAGACAATAATATGTTAATGTTGCCATGGATTTTGCGGCTGCTGCTGCAGAATTTAAGAGTTGTCACCATGGAGTTTGTTTTGTTGTGTGCTGCAGAATAGACGAAGGACCTGTGTGATGGTGACTTGCTGCAGTGGACATCAGCTCTTTGGTTTTAGGACTTTAGGTAGTAGTGGTGAAAGTAATATTTTGTTTACTAACTAGAGGCCATAGTCAGATGGCATTACTGCTGCTTTCCAGATGAAAGGGAAGTAATGGTGAAGTTAAGCAATGAGTGAAATCTTAGATATGTAAGATTTTATCTGGGCAGGATTGGAAAGACTAATATGTAGCTAATTTTTTTAGAACATATTTAGAACCTGCATTTTTTTAGAACACACAAAATTAATCTCTATCTCTGACTTTTACCAAGATTCCTTGTCCTTCCCAGTTGTAATTGACAGTTTATTTTAAAACAAAGGCCGTAATGAGAAGGGTTTGCATTTCTTTTCTGCAATCATCATCCAAAATAGTTATAGCTGTTAAAAATTGGTCTTAGTGTTATTCAGATCACATAAGACTTCCTTTAATTGGCCCTTAATAAGCTTGGTTTAACTGGGATTTAAAGAAAGAACAGTGGTCATTAACATTAGCCAGATTAAGACTCTGTTAATTACCACTGAAAGATAAAGTAATATGCAAAGATGGGGTCTAAACTATTCTTGCACTTAAGCACCCAAAGAAGTTGAGAAATTTCTTGCTAACTGAAATGAATAAGTCAATAGCTCTTTCTCTTCAAGACTTAAAAAAGACAGAAGAGGGTGAGAGCACAATTACTACATTTAAATACTCTGACTTAATTAGTACTGTGTATACAGATGTACTTTCTATTTTGTTGGGCTTTTCCTATCCCTCAAACATAATTAATGGTTTATTTCAAGTTTTTGATAAACTCTGCAAGAATGTATCATTTTCTGGTCATGAATCTTTTGTATAGGCAAACACAGTCTAATATAGTATTAATACACTGATATTTAGGCTTTATATATGAACATCAGTATACAAATATACATGAATGTGCATATCAATCTATGTTTATACAGAAATAAAATATATATATATGTCACATTTATATATATATTAGACACCCTTTAAAGTAGAGAATATTTTTCTTATTGCACAGTAGCTATAGAATCAAAATATTTCATACGTTTTAAGCAAAATGTAAAGGAGATGTATCCTTCTAATAATGGCATTTTTTATGATGTCACTATAGTTTAAAGCATTCCTCAGTCATGACAGTCTCTCAAGTATTGGCATGACACAGTATTTCCACTTTGCAGTGGACTTGTGGTGGATTTGTCAGGGTGTCCTATCAATCACAGCACCCATCAAAGGAAAGTTCAAGAAACTGACAGCGGTCAGATATAGAATCATCTTCTTCTGTGCATGAATAGTTTCTGACTAGTCTTCATCAGTCAGCAAGGATTTATAATTTGAAATGAAACATTTTTAATCATGTGTAGTTGTTTCTTATATTTAATGTAATGAGAGCTTTTCCCCACTGTGATACTAAGTGATAAGTTCTGTTTTAAACAAACTGCTGTTCTCAATTATTTCCATCTGTATGATTATAAATATTTTAAAAACAAGTAATTCTGTCTCTTCTAGAAAGTGATATGTGCTGATATGTTGTATATCAGTTTCATGGAATATTTTCACATTCTTGTATAGTGAGAAGGACTAACAGTTGTGCCAAGTTTACTGTCACGTATTCTCATATATTAATGATTTTTTTCAACTTCCATCTCTCAAAATAGACTGGTGATCTTAATTTAGAAAAAGACACTGGTTACATATTTTCTACATTTTATTTCTACTACTTTATATAATCTTCAATTTTCTTCAAACTGCCTCCACAGTGAACAGTTGTTCCACAGCCTCTTTCTGTGACATTTATTTTCTTTGGAGATACAGTGATATTTAAAAAAAAAAAAGATCAGTTGGTAGGAAAAATAAATCCACATTTTCTATTTAACTCTGTTTAGTACTCAAAGATGCTGGAGTATGCTAGACTAGAGCTTTCTTTTTTTTAATTGTTTGCTAACAATGTAGTTAGTTGAAATTTGTATTTTTTAATGATAAATTATGATAAATCACTGCAGCATGTTGTGGTTTTCTTTTCTGTTTGAAATTTTATGTAATTTGTATTATATCTCCACTTTTTCAGTTAGCAGATAATAACAAACCCATGATATTCCAGATGTACTGTAATATTTTCTAAATCAAATAAATCAAATCCTCATTGCTTCATTAGTTTCTAAAGACTATGCATATAACATTTAAAAATTAAGTAAGTAAATTAAAAAGATCACATAGTACAGGTACAAATGTACTTATTATCTTTGTATATACATCTTTAAATTAGTGCTTTGATTTAATAGTTTCTTTAAATTATTTTGAAGAGTAGTTTCTCATACTTGGAACCCTGAGTTGAGGATGAGTGGCAGATTAGAGGGTTAATCCTTAAGTCATGTCTTATGTTGTACTTTCTGAATATAGAACACCTGCAAATGCAGAAGAACTTTTCTCACCCATTCATACAGAAACTGCTGCTAGCAGAAGGATTGGTCCCATGTGGACACTCTTATCCTCCCAAGAGTGCACCTGCCACCTCGTATGCATTCTTTCTTGTACATATTTCTCAGATGATAACCATGGGCCATGAAATCTGTTGCTTTTAAAATAACAGGAACTGTGTTAACAAAAGAACTTACCAAACTTATTGTCTCAAATAAAATAATTGAAAAACAGGGCCAAAGAGGAAGAAATATGCTTTAATTGATAGGCTATTTTTACATGCGAGTGGAAATTTGGATCCATTCTGTTGGGTGAAATACAAACTTTATTAGCGTAACCCAGTCAACCTCAATCCTTTACCAAATACAGGTTTTCTTTTTGTAGGCTGTGCAATATTCTCTGTTAAATTTCTCATTCATCAGTTCTTGCCAAAGGCGGCCAGCATATTGTCATTGTACCCTGAGTACTTGTGCTCAGAGTGCAGCCTTGGCTATGGAGCTCTCTGTGTTCCTTGGGGAACTACCTCCACTACTTACATATGGGAATGAGGAAGGAATCAAGATAAGATCTTGTCTGGAGACCAAGAAAGTTTTAGAGAAACTTTGTGTGCCGCTGCTTGCTGGTGCAGCTGCTTGCTGGTGCTTTTATGGCAGAAGGGATACTGAGAACAATCTTTGTAGACGAGCTTTGGGAACTTGTTCGTTTGCCCTAGATGTAGAGGCTTTGGCTCGGAAACTTTTGGGGGAATCCAGTGCCAAACATGTAACCTGTCTACTTACCCTATGTTTTTCAGAAGAGTTTAAGGTATTTTCCAGTATAAAAAGATAACTCTGCTTTGTCAGCTCAAGATTTTCCAAACTGTGTAATCAAGTTTACATGTGTAATTCATGTGTAAAGAATGTAAAGCAAACTTTTTTCCACTTGTGCCACAAATTGCAGTACAGTTGATTCTTTGTACTCTGCATGGAGCATTTGGCTGGTGATAATTCATAATAGTCATCAAAATTAACAGTTTCACTATCACGGAGGGTGGAACAATCCTTCAAATAGAAGAACTAAGAGGCACAAAATGATGCCATTGAAAAAGAACTGATTTGGATAACTTAAATACTAAAAAAGAAAAAATAAAAATCATTGTTTAAAAAAAAGAAAAAAACCCCCAAACTAAAAAAGGGCTACCTCAAATATTCCTCTTCACATTTTCTTCTTTCCAATCTCCATGGTAAATACTCAAGCACTTGCCAGTGTACTCCTTCAATGAAGAGCAAAGCTGAAATCTGTCACAAATCATACCTAGCTGCCAGAGAAATTCAAATTGCTGTAAGCACAAGTGCCAGGGGAGCTCTTACAGCGATGCTGAAACCATAATGCAACATTCACAACGAGATCATTGCATCATAATCTCCTTCTGAATGTGACTCCCTTTGTGTGTCAGGTGTTTGCATGTCAGAGGGAGAAGAAGAAAGGGGATTGTGAGTTTAGCACAATCTGTTGTTCTGTATTAAAGTTTGGGTTTTTTATAATATTAAAAATGACCTGTTTTTATGTAGGATATTCCAGAGGCTTCAGAGCTAAACTGATGCCCTCTAATCCCCTCAATACAAAACACTTTTGTTAGGAATATTCCTGTTTTCATTTCAGACAAGCTAGTTACTTGGAATTCTCTCTAAGCCTATAAGCTTACAAAAGTTAATATATATTAAAAATTATATTTGTTTTCAGTATATGCATCACAACTGTTTTAATTTACTAAGTGCACAATCAATATTTAAATGAAGAATATTTGATTCTTTCTCAGCTGTATCAGCTTTTGAGCAGAGTAAGTTTATGAAAATCCATGGAGGACTTTTTTTTCCCCCCAGATTTACAGCAGCATAAATGAAAGGAGAATCAGGGACATATTACAGGAGAAATATTACATATTACAAAATTTCATTTATATTATTTAAACATCCATCAGACCCATCCATTATTTCATGCAGTCATGTCCACAAAGTATATGGGTTGTTTGGGGTATTTTTGAGAGCTTATCATTATAATCTAAGACTTGAATGTATATCTTCAAAAAAACCTCAAGATACAGTGACTTTAGTAGTGAAGAAGGCTGGCAGCAGGTTAGTTCAGAGATGTGAGTAAAGCTGAACATCGAGTGAACATCCCTCTGACTTCATTGCCACCCAATAGTATTTTAATTAGTAATTTTGGCCACAAGAAAATATTCTTGATTCACTGTGTTATGTAACTGAAAACCATTTAATGGTAAGAATAAAACTATGGATGAGTTTGGATAATATAATATTGGATAATTTCACCAAAAACCCAAAATCTCACTTCATTCTACATAATTCCTTGTACTGCCTTTATGATTGAAATATAATGGTAATTTTCACAGGAAAAAAAAAGGAGGGGGAGAAAAAAAGAGCTTGATACCAGTCCTGTTTACCTTATTTAACTTCATAAAGTGCTGAAGTTTGGAATCCAGTTATCCACAGTTCAAAAAGAGATCGATATTCCCAATGTGGGATGATGTATATGTGAATTGCTGTACAGCTGACTCCCCACTGACTATACAGGGCATGAGGCAGTTGGTAACTTACATTGAATATTTCAGTTTAGTGAATTTAGGTGCAAACATTTCATAGCTGAGTTGTGTGTCCAGTACCTGGAAAAGGATTAGGCAGGGCTGATTTAGTTGATATCAGTATTATTTACTCTTTAGCAATCAGGAGGAAAAAAAAGAAAAAAAAAAAAGAAAGAGAAATGGTCAATAAATGTGAACAAATGATTGGTGAACTAATCTTCACACAATAAATATGAAGATTACCTATATCTGCATAGACTGGTTTCAGACCTGTGATCTGTAGGGCAGAATTCAGCGCATACCTTGCTTGATGTGTGGCATTGGGCACAAAGCAAGAATCCACTGTAAGTTCCATCAGGTTGGGTGGTGTGAGCTCAGAACTAGGGGTCTAGTCAATAATGCATCTCCAAGGAAATATGGTCAGTATAAACATCTCTCGCCTGTGAAAGCAGTTATTAGCCAGTGTGGAGGGCCTCTTTCTGTGTTTTATCAATGGTTTTTTTTTCCTACAGTCTATTTAAAATGTAAAATATGGAATTATACCTTGAAATGCCTCTTTGTTTTTAGCTTAGCAGAGTAGATGGCTCATCAGGAATGCAGTTGATGGGGATTTTAAGGGTGATTTAAGTATTTAAGTCCACAAGTCCCTTAAAATCCTGCCAGTCCCTTTACAAGTCTATGAAGATCTGGGACAGCCCAGAGGAATGGAGGTACTTTTCAAAACTACTGGGTACTTAAGACCTAGACTGAGAATCATAACAGTTCTGAGATTTTCTTCTTGTTGATATTTCTGCCCTGTCTACCTTAAGTGGCTCCACACTTCTTTTTTTTTTTTTCTTTGCTTCTTTTTCTTTAAATTCTGAGGAACCCTATTCTTCCTGTGCATTGTTATGTATACATGAGTTACCTTCACGTCTTTTATGTCTGCCACCTAAAAGTTAGGTATTGTGGTATAACTGTGCCTTTTCTTGGACCTGAGCATAAATGCTAAAGAGCAATGATGGTAAGAAGAGAGAAAGAGAATAAATAGTTCCGCGTGCCACTGAAACTGCATGGGGAATTTAGGTAGGCAGAATGCAATTATGCATTTGGAATATAGCCAGGACATATGGGTTAACACATGTACTCCTGTGAAAAGTGCCATGGGATATTTAATGACTGTAAGTTGTCAGAACTCAGTTTTATATTTCATCTGAAAGACAGCACCACCAGCCACATGATGTCCCTTCACACCATGCTGAAGCAATTCCTTGCTATAGACTCAGAGGGAGGGAGGGAGGGAGGGGGGGACATAGTGGTGTCTTCTAAATCTCCATTTCTTGCTGCAGTTGGGCTTTCTTGAAAGATTTATATTAAAAGATTAATCAAGCCCAGCTTTCTTATGATGGAGCTAATGAGCTCCAACAAATTCACTAACCAAATTTAAATATGAGAAATTGCCCTGGCCAGAAATGGCTTGCTCTAAGATGATGCTTTACCACACATTTCTTTGGCCCTGCAAACCCTTCTAGGCTGGCCACCTTTGGAAAATCTCTTGCAAGTCTTGCTCAAAGTGGAGTAGTGCAAGTGTATAGTAAAAAACATAAGCATGTTAGCAAAATCTTTTTTGTTTTTCAGTGTATTATGACATGATAAAAAAATAAAAATGAAATGAAGAGGCTGTATGTCAGCTATGTATAAGGAATCTAAAGAAACTGTTATGCAGGATGGTTTAGGTCTCCTATGTATTTAATCTATTTATATGAAATCTATTTTGGTGACACTCAAAGCGTAAGAACAGGCATTGGAATGTCATCTGACTGTTAATAATTTAAATGTTATGAAGTTCTGCAGTTCCTAACTAACTGGAGTGCCCCAAACTTCTATTCTAATCTGGGTGGGTTTGATAGTAGTAATTGTTGAAACGTTCCCTGGGATGTGCAGCTTGGTGGAATCATCTTCCTGTAGGCTGTTAATGGGAGATAATTTTTCCTTTTTAGCAAGGGCTGCTCGAAGTTGTATTTTGTGCCCTTAATTGATGGGCTTATTTAATGAGGATATATGGCAGAAAACAGTGTACACCAATTTCCTGAACTTCGAACATTCAATATAATCTATGTTATATAGTTTGAGCATTCAGTATAATCTATATTAGTAGTGGTTTTTGTGTTGGTCTGCTGATGGGAACTTCTTTACAGGACAAGTGGTAAAGGGCTGAATTCCACAGATAAAACAGCCTTTGTGATTCTTGAGTGAATAAATGCATTCAGTCCCTGCATTACACAATTTTTTGGGCAGCCTTGTCCCCTCCTGCAGAGCATTGATGCTGTTTGTCTTTGCAGTTGGACTTTCTTTTTGATGTGGTGGTTGACTGGAGTTCACCAATCATTTGTTCAGCTGTGTAAGCCCACTAATTTTCCAAAGTTAATTGTAACAGTGTGTATGGCTGAGATAATTGACCTGGTTGCCATACTCAGATATAACTTTGCAGACAAATTCTTGATGCAAAAGTCATGAAACTGCGATGTGAAAGGAAAGCCTTTTAAAAGCACGTGTTCAGAATATTGTAAAGCCTTCCCTGTTCTGTATGTTAGTTTCAGTTTTGGTATAAAAGAGGCTGTCCTGCTCATTTTCTCTAGAAAAGAGATGATAGTGTAGCTATTATCCACTTGAAGTAATAAGTTACTTGTTTTCAACTATGAGAATAGCTGAACCAAAGCATAACGAAAATAAAATAGGGATAGATGCAACTGTAAAATCTTAGAACCAGTCACACATCCAGCATGAGAGCTTGTTAAGAATCCATACATTCTTAGAATTTATTAAACCACCGGTTACCTTTGTGGTGTCTTTTTTTCTTGAAAATGCTCTGTAAAGGAACAAAAAAGAATGCTTTAGATATCAAAGGCTATTCTATTTCTGAAACTGCAAGCTGTATAAAACAAATCTTGAAAATGCAAGAAGAAATCTTATTTAAAATGATAGGATTCTGCATTATAACCAAAGAAGAATAAATGATAAATCTATAGTGTTTCTAAAATTTTCTGCAAGCTATGGAATATGCTGTGAGTCTTACCACACCAGAGCCAGCAAAAAAGTTGCAGTTTTGGTATGCTTCATTAACTGTTTGCATACAAGACAAAAGTGCTTTCTGATGAAGTGTAAAACCAACTTGGGACCAATTTTCCACAACATAAATTCAACATTCATTCCATCCCCTGATATTCTTAGATTCAAACAACTAGGGAGGTTTTATGTCTTATCTCTTATCAATAATTATTTTTAATTCTACAATTTTAGATTATTCAGCCAAATGTAATAAGCTCAAGTTGATTTCATACTGTGATGATTGCTGTTAAAGACATGGTGCTTTCTAGAGTACTGTGATTAGTCTCGTTATGTGTGTTTTTAAGTAGTTATTTGAAATTCTGTATTATGGATGTCTTTTACTAGAGTTATTTCTCTAGGTTTTATTACTGGGGAAATACATTTTATGGAGGCATGGATCCTTTCAAGGATGAATTTAAGATCACACCTTTTTAATATTTTTTTCCATTTGTGGAGTTGAACTAATTGTATGGTGATAATGTCAATTTTAGTAAAGTGGGAAGTGCCCTTTCAGACTTGGTACTGCACCTCTGTGAAAAGGATTTATTTTGATAATGTATGTAATGCTTCTGCTCATGATTCAAATTTCTGTTTGCTGAATTCTGTGTGGTCTCAATTTTACTATTGAAGCTTGTCTGGTGATGTGCTATCTTTGTATCTTACTATAAACTATCAGGTATTTTTCTGAGTGAAGTTTATTTTACTTTTATTATAGAGCAGTTTAGCTATGCAGAGGAGTCACTAGACTCCACTGAGGTGAGAGGGTACATAGCAAATGTAGAGTGCATTAATGTATACAAAATAACTGGAATTACAGGAACTTTGCCTGACATGAAGGTTTATAAGTTATCCTTAATCACTTCCAACTTGGATAGGGAAACATTGCAATTTTCTGCTTAGGTTTATGTAGACGTATTTTTAGTTTTGAAGTAATTTGCTTGCAGTAGAGTAAGAGAAATGATAGTCCTGTGGAAGTTTATTAATAAGGGAGGGGGAAAGAGTGCTCTGGTGATCCCTCACTTGCAGAGGCCACCCTGTAGACTGCTGAAGAGACCTCACTATAATCCTGATAAACCTTTTATAGTAAATGCCAAACTGCAAACTGTCTTTATTCATTCATTTTTTAAAGGTCTGTTTCCCAGATCTTGCTTACTTACAGTGAGGAAAAAGCTAAAAAACACTAGAAAGTACTTTTTTTTTTTTCTTGATTTTTTTTTTTTTGTGTCTACAGTTATTTTCATATGTATTTTCTGTGTTTTGGGGAAATGTTCAGGTAGATAAAGATGTGGACAGATTGTTGATGGACAGGCAGAAGGGATCCTGAAGAAAACTGAGCGCTGAGATCAGAAGAAGTTGAGCATAATTGCCTTATATGCAATATTTGACCCCATGTATAGCCTCACATATGCATTGAATTAATGCAAAATCGTTGCTGAATACAACCACTGAATAAATGCTTTAGAGCCTATTAAGTATGTCATTCTGTTTGAGTTTTGTGCTAATTTCTTTCCACATGTTTAAGCCCATCATGGCTTTTCTTTTTTTTTTTTCAAATACTGTGTTCAGTCCATTACTATGTGGGCTTTAAGCGTAGGGACTGTTAGCACGTCTGAAGTAACATCTGCTCTGTCTTTTTGTTGCTGGGTTCATGGTATAATTAGCTCTATATTTCACCAAATACAATTTTGCTCCCATGGTGGATAGAGCAGCATGAAGAAAACATAAATAATTGCAGATTAGAGAAACAGAAGGGAAAGTGGGTGTAGGTGGCTTTGATGGAAAAAAGGGTTAAGGAGAATAGAAGGTCAACTCATTATAGGACATAACATTGTTAAAATTATACTTGAGTATACTTCAGTTTCTCACATCTGAAGTATGTAATTTTCTTGTTTAATTCCACCTAGTTTTGCTAGAAGGAAAGATGATTTAAAAATAGAAACTTTATTCTAGGTTATATGCATTTAAAAATCCTAAATTATGTGTAAGCTTAAATGAGCAAGCACTCATAGACTAGGATATGATTTTTTTTTTATTAGCTGAAGATTGCAGTGTATAAATCACACTTTTCTGGACAATGCAATGAAGATTATCTAAAGATTACAAGAGAGAAGTGTTCCATGCAGACTTTTTGGGTGAGCTTTATGAAGCTTGCTACAGAGTTTCCTACTCTCTGACAATTCTGCATTATGAAACTACTTCCAGCAAGAAAGACATCAGCAACCTGATTCAGTACAGGTACCTTGTACCATTTGGAATGCCTTCGGGCATCCTACTCGGCCTTCGGCTTCCACTCCTGAATGGCAGAGAACTTATGCAGTAGGTGCTCTGTCATTTTTGTGAGCCCGCTGGGGACGCATCCGACACCACATCAGGGCACCTGAAATGACAGCAGGTGACAGAATAGACCTCCAGAGCTTGCAGTGCCATGTGCAACACAGTTCCCTTGTCTCAGGGAGCAAATAGTGCCACAAATAAGACAGTGAAAATATTTCAGAATGTCTTCCTTGTCTTAATTTGCACTTATATTAATGATCCTTTAAAAGATTCTTCTTTCTATAACATCCAGAAATAATAATGTGATTGGGGCAACTACTAATCAGTATTTAAATAATGGTACAATTTTGTGATGGCTTACCTGTTTTAAAGTTATTTTAGCAATTTTTCTCAGCCTTGTCTTAATAGAATCAGTTTATGAAGAGAAAGAAGATAAATCATGGTGGTTATAACCTGGCCTAAAGGAATTCTCCAGAAATACCCATGTCTGGCTGACCATGTTCTCTCCATGATGCATGTAATCCTGAGTTTGTACCAACAAACATCTCTGTTAAAAATGGGGTGCATTTTCCTTCTTTGTCTCTTTTCTCATGGAGTATCAGTAGTTTTCTAATGGCCTCATCCAAATAAAAATAAATCCCATTGTTAAATAGTTCCCCAGCTTCAGCCAACTTCACAAAAATGTTCTTCTGGAATTTCATGGGGTGCATTAGATAGAGTATGTTCTGTTAATAATGAATCCAAATTCCATGGAATTGCTGAAAAATGTGTGTAAAGGGCTGTGGTTGGAAGTTTGGAACATAAACCACTTACTGCACTCACAGCACTATCACTCTTTTAATGAGCTCTTTTCTGACAAAGGCACTTTAAATTTCCAACTTTTCATCTGCTGTGTATGTGCATATATATACATCTTGTACATTTGGGTTTAGGTTTGCAGCTTAGTACAATCTCTTTTGCCCATTTCCAACACTTCTTCCATAAGCAGTAATAGCTTAGACTTTTTAATCAATGTGTTTAAAAAACCCATTCAATTCTCATTGATAAAGAAAATAAATCATCTGAAAATTAGTTTGCTACTCATAGTTTTGACTCACGTAAAGGATTTCTGACTTCCTCTTCTTGACAGATTTTCTTGTATTTTTTTTTCTTTTCCTACTTAATTAAACTTTCTTTATTTGAAAACTTAAAAAATAATTTTAAAAAAATTAGTTACGTCCAGACTCTAGGGTAGGAGATAAATTGAAATTTTAACATTATAGCAGGTCATGCTGAGGTAAGAAAAACAGGATTTAACATGTAAGGTTAAATCATCATGAGGTACAGTGGTCTTGGTTGCCATTGCTTTTGTGTAAGCAGCTTTGTTAGAGTTAACTATTTCTGGTACCATTATAATATTGGTTATTATAATCTTCAAAGAATAGTGTAGAACAAGTAATAGGACTACTGGTACAAGAAAATGTAATTTTCCTCCTTTTTTGCTTTCAGACTACAAACAATAAATCATTTTGTTCAAGAGACAATAAAGCACCAACTGGGTGCTGGTCTAATTCCTGTTAGGGGAGGTCTTCAGTAGCTTTCTAAAACAAAGTAATTAGAGAAGGACTTCTTTTTATAAAAAAAAGGATTATTTTTGTATATCTCTTGTGTTCTTACAGGTGTTAATCAGAGTAGAGTAAAAAAGATTGTGTTCTACTTCCATTTTACATCAGAGACATAAAAGTTATAAATCAACTACAACAATTACAAAACACATAAAGAAAAATCCCTAGTGCAACAAGAATTTAGACATAAATGGCTTCATTGTACTGATGAAGGTTACGGTTGTTTAGTGGGAAAAGAAAATAATAGGAATCATAGCACATAAATGAAAGAAAAGGATGTCTTGGGGGAGGGGAGTGGGGAAATGTTTCCTTAATAAAGTCAACATACAGAAATAAAACCAACATCTGCTCCTCGTTTCTCTATTTGATTTTACTTTTAATTACAGAACTTCATAGTTGAGGCAATTTTAGTAAATCTTTAGCTTTTCTTTTTTTGTGGTTGAAGCTACTGACAAAGTTCTAGAGTCACTGAGTGTATGTTTGTGCTTTTTTTTCTGGGTCTTTGAATAATATTGCCTAATGGTGGACCAAATTTTCCTTTTGAAGGAACGTCTCCTGATGTTTTCCTGGCTTTTGTATTCTCCAGCTAGTCAGCTTCAGCTCAGCTTGAGCACCTGTTGTTGGCTATGGTGCATAACGGGGGTTATGGAAAGTTTCAAGCTTCTGGCTTCTCTGTTCATCCTCTGAGTGTCTTTAGATTTCACACTTTGTAAGTTATTCTTCTAGGCCTTTATTAATGGGGACAGGCTATTTATGTAAGCATGTAGAAGTGGTATCCCATCCCATGTAGAGATGGGATGAGCTGGAAGAGATTCAGCCAGGGTTCCACTGGATACTTCTGTGGTCACAAGCAGAAATTTGCCCTATGTGCAGGAACCAGCTTTAACATGTGATTAATTGTTCTGTCAAGGAAAGATAGATATATTACTGGCTTTACAAAATAGTATTGTAATACAGCTTCAATGTGACATACTAATTGATTAATAGATAGGTGAGTTTTGCTGGTTCATCAGCCAAAAATAATTATACCATGAGCATTGTTGGGGTATGACTGCAGTGATTTGAATAAGGAAAAGAGCACTTGTAGGGTTCTGTGTAGTTAAGAAACTTGTATTGAACAGATGAAGAATAATGTACTCACAGGATTTATACTCAAGGATATTAGTGCAATGCTGCATAAACTAAGGATATTTAGATAATTGTGTTAAATTTTGAAAACTTGGTAGAGTTCTTTGGAATCATAAGCTCTCTTGTAAAAAGTTAATTTCGCGCAATAGCCATTTGCAAAATCCCCCAAATTATTTTTCTATTCTATATTTCTGAGCAATACATCCTCAAAACCATATACAAAATGTCTATGTGGATTTCTGTAAGAGTATTTGTACTGTGTTGTACTCTTTCATATTCTCTAACTATTTGTGTAATAAATTTGCTTCATTTTAACTAAAAAATAGCTGGCATAGTGTTAAATATTTTCATTTTTGATCATGCTAAATAACCTGTATGTTGCTTTTGCAGTATGCCTGCTTACATTCTTAATCAAAGCTGTGTGGGAAATCAGGTTCTCAAGCATATCTGTGCATTGACTCCATTTTTCAGTGTTGTCCTCAGTGTAGCAGAGATGATGTTGAAAGGGATCTAGGCTTTATGAGACTTTCATGACTAACTTTGCCCTTTGAAATGAAGTAGATTCAGGGGCTTTATAATCTGCTTTTTTAGGGCCACACTATGACACCTGTCTTGTGAGAGCTGTCTAAATTATATTGCCGTGACTGCTCTTGATAAGCCAACTATAGTCACTGGCCAAAGCAACACCTTTAATTACTCAGGATTCCTAAAAAGTGTCTTCTCATCATACATGCTGTAGAGTCAGCTGTTCCAATAAGTGATTTTTATGGTTTTGAGAAGTCGCTTCACTAAACCTTGACCCAGTGTGCTATATAACTAACTGATTTACATGGAAGTTCTGGAGGTTACTTCTCACTACTCATGTATTACACATGGGTTAGTTGCCTTTTTGATCTCCATTAATATTGTGCACTCAGAAATGTTCTTCAACTTTATGATCGGGTATTTTCTCCATTTATTATTTATTGTATGCTACTATTCTGTGGTAACTCCCTCACTGTATCGTACCATATACATCTTACAGCAAATGTCACTGATCTGTGATCACGTGTTCATGATGGGTTTAGAACTCAGTATGATTAATCATTCAAAGTGTATACTGCGGCATGTTTTATTCTTTATTCCTGTCTCATTAAATGACCTTTTAGATGTAAGGAGTAATCTTTTTTTTTCTACTCTATGTGTAAGGCAGGTGTTACAGAAAGGTTGCAACCCCACTCACGAGGCTTCTCTGGCTGGAAGATAAAAATAGTGACTTTCCATGGAGTTCTGTTTGCTGTGGTATTTTAATGTTGCCCTGAAAAGTCTTCCTCTGCAACCATGGATACAAGCTTCTGTGCCCATTACTCGTATGCAGTAGATGCATGTCGCATCTTGGCTACAAGATGAGAAGAAGCACATTCTACTCGCTCTGTGGTTAACTGAGCCATCTCTCCCTGCCTCAGTTCTTCCTGTGATATTCTATTTTAATTGGCTATTATGGATTATTTAATTAATGATTGGGTCCCAAACTGACCCACATTTCATCTTTCATTTAGAAGTTTGGATTTGTATTTGTTTGCTTAATGAGTTTGCATTGTTTTAACTCACTTACAATTAATTGGACAGCCTAGGTCAGACTCCTGGCAGTGTTTTTTTTCACTGCATGATCTCATTCTTACTCGCTGTCTGAGGCCTCTTTCAGCTGGAGCTGAGCATGGAGGGAAAGGTATGCCCTCCAGCGTGACAGGAAGCCCGAACCATTTCAAGATGGCTGTTTGAGACTGAGTGTAGAAGATTTCAGCAGATGGCTTCTAATTACTTGAGATATGCCAAAGTGCTGAAAGGAGCATTTGTATCTTCAAACCTAAGGGATAGCTGTACCTGACACAATGTGAGTGGCATGTGCATTAATGTACCCATGTCAGCATTTATTCCATCTACAGTTTCTGCCATGAGCTTTATCACAGATAATTGTCTATGATATGAATGGAACTTCCTTGAGTATTGTTGTAATAGAGCTATAACTAATAAACCTATTACAGAAAGTAGAAGAAAATCCTATGCTTTTTTAATGGAAAGTAGAAATAAAGCGACAATCTATATTCATATTCATTTTATCTAGAAAGCTATGGAAACTTTGAATTAAAACTATCATTTTGACCTTTTAGTGGAGTTTATAGGCAAGTCTCTTTTTATGATAGTGAGCAATTTCTTTAAGATGCAGGGAAATTACTGTTACATTAGTTGCATAAAATAATTGAGAATTTTGAGAGAGAGATATGTCATGCTCACCTTACTCACACTGTTAGTCTCAGCAAGGTCAAGGGACTAATTGTGGACCCAGCCTGCCCTAAGCCAGTTGCAGTACATAATTGCATGCTGCCCTGGGAGCAGCATAAGAAGGAAATTGTGACTTGAAGCAATTCTGTTTGGTATTCTGGGGGGTAGGGTCAAAACTAGCCTCAGTGTCTGCTCCCTCCCTTCCCCTACCGGTGGGTGGTGAGTCTGCAGAACTCATTTCCCCTCCTGGGCTGCCATCTGTGGTATGAGAAACCGGTTCACGGAAGAGAAACTCGGAGTTTCTTTCAGAAGGTTTGTGTATCAAACCCTTCAGATTTCTACATTTTCAAATACATTCTGGGTAATCAGTTCATATGCTGAAATAAAATTAGGAGTATTATTTTTAAACTGCTTTGTAGGACCTTGTGTTAATCAAGTCGTGAACTTCTGATGTCGTTTGATTTACTAGTAATTCTAAGACTCAGCACAAACTATTTTTCCAAGCAGCTTGTTTAGCCTTAGAAAATGTCACCAGCTAGAGCTATTTACGCAACACATTTCAAATTCCTGTGAGTAGAGTGGTGTGTATTTTGGAATGCTTTAACCTCCTCACTAAAATGAAGAACTCCCTCTAATTTCAGCTGCTTCCAGGAATATAACCCAGTCTCCCTGGGAGAAAACTAGCAGTCTCATCAATGCTATCTTGTACTGGCAGAAAGTTGTATTAGCAGAGGAAGACTATGTCTCTGAGCAGCAGATCACCTCTGAACTTTTGTCAGGGTGTGCAGGGGAAGATTTGAAGCTTTTAGGGGCAGTGCACTCCTCATCACCACAACAGAGATTCCTCTGAGAGTAATCACTTTTATTTCTGAGTATGTAAAAAATAAACCCTATTTAAAATTGTCAGTGGCTTCATTAATGCTACTTTAGTAAAACAAAATGCCTGTTCCTTTATTTCTTTTTCCCTTGGTTCAAATAACACTGACATTTGCTTACCTTTCTTCTTCTTATATATATACATATTCTGACATAAAAAGTAAAATTACAGGGTCTCCTGCTATAATTCAAATTTTTAACAAGAATAAATGCTGGTAATAACATCTGGCAGGACTGAAACAGGCACAGTGAATTTTTCTTTGAGAAACAGTATACAGTTATTATTGCTAAACATGAAGTTACATGGGTTTGCTTGCTTAATACACAAAGAGGTTTGTACTCAAAGGGATGTTGTTTTTTTTTCTGTTGCCTGCCTTCTCAGGCCTGTTAAATGATGCAACATTGTGGTCTTGTTAGACAATATTAACAGAAACAAGATTTCTTTAGTAAGAATTTCAAACCATCATATAATGTCATCATTTACTCAGAAGCATTTTACTTTAAAAAACATTATTGATATAATATTGAGATGAACAATTTTAGCCATATTCCAGTGCCTGTCCTAGTACTGTGAGTATTGATTATTATATGTGCATTGAGAAATTATTATAATAAGAACATTGTATTTGCTTGAAGTATAAAATACCCTGTAAAAAATAGCTTAACCAGGGCTCATTGCAGTCCAATTTACGCAGTTAGAAGTTCCCATTTCATTTTTCTCACAGACATTTTGTACTTATATTGCTGAAGCCCTTTTCTACCATGGCAGAAAATGTATAACTTATGAAATAAACCTTGTCATTTAGGTTTATTATTTTATTTGTGTATTTTTATGTCTACTTTAAATATCTGCTAGCAAAGATACAGCTATATAATATACATAACAGCTCAGTGAAATCAATAGCCACAGATTTTAGTAACCAGTTTAAGGAAGTTTACTTTTATCAGGTGACCACGAACAATCCACTCCGCACCACCTAAATGTTATTTAGACTTTAATAGACTAAGATCTTGGTGTCCCCTGGGAGGAAAGAAAGTATAAATACACGCATAACAAATGTGGTCCTTGAACTTTTATACATCTGCGAGCATTGGTACATGCCAAACATAACATACTCCAGCTTATTCACCTCCAGGCTTCTGCAGAGGCTATTAAGTTATAAAATCTGCAGAGGATACATATGGAAAACCTTTTCTTATTCAGCTCCCAGACCAGCTCTACAAGAGGCTCTGCTTTGGTGGAGAACACAGAGGTGGAAGTGGTACCTTGTGAGCTTGGCTCTTTCTGGGCATAATAGAAGAACACAGTGAGCCACAAAGATATGCCCTTTCTGCATCCCATGAAGCAAAAATGTCCCTGTGCATGCTCCACACAGGTAGTGTGGGTAAGGGCAGGAAAAAAAATTCAGTAAGGTCTTTATTTCCTCTGTCAAGAGAATAGGAGAAACCTGTCAAACCACACCCCCCCCAAACAGCAATCACATGTTTGTATAGTATATATTGATTCTGGGATAGGTAGTGAACTGTTGCAAACCATTTGCCTGAAAAATAATATTTTGACGCTGATGTGCTAGTAATCTGCTTTCTTAAGGTTTAGAACAAAGCTTCACAATGATGTAAAACCTAGTCAACAGAGTGTTTAGATAAACCTAGGGTAAATGTCCTGCTGCAACCCTGAGCTCCCTGGTAGGGCTGGAAGTGTGGTCATGCCTGGGGAGATGTCTCTTAGATGGTAATGTTCACCCAGTCACAGGGATGTCCACCTAATTTGGGATATTACATCATACTACTGCAAGAAACAGGAATTTTTCTTTAATCTAAACTGAGATATTAAAATCATCATGTATTTGCAGCAGAGGTTTTTAAGAAGTATGAATGATATCAGGATTGGTGATACAATTACAAGGGTTGACAATACTGTAGGTGACACTGTTGGCTTTAGCTACCTTTAGTTATTAAATACATTAAGCAAGAAACTTATGAGGAATTGATTTTTCTGAAGTGTCAGCTACGTCAGCTGGCACTTGTAATGTACCTTTTGTGCAAGTCACACTGTAAACTGAAATGCGAAGTACATATGGGTAGGAAATCCTTTTCCTGTGAATTGTCCAATCAGTCTTGCATTGTTTGAAATTACCATCACCACATACCTACCATATGTCATTTCATATAGGAAGATTGTGCAACTTTGAAGAAGCAGCTTTAAACCTTTATTTTCTGTTGGTTACTTTAATCTGTCTGCTACTTTCTTTTTGCAGTATAATACCAAAGTGAGTCATGAGTCTTCTGCAAGTTAAGGGCATGTGGATATTATCAGGAACAAATGATAATGTATAATAAGTTTGGTTTTATATAAGTACTGTTTCAAATTAATTAAAGACAAGGAAAAAGAGGACATGAATTACTTTTAGTAGTATCTGCAAATATAACCCGTTCTGCAGTTTCTGTGTGTAGCAGACATCTGTGCTTAGAGACTAAATGGTGAATAGGAATCTGACTATCAAAAAGCAGTTGCTGGGATGAAAGTCATAATCAATCTCTGTATTTATAATTTTGTATTTCATCAGTGCCTTCAGTTTTGTTTGCCATAGCACAGCCATGTGCAGTAAGAAATATCTTTGCACTTCAATTTAATTTTAAAGTAATTGCATCTTGTAGATGCCTTGATGCAAAAAAGTATCATATAATCCATGTAATTATAGTTTCTGCCTGTTCATTTATTAGCTACGTTTACAAGCAAGAAGTAGGTTTGTATGTCTTCAAAACATATGCTTGGTAAGCACTAAATCTAAGACTTATAAAAACATTATCAATATGTTCTAATTAATATTTGCTCTTTTCCTTAAGCTATTATAAGGATACTTAATGCATAGCCTAAAATTAGAGTTGACAATTGCAAATACAACCCAACCAACATAGTAATAAAATCAATACTTACATTTCCCTTGGGGCCACTATTTACTGTTTGCTGTGCCATTTCCTTAATGGAATGGCAGTTATGTTTGCAGAAACCTTGTAACTACGATTTTTGTATTTTAACTAAAAGCAGCTTTCCTGAAGTAGTATGATTAAAAAAGAATCTGGAGTTGCTTTCAGAAAATTGCTGTAAACATTTTGCAGCCGATTTTAACAAAGACTGGTAAATGTCACTGAATTCTAAAATGAATTATTTGTAATGTTTAAAGTCCTTTCAGTTGTATTGCAGTAGACATTTGCCTTAATCTTGAAATACTTCCCTGATTTGTTTTTACTTTCATTTACTCAGTTCAAATTATTCTTAATCACTGAAAGCTCATTCCTGTGTGGAGGTCTGCAGTGTTCTCAAAGTGTACAAGGGAGTCTGGCAGTTTATTTGACTTAGCAAATTGAAATAATGGAGGAAAGTATGATCTTTGAGATGAGTCACAGCAGCTGCTGCACAGATCTAATTCTAGTCTTTTGACTTGGTTCTTCTTTCACTGAAGTCTGCCGTTCTCTGGCCGGGCAGCAGGCATTTCTGTGCCTTGCAATGTAACTGTATAGTACAGAAAGCATGCTGTAGTTGACATTTATAGTGCACACAAGTGTCCTGTGTGTTTGCATATTCAGTAGAATATTTCTCTAATGATCTCTGACAAGAGGGATGAGCATCTGAAAGAAAATCTGTGAGTCATCATGGTTTAATAATTCGTTCCTCATGGGGCCCTGCTGACCATGCAGTGCTCTTGGCATAGCTGAAGTTTAGGGTAACAGGTTCTGCCGTACAACATGGCCAACTTGCTTGGGCTCGACTGTCAGGGACTAACTATTAACTCTAATTGTTAACTAATTCTTACCTTTGATCATGTGACCTTGTACTAAACTTCAGCTTTCATTCCCATTTTGCAATTATTATTTTGAATAGTATTCATATGAGCAGGTTGGTTGTGGCCTGCGCCAGTGTCTGATACAGTCGCTCCATGTGAAATGTCACCATTTCAGGATCTGCTTTCATTTCACTTGTTAGTGATATGGCAAAATTAAAAAAAAGTGGAATGCAAAAGAAATTTTGAAATATGGTCATTTGAAAGCATTGAAATTAGAAATGTTTTATAGTGATGTAGAAAGTATACACATATGGAAAAATGTGTATTACATATCTAATAAATCCATAAACATATCAGGCAAGATATAAACCAAAATATGCTGAATTGAATTCAAAAAATACCAGAACAGAATGGAAGTTCAGGGTTAGGTATTTTGGTCCAGTTCTGAGTATTTTTACAACTTCTTTGTTACAAATGTCATTTAAATAGCACTATTCCTTGTAATTTTTCTGTTAGGATGCATTTAAAAAGTATGTGTGTGTTTTAAATTTATGTATAAGAATTATGCAAGTTTTTGTACATAGTACAGTTTAGATATAAACTGTGTCATCAGTAATCACTGTAAAATTTTTATCTAAAATTTTTACCAAAAATATCTGAGAATCTGTCCTCAGGCCATTATTCATTGTTCTAGGTTTCAACAGCAACAAGGATTCAGCTTCCACAGAGAACAAGTCAGAATAGAAAGAGAAATATCTTTCAGAATTCAAATATTTTCTTTTGTTTTTAATACCTCTAAGCTTTAGAGGAAGGAATTAAATTTTCAGATGACCCTAGAATACCTGGTTCTGATCACTTGAAAATCCATCTGAGTCTTACTAAGATAGAAATTTCTGCATTTGTGCTTCAATTGCCTGCTGGACTTGTTTAGAAACTTGTTACTCTCCTTGCAGCTGCACTGGTATGGCCCAGACACTCAGGTCTGGGAAACCTGCTGTCCAGCAGTTTTGCAAGAAAAGAGCATTATTTTGGAACATTCAGTTCCTGTTGCCTAAATGATATTGGAACTAGCATTTTCAGCACTTGATGTCTGTATCTTCATAGAAGAAAGTCTTGCTGGTTTTTTTTTTTGGATTTGGCAGATCTAATTCCCTGCACTTTACTAATACAGTGCTTTATAGCATCTTTTGAGGATACTGTTTCTGGACAAAATCACTAGATTGCCCAGAATAGGTTACTAAGAGCAAACTAGCTTCCACCTTACCAGTGAAAAGCTTGAAGTAGGTCTGATGGAAACTAGATTAATCCCATCATTAAAAAACAAACAAATGCCCCACGTACTTTAAAGTTTGTCCCAGTATGATTTAATTCTATGAGGCTCAGCATTTGTTTATGCAAACCTGCAGTATTTAATGGCATCAGCAAACTTTGTTTCATTAATATTTAGCCAAAGCAATTGTGTGCACAGAATCCTAGACCCATTCAAGGAAACATATTTTGAAACAGGATATTGAAAATAAAGTCCATAGGACAACAAAAGTCAGCTTACATGCTGATGTCAGCATTTGTGTGTGGTGATAAAGCCAAGCTCTTTCCATGATAAAGATAAATTCATATCCAAATCTTTAATAAAAAAACAAAACTGATGTTAGCTATTCCCATTAAAGTCAGAAGCGTCTTTGTAACACTTCCCAGAGACTCAATTGTTAGGAACAAAAGTTATGTCCTGTTGAGAAAAAAAAAATTAATCACTCAAGTTATTACATAGGGTATACTGTGTATTCCAGGTTCAAGCTTTATACTGAAGCCTTTGAAGAGGCTGCCCATACCTACCAAATGTTGTAATTGATACAGAATCACTGCCATACAACAGCTGCAATAACAAGGTGCTGCTGCCTTTACTTTAATCTACCTCTCTTTCTGCCAGTTTATTATGTTTTGAATTTATTCTTTTGTAGATCTGTGAGCTATCTTTCTTATGGAAATTAATCTTTTTAAAAGATTTGTACTCTCATTTTCAAACACTAATACATTCATTCAAGTATCCCATTATTCAGAACCAGCTGGCTTTTTATCTAGTGATATTTACTTCAAAAAGCCAAGTTAAATGGTATCATAGATTAATTCTCAGGGCACAGGAAAGCTTTTTTACAGAAAAAGAGATTTGGTAATTACTTAGAATATCGCAATAAAATCACAGAACATGTCAAAAATGCGTTATATAATCTGTCATAATACGTAGCTTCAAAAAAGTTAATTCACTGAATTGAATCTAATATGTAGCATCAGTATATGATTTTTAAGTGGAACATTAAGTAAGGATAAAACTTTGCTGTGATTTATAATAAGCTATGTCATGATTTTTAGTTATGTATTTTTTCTTTGGAGAAAGCACTGAAACTTCAAAAAGGGCATTATCCACTGAAATTTCTTACATAAATCAAACTGGAAATAAGACACATTTTACAATTCAATTTAAGATCCCACAGAGACAATAATGTTGCAAGCTGTGCATTTTGCAGAGTAATATAGTAATGTCTAGTTTGCATTTTTGAAAAACCAAATTAATCACACTGTATTGAATATGTTGAAGCAAACCTAAAATTCATCTATTATTAAAAAACTTGTGCAACAAACACAAACTATATTTTATACATAAAGGACAAACTCATTTATTCATTAGGTTAAAACACTTGGAGTTTGCATTTTGTAGCTACTAAAGAAGTGACATTTGTTACCTGCTCTCTTTTTTAAATTTTTCAAAGCATTGTGTTCAGACTAATCTGCTTGAAAAATTGTACTAATACTTTAACACAGTGTCAATCCTTAAGACTGCACAGAAATCTCTGGAAACTAAGGGTAGTCTCAATATTTACATTTTCGTTTTTGGTGAATCACTTTACAAGACAAATGTTCAGTTATCATATATCTCATATATAAGTAATGTATTTTATCCCTTGAAAGATTAGCCACAAGGTAAACTTTTTTTGCCAGATTTTAGCATTTTACATCCTTTGAGCTAACATACCTGGGCACTGCTTTGAATTGGGACTTGAGTCTTTGCACTCAGTTGTGCTCAGACTGGTACATCAAAGCAACCAGAATGAAATTTTGGCCTTTATCAAGTCTCACTGACTTCAATGGAAACAGGATTTCAGTCTTAATCTTTTTAAGGGAAAGATTTAAAAATTATTTGTAGATCCTGTTTTAGAATATAATTGTGGAATTATGTATCATATATCTTGCAGGGCATATAAGCTGCATGCCAAATTTGTATGCCAAGCGTCAGGTGCTTCTACTTGTAATTCCATTTCTAGGAATATCTCTCTAACTTCCTATGGCCTCTAGGCCAAATTTGAATTCTAGGATTTGATTTTTGGCAGAATTGTTACCTGTCAGTGATTTGTCTGTGCATTCATGTCTTGATGATTTAAAAGTGAGAAATGCAGCTTTTTATTTTTGTTAGAAATCTATATGGACTGTACACTACAGAGATTGTTTGAAAAGTCAAGGCTTCTGAAAATATGTTCATTTGCATTTTAAAGAAACAAAAATCTTAAATCAGAATAAAATACTTTTTAGAATTTGAAAAAAAAAATTGCGTAATTTTTCCTGAAGCATCTGAAAAACTTCTGTCCCTTGTCCAGTATTTCAGTTCAAGGTCTAAGCCTAAATACTTTTTAATACAAAAGTAACATTGTTTGTTTGTTTGTTTGTTTTAAGCAGCATAAAACACATTGCTAGATCCAGCAGGAAAATTTCAAGCAACTTTTAGGTTCTTGGCCACTGTAGTAGAATCCAGATCTCCAGCTGAGGTGTATTTGGTTTGAGAAACTTAGAATGAGTGATAAACTACAAACAGCTGATCCAACTCCCCCAGCCATGGCATGGATTTGGAACTACATGATCTTTAAGGCCCTTCCAACCCAAATCATTCAATGATTCTGTCATTCTATACTGGGCTGAATTGCTTATGTTTGTAGGGCTTAAGTCTGTGGGACTTAACACACAGAAACATCTTTATCCATTGGGTGTGCAAAGGACTGAACACAGGTTGCTGAGAAGGTGTCTAGCCCACCTTGTTATTACATAATAGCCATCAGTTATACACTGGTCAAAACTTGTCAGAAAGTACGAGACTTGGGAACAGAGGTTATCTTCCTCAAAACTGTACCCACAGTTCTGACCTGGAGAGCACTGTCACTAATTGAGTCAAGGCAGGGTGAAGAAAAAGTACTTTTTGGCTACCTATTGTCTCTCCTGTTATGAAACTCCCCTCCTCTCTGATCAGATGAATTATTGATCACGAAGAAAGGTTGATGGAGCTAGGAAACAGTAAGATGTGTGTTTGTGTCTTTTTCTTACGGCTGAAAGAGTGCAACATTCTGATTTTTACTAAATGAGATCTGGATGCAAATACCTTGCTAGAAATTTTGTCTAAGACACAGTTAAAGATATTGTTGAAAGTATACTTAAAAGATGTGTGCATTCGTCACAAATCAATTTAATATAAGATACAGGAATTACTACAATGAATAAGATTCATGTGGGCTTGGTAAAGTTCAGGGTACTAAATCTTGATATAATAGCTTAGGTGAACTTCCCTGTCCTGGAACTATTATAGAAAAAAAAAAAAAAAGATGCAACTGTAAAGCCAATATTGAATAAATTATCATAACATGCTATCATTTAATGACAATAGACTTTTTTGTCAAACACTGGCTTGACTCTTTTGTCTCTTCCATATTAGGTGAAGAATTTTGCCACTAGAGATGGTTATAGGCAACAGTGATCCAGACATCTTTTGAAGTAAATAAGTATTTTGTCTTAAATAACTTTATGATAATATTTTCTTTTCATTTTAAAAAGGAAACAAAAATACCAAAATAAATTAGAAACACCCTCCTCCCTCTCCCAATCACAAAAATCCAAGGAAGTATTTGAGAAATTTGCTGTTTAAGATGTATCACATTCACATTCCTACCCTCTTAATCCAATTTCATACTTTTAGCTGCCTTTGTGTGAAGATTTTACCTTTGATCATTTTTGTAAGGCTTCAGTCAGAAAAACCAGCAGCAGTTCTGAGTAGAGTAGGGTATCAGAACATAAACAGAGAATGGTGGTAGACTAAATCTTACAGAGAAAATGATCCCTTTTGCATAACAACACCAATTTAGAGAACCAGTTAAAACAAATACACAATTATATGTAGATCTTTCTCATTGAGGAAAATTCCTTGTAACCTGTTGTCTGTCTATATTTACTTGTTTCTTTCAGTATTTTCGCATTTTAAGCCCTTTAGGGCCAGGAGTGAGCACCTGCTCTAACTGTCATGTATTAATACTACTACTGTTATTACTGGTCAACCTAGTTGTAACTTTTCTCACTGTCATCCTGAGAAAACAATAAATCATGTGCAGAAACAGTTTCAGCAGTCCTGAAACAAGACTCAGGATCCCTAAACTCTTAGGTAAGATTTCCTCCTTTAAGTAGCGAAGTGGTAAAATCATCTGTCTTGGGACATGGAACTACAGAAAAAACCCTAAAGGCTTCAGTGTACAATGAAGTTACTGTAGCATATTGCAGTGCTGAATAACAGCTGAGATGTAATAATGATTCTCACTCCACACCGAACTCAAGATAATGTACATGCTATTCTTGATCTAAGGAAGCATATTATGAATTTATTTGCTATGCTGAACCTACTAGATTTTGAGCTGGTGGGCAAATATGCTCCATTTACAAATCCAAGCATGTGAAAAGAAGATACTTTCTAGTAAAACTGTAATTCACAATTTGTTGTACCGTTTATGTATTCACACATTTCCTTTGTGTGTGTGTGTGACATAAAGGTGGAGGTGTACACACAGATGCATACACGTATGTCCAAATAACATTGAAGTTGTGAAGTTGTGCACCTAAAAGCTAGAAAAAGGTATTTTTTAATGATAATAATAGTAGTAATAATAATCATTGTCGTTGTCATCATCACCACTGGATTTCTTTGAGACCTGAGCCTATTACATGCTGCAAATTTACATAAGGAATATATAAGACCTAAAAATTAGAGACTATATCAGAATGGTCATGAGAGAGCTAAATCATAGCTGTACAGGCAACTCAAAAGTAAGACAATTCCTCACAAAGCTTTGAGTTAGCACCTGCTTCCCAAAGGACGGGGAAATGGCTCTGTGAGCCCCAGAGCTTGTGCAGCCTTCTGGCTTTTCCACAGCAGTATTCTACTGTAGAAGAGACACAGCATCAATTTGGGAACCTCTGTGTCCAGTTCTATGTGGCTTGTCAAGCCAATATTTGGGCAAACATAAGTCTCCTTTTCCCTGAAAGGGAAACACAGCTGTGTGCTCTGGAGAGTGCCTGAAACTTGCTGCAGCTGGTGGGGTTTCATGCAGCCAACTTGCAATTGTTTTCCCAGAGAGCATAGGGATGCAATTGCTGTGAGACCTTGCGATCAACTTTGCTTAAGACTGGATATTAATCTATTGATAAATAAGGACTGATTTTTGATAATTTAGACTTTCTTCCAAAGAAAAAGACTAAAATTTCAGTAAGTAAAAATCTGAAAAATTATGTTCAAGAAGGCATTCTGTGTGCAGTCATTTAGAGCCAACGTACAACAACAAGAATTTGCGCAGCATTTGTGCTGGAAATTGAAATATTCCTCTTTAGTTCAGCAATTTTTAAAAACAATCATCAATAAACTTGATTCCCTGTAATACGTCAACCTCCCTGCTTTGCATTTTCATTCCTGATGCATCTTCTTTGGAATAGATTGAACATGATTTTACAGAGGCCTTCTCACTTTTAATTTCGGTGCTTTCAAACCCAATGTATCTTGCTTCTCTTATTTTTTCATATTGTAACACAGCTGAAACCGATGGGGCAAATTGTGGACTAGCTAACAATTACGTCTATCTACTAGAAGAAATTAGGAAGCTTAGCATTCTCACTTTATGCATTTTGTCTATGCAATTAATTTTTGTACTTCTGTGTATTTACTGAGGATTTTCTAGTATTTATTTTTCTTTAGTTTATAGTTTATACAGAACTGTCAGCTGTACTTAGATGTCCTGGAAATCTGACTTTTCTTCTTGAGTTAAAGGAGCAGTAATTAGGTTATTATTTTTCAAAACTTTTGGAAATTTCTTTTAAGGAGAAAGAGAAGGGGGAAGACAAGTTACTGAATACAAATGTGATGTATTGCTTTGGTTTACTTTTCTTGTTTCCGAGCACTGCTAATATAGACTTAGGGGCTGTAAAACTTGGACAAGAAGTAATAAGGAACAAAAATCAGGGTCCACAACAACTGAGGAATTGCCTGTATCAGACCAGTGTAGATATTAATTGCAAAATCCTGTCCAAATCCATATTTTCAGGAAAGCTTAGGCACTTACTCATAGGCATGAATCACTCAGAAGCTCCAACTTGTGTCTTTCACCTTGGACAGGTTTCTGGGCCCATCTCTTTTAGTTTTCACTGTACTAAAGAGGAAGCCTATTATACTGTTATACTGATTATACAGAGCAACAAATTGAATGAGAATAATGTCTTTCTTTATAAACTGAAGTAACAGGATCTTACACTAAAAAACTTAAACCCATATTTTTCAGAAAATGTTCTAAACATGTAGACTTATAGACTACTCAGCCAGGCATATTCACTCTTACCTGTTCCTTAAGCATACAGAAAATATTCGTATCCACAATTACATGAAATGACTACATATAGTAATATATTAGTTATCTATGTAATGGGCAATTTTTGTACAAAAGCACATACCACAGTAATCAAGATGTTTGCAAAATACTTTGTGACGTTCATTGTGTTGAGAGATAAGGGAAATGTACTTTTTGGTGGTTTTTGGTTGACTTCTGATGGTTCATTAGTCTTTATATTTTAAAAACTCTTCCTCGAGGGACTAGCTGTACTTCCAGCTTTCTGGTCCAGTTAACCAGGTGTACCTGACAGGAAAATGGGCTCCAGTTTTTATTTTCCTGAACACAGTGCATACAACACACCTAATTTTTTGTTTCTTGATGATGTCACAGATTTATTTTTGCATATCTAAAATCACATTGTTATCTCTTAAGATCATATAACCATAAAAATAAGCTGGTTTTTATCTATGAAATTAGCACAAGTTACATATTAGTAAAAGGAGACAAATGGAAAATCTATTTTTAGGTAAATGTCACACAGCTTGTAACTGAGTTGCTGAGCTTTCAGTTGTCTTGGACAGTTTCATTATTCATTAAATTGAATTTTAAAAAGCTTTTCCTGTGTTAATCTTTTTGGTGAAATAATGAAGGATTAGTATAAAATATCTATATTCTATGGTATTCATTGTAACTGTAAAAAATTCTTTCACTTATTAACTTATATAAATTTAGTATTTCCTGATTAATGATTAAGCCTATACTCTGGTATTCAGCATTTAGAATTCAATCTTATTTCCTGGAATTAACAGTTTCTACTACAGTTTTTATTATCAGAACATAAATATGGGAAAAGTAAAGTGGGTACAAATTTGGCTTATGGTGCAAAGTGCAGCTATAATTTTTTTGCCGTTGCCACAAAACAAGTATGCAATAAAACTAAAACAATGAATGAAACAGTCTACATGATTGAGGCTACTAACTGTTTTTCAGATTTCTACTTTTGTCAGCAAAGAATAAACAATATGTTACTTCAAAGGTTCTTTTGGTTTTTCCTTTATATATTTCTGAAGGATAATGTTTATCAGAGGATAGGGGTTTTTTTGTGTGTGTGTGCGCGTGTTTTTTCTTTCTTTTTAAATTTGCTACTGCACATGTATATAATCTGTCATGATAAGAGCAGAACAACAAATACCAGACCCACCAGCCTACTATTTTAGAGAACATTATGAACACTTTTAATTAAGAGCCCACATTGCTCATGGCCTATTTAAGAGCATCAACATGATTTTATAACAGAAAACCTCCAAAACAATGCAAAACTTTGTGAAAGGGTAAAAAAGAAAAGAAAAGAAAAATCATTATGTAAAGCCAGATACAAAGGGTTACAGAGAAGACTTGGGAAACTTACTTTTCCTTGTTGTAATACTTTCTCTCTTGATCACTTTGTGATCTCAGAAGAGGTAGCAATCCAAGTATCAAAAATATTAGACAGATCCTGTTTACAAATGGCAAAGGTGGGGCTTTTTCCTTTAATGATGTAACAATAACATAGAGACCTTATAAAAATGCTTTTATCTGTAGACATGTGTCCTTTATACAGTCTCACAACACTCATATATTGCAGAAAAATTGTACATCTGATTCTAGGAAACTGAATTATATAGAAATCAAATCACAAATTTATAACAATTCAAAGACTAAGGCAGCAGTATTTGAATTTGGCAGTTAACAAAATGTTTTCCTCACTGTCAGGAGGCTAAGATTACCAATTTTTAGCACACTGATTATGCATATTTTCCAGTGGACATAAATAGCCTAGATTGTGAATAGTCCACTTCAGAAAAATGAGCCAACACAGCTGATACTGATGCTTTGTTTGGTAATTGTTGCTGAGATACAAATTGTTTCAGCAAACACAGAAGATAACAGAAAGATTAGGAGACTAAAAGGAGATCAGTAGCACGCGCACACACACACACACACACACACACGCACACACACACACACACACACACACACACAAGTGGCTTGAGTTGTTAGTGGGAAATCAGACTCCTTAGTGTTTTTGTTATGTGATGTTGCTTGTGTATATAATGGTACCTGAAACTATCCCTGAGCCAGTGATGGGGTTCACTTGCCCAAAGACATGCTTGAATTGTTCTTTGGAATTCCATAAAATATCAAATTTTCCACATGAAAGGAAGGGGGAGACCCAAGGGCCTGGCAGATAGCCTAATTTTAATTTCAAAAAAACACCTATAATCAAAAAAAGTTTGACTTAATTGCCTAGGCATAGATATATGCTACTACCTTAGATAGCCCCGAGTATGCTGCCTGATCTACACCTCTAGATAGCCTTGGGATCTCCTGCAGGTGCTGTGTGGTACTCACCACCCCTGTAAAACATGATTCAAATTCTTTTGGCCATCTCAGGAGTTGTGTGTTTAGGCCATTGAACTGAGTCTGGGAGAAGGGTCACTGTAGTCTTTGGAAGCAGCAGATGCAGATTCAGCTGACCAAAGACAGGCCTGTCTCCCACAGAGTGAGCTCAGCAGCTCTCCAGAACCTTTTGGCTGGATCCCTGTTGACTATAGCTGAAAGTGTTCAGTTCACATTGTGGAAAATTAAGCAAACTGAGTCCTAATGGGGTCAGAATGAAAAAAGGAACAGGAGTCTGCAAATAAGAATAATGATTATAAAAACTAACCTGGTATGTTTAGATCAGTGTTTGTTTGCGAGGCTGACATTGTACACTAGTTTTCTGCTTCATTTTCTTTTTCTTGGCTGCATTACCTTCTAGTCCAGAATTGTTTCAATTTATTATTACCATCCTTAGCTACCTAATTGTGCTACTAATGAATACAAATAATCCAGGCATCAGGCTTTTACAAACCCACTTCAGTGTACAAATAATGGTTTGTTGTGTAACTACTGATTATGGGAGAAGGTAATTCACGTTATGGAAAATCTGTGCTGAAATATTGGTGATGAGGAAAACAATGGATTCTGTACTATACCTTTTAAATAGTGAAAAAGTATTGTCATTCTTGTTCCATCGAGTTGTCCATCATGAGAAAATGTGAGATCATCTGAGCCTGGTTTTTAAGCATGTGCTCTTACACATTTGGAACTTCATTTCAATTTTTTGAGTGCCTGTATTAGCACTATCACATATGAAATACATAGTTGGTTACCAAATTGCCTATTCAAGTACATATGTATGGGGTTTGAGCACTCAACATTAGGCATTTGCATTTCAAAATTGGATCCCTTGTGCTTGAAAGCCTTGAAAATGGTCAGCCTAGTGCAGCATCAATTGAAATGCTGTTTGAATGCAATGTAGAGCTTCCAATTGCTGCTTCAGAAAGTGTTATGCTGAATCTGGAACACTTTGCATAATTTAATTAATTATGCCACTAAAAACTGATTTTCTCTCAATTTAAAGGAAACAGCTTTTATGAGGGTGAACTGCAGCACCCAGGGATATCAGGTGTCCAAGCTTTTAATCCTATTACAAAGACTTGACAACCACTGATGGAAACTGGAAAAACATAAGCCTCCAGCAGGGCAACAAGTGAAGAGGAAGTTTTAATACTCTTTGAAATCACTGTATGCATTAAATCAAAATCAAATGTAAAAAGTGACAGAACTGGTAGCTTGCACTTCGTAGTGCAGACAATGAATAGGGTCTAAGGAATTACACTTATTTTGCTTTGACATTAATGAAAATAACTGTTTCCTCTAAGGGGAAAAGTGTTCTGTTTAACTAGCATAAGGAAAACACAGTGAATAGCCAAGACTATTCGTATCCATGTCTGTTCATTTAAAAGTGTTCACGAGCTCAACGGTTGGAAGTTTGAAAGTGTTTTCTAATGTTATGGATTGGATTCTGTCTATAAATCATTTTCCATATAAGCAAATCTTAACAGATGATTCCAGACTAGAAGTATTAAGGACACTGTCACTAAATACTAGCCTTGATACTTTGGCTTTCTCAAACTTGTCTTCTCTCTTCCAAATTAGTATTGGGTTCAATATTGCGCTAAAATAGCACACACTGTAATTTTGAGGCAGGAAGGAGTACTGATTTAGAAAAGCTCTAATTTCTGAGCCACATAAGCAGAGCCATAATTGGCAAACTATGACCAACCTTGCAAAATTCTGTGACCAGGTTAGGAAGGGTCACAGAAGAATTGACTCCATCTCCATATCAAACATCAGCATGTAACATGAAATTAACTGCACTGTAGAAGATCTTGCTCATAAAAAATAGGGAAAATATGTCATTACTATTCAGCAGCTCTATGGATGTAAACATTTTCCTTATAATGCTAACAAATATCCATATAATTACTAATATATATATTTATGATTTGTATTCTTCATATATATATATATATATATATAAGGGATGCTACACCTGCCTCAAAGGGGAAACAGGAGTTTAGAGGGCTCATTGAAAGAGCTTTAACCTAGTTTTAAAGGAGGAAAAAATCAAGCTCATTAGAGATGTCTGGAAGAGGCACACCAGTGTTTGAAGGACAGTGTTTTAGCAAGGTCTTTTGCTCTGCCATCTCACGTATGGTAGAAGATGGAGAGCCATGTGATGGCAAAGACTGCAAAGTGGGTTATTGATGTGTTGGAAATGGCAGAAGTACCTTAGAATAGTCATGTAGGAATTACTTGTCTTACCCAAAAAGGTGGTGGGATCAATAGGCCAACTGAAATGCATCTAGTGCAATGCACACAGCATGGCCACCAAACAGGAAGAGCAGGAGGCCATTGTGCAGCAGGAAAACTGAGGCAGAGTTGCCAGCACAAAGTCATGGTGGGTTGACTTCCCAGCTGGAGTGCTGCAATGGATTGCTATAAACTCTTCAGAAGGGATAAGCAAAGCAGGAGGATGGGGTAGGCCTGTGTGTTAGGAAGTGAAATACGTACATCACAATGTTAAAAACCAGAAAATTAGAGAATATAAAATAAAAAGGGAAAAAAAAATTCCAGATAAGATTTAGCTGCTTTACTATGTATTTAAATGTATGTTCATGCTTTTTGAGAGTGTCTTAGTTCTCAAAATACAAGAAAACATGTTCACGTGTCAGAGGTCATGAGATTTGAATCATGTATTTACCGGCTCAAGTATGTTCACTGCATAAGGGATATGAAAATTTCTTGTAAAATAATAAAAATATCTCATATAATTGGTTCTTTACATTGTTTCATAAAATTGCTTTGTTTGATTGCAGGAGACTTTGGACTGAATTTTCATTACCTACTTCTGAACAATTTACACTGGGATTGAGACAGTATTGAGCTAATGAGTTAGAATTTATATTAAGCCTTAACTGTCTTCCTGAAGTAACTAGGGAAAGAAAATCATGGCAATAATGGAGTATTTTTCATTATAAACTATGTTGTACAGCTTTTACAATCAGGTTTTTAATAGATCTAGAGAAATTAAATTGGAATTCTACCAACTTCTGTGCTTTTGTCATCCAATGAAAACGATGTTAAAATATGTCAAGACTAATAGGCTTATCCCCTTTCTACTGAAGTAAGAAGGAGGTGGTGTCGTTCCTGTTGTTATTCAGGCTCTGTTCATTAAAAAGCAGGATGTTTGTAGAAAAACATTCAGAAAGCTGCACTTTGCTATAATCCATAATGCTAAATAGAAACTGAGCATAGATCAAATACATCTTGACTTATGTCATCCTAAAGTCCCTATCAAGAGATGCTCCCGTGAAAATAGTAGACATTTTCAAAGTCAGGAGGTTGAAATTGTGCTCTACATGAAAAAGGAAGCAATCATATATTGCTGATGGGTATATTAATACTGCTGAGAATGCATGCATATATCCATATTTATTAATATATTCAAACATTGTTTATTGATTGTGTATGGTAAATAAACTCATACAGTGAGCGTATAGATTACTGTGTATGCATAAACGTACATACACTCAATCTCAGCATTATATGTAAGTACACACCAAGAATAATAGTTTCTCAGGTTGGAAGATCTTAATCTTTTCATTGCATATAAATATACAAATTAATAATGAGATATTAGTTATTATTGTCCTTTATACAGAGTGTATTGTATTGTCCTTTAATTGTGTCCTATTTAATTCTATGGTTATTTTTTATGAGGAAATCTGCAATAATGAAAAAGGGTGTTTCTCAAATAAATGAATTATTTCTCATCTCAGTACTTGTTTACCCCCATTCTTCTTTGCTGTTAGTCTGTTCCACCACCAGAAGACTGCAAGTATCAATGTAATCCCTTGGATTTTTATCAATAATATGAAATAAAAATTGAATATACAAAATAGAATCATAGGCAAGCATATATGCGTGCATGTTGGTGCCCTCAATAAATTATTTTTTTAATTACTACAAAGAATGTTTACTCACAAATACACAACACAATATAACTGTAGTTTAAATTTTAACTGGCATAAGAGGACATAGTTTTTTGTTAGTCATCTTGCAGGCAAAAATATTCTCTCATATTTAAAAGTGCCATATATCGTTTTATCTTCTAAGTATGAGAAAAATGTATGTACAATATACACAAAACCCAGACTTCATGTGATTGAGCACGACTCTAATACTTAGTGTGCTACCTCTTAATTTTAAAAAGTTATTCTTACATATGTTTTTCAGACTGTGGAAAAAACCCCAACCCTAAAGTCCTTCCCCCACACCACATATTAAAAAAAAATTGCCACTTGCAAAAAAAGGTTAGAATGCTGACCTTGCTTCCAAAATCAGAAATTGAAAATTTGGAGTCTTCATTCATCCAAATAATATATATTCATTCCCCACAGGCAGCAGTGATGGTTCTTGGGATAAAGAAAAACTTCAGTCTCCCCCCACCCAAGGATCACAGGCCTCTGTTAACCACCCCAACTTGCCTGGACAGCATAATGTTCCAGTTAGCCATCCTCTCAACCCTCTTCAACAGAACCACCTCCTGCCAAATGGTACGGGTTGACATCTTTCAGCACTAACATCAGCAGTTTTCTAGTTCCTGTCTCTTTTTTTTTTTGTATTCATATAATTAGGCAATGGAAAATTAAGAATGTGCGGCATACTGGAATACTTCCTTTAAAGTATTAAGTAGGGGAAGTGGAGACAGTAAAGAACAAACATGTATGCAATAAAATTGATATTTGAAATAACTGCTAACCTGTCCATCATGACGCAGTGCTAAGGCACCTTACAGCAGATACCAAAAACTATAATACCCATTGCTTAGCAATGATATCATACATTACACAGATATGAACAAACTAAGAGATCCAATAGCCTCTCCTTGTGGCTAGAAACCCTCCATGGTTGCTAGTGATTTACCCCTGCATCTACCAGAAGAGAACTGACATAGAACTGCTTTTTCCTGCAATGTGAACCATCTTGCCACCTGTCACTTGAATACTGTCCATCAGGAGAAAAAGAAGACAGTGCTTAAGAAAAGATGCATAAACCTATTTCCCTGTTTTTTCCCCAACAGGGTTGGAACTTCCTTTTATGATGATGCCCCACCCACTGATTCCTGTGAGCCTACCTCCAGCCTCTGTCACGATGGCAATGAGCCAGATGAACCACCTCAGCACCATCGCCAACATGGCAGCAGCAGCACAAGTGCAGAGCCCTCCATCCCGAGTGGAGACATCTGTTATTAAGGTAACTATGGAACAAACCAAACTGAACCAAACCAAACCAAACTAAACCAAAAGGCATCAAATTTTAGCCCACTCCCAACCATCATAAATACTGTAAAGATGTATAGGTGTCAAATGTTCCAAGGTAAGTCATAAAGTCAATAAATACAAGTAAACGAAGTGTGGCGACTTGGAGAGCACCACAGACTACTGGTGGCCACTGTTACCTTCTCAGTTTCCCTCCATCTCTCTAAATCAGTATTAAAGCAACACTCAAATTGAAACGTTTTCATACACAGCTTTGTGATTTCTCGTATTTCATAGTGTGTAATCTAATGTTCCTTGAGATACCATGGAAAAAATGGCACTTAAATTAGAAGGGATTATTCTTCCAACTTTAAAATTTAAGCATTTGAACTGAAATGCTCTAAGTTATCTGAAGAAGGCTGAAAGGTTTGATACTCTACCTAATAGTGTAGTGTAGGTGGGTAGTGTACTCTACCTATTTAGTGCAGAAACTAAATTTGTCAAATCCCAGAACAAATTAGAATGAAGTAGCACAGAACAGTCCCAGTAACCTGCAGGTCAGAACTGTAGTATTATAGGGATACCTCAAAGATATCTGATATCTGAACTTGTCTACCTGTTTTAGGTTTTGTTTATGGCCTTTAATTAAACTAATCTGGTTATAGGGGCATTTACCAGAGGCATGGAGTATTTTCTTCCTCTTACTGAAGGTGATCTGGTTTTATTTTAAAGGCATTACATTTTAAAAGACACTTCCCTGTTACCATTAGATAATTATGACTCGATCTTTATTCAGATATCTACATTTTGCCTTCCTTAGGCATTCTAATAAATGAGAAAGAGGAAGTACACAAACTTTTGTTCTTTCATCTAATGTATCTTAGAAATAGACATGCAAAAGCAAGTTTATGTGGTTTTTCAAGTTTTTCAGGGTTGGAAATCTATCCATTCATGCAATTCCTTTGACAACAATCAGGTCAACTTAGAATCTCTTGGACCTTCAAATCAGGAGTTACAAAAGTTTTGAAGTAGAGTGAAGAGGTCTGACTTTATTAAGACATTCAACATACTGCTGCACCTTTCTTCTTTCACCCAACAAGCACAGAACTGAAAGGAACTGTTCAGTTAAAAGTTAACAAATCTATGTTTTTATTGACCTAGAAATATATGATCTGATGGCCTAATCTAGTCACCTACACTTCTAAATGTAGAGTCTTCTTTGGAGGCCTTCAGTGGCATCCCTTTCTCACCTTTGTTGACATGAGGAGTTAAGATACTGGTTTGAAAAGAACTGTTTATTTAGGTGGTATGCCAACAAGATTAGATCCCGCCCTAGTTTCCCTCTTGCCCATATTTTGGGGATATAAGCAATTTGCTGCTAACTAACTGGTTACATGGTGATTCTTGCGCCTTTATTTTTCTGTTTTTACTTGATTGGTATTTAGTAAGAGTTACATGATACTAATGTTCTCTGGAACACACGTGGTGCTTTACTTTGTTCGAAATTTATTTTCTTACTGGAACAGTGGCTGCTGTTACTACAGGGATATCTAAAAAATGAAGACTGAGGTGGAGCACATGCTTAATGACACCTGACATATGAATTACAGTGCCAACAAAACTTTGTTTTCACCATTTTCATGCTATTTTACCTCCTTTCATTTTCTGTGAGCTATTTGGTTTCATATGTAAGAGTATAAAACTTGACCTTCATGAGCATTGGTAACCTTCTGTTTCTAAACTTTACCAAGCTGACTTCTAGCTTGTAAAGCCAACTTACAAATTAGTTGCAGCTATTAAAACTGCCTAAGTTACATGGCCTACATTTAAATATGTCTATGGGAGCATATTCCAGTGTGACCTCTATCTTTGTCTCCAGTTGCCATGGTCAGGTACATTTGAGTACAACATCTCACAGGCCATGTAAAAAGGGTTTCCTTTTGTGGAAGGCAGGTCCTGCTCTGTTGACAGATCTGACCCCATTATGGGAACATTGCTGGACCCAGGAAGCACTTCACTGAGAAGTACTTTTGGCTCATGTGATCTAAACCTGTCTAGTAGGTTTCAAACTATTGGACTCTGAAAGGGACATACTGTCATCATATAACTGTGTATATTATTATAAATGTAGGCAGTCCCATATCAGAAAATTTTCTTTATCCTGGGGGTCCTTTACTTCTTAACAAGTTCAGTTTTGTAACTCATCTATTTTCTTTGGCAGAGATAGATTCCTTATGATCTAGATGAAGGCCTTGAAAGTACCTAGCAATTTAGGCTCACTGAAACATTCTATCAGCACATTGTAACTGGAAAATTATAATTTCTTTCCAAAAAGATTGCTTATTTAAGCATTTGTTTATATTAATAATCAACAGTATGTATCAATGTCATTTTTGAAAATTCAGCTCTCATATTCATGCTAATTAAATATTCATTGTAGCTGCCAATTTTTGCATAACTCCTGGCATAACATCCTGTGCAAGTTATTTGACAAACCAGATTTCATGTTCCCATCTGGTTTGCACATAACCATAATATAAAAATATGTGGATTTCAATGAAATGTATTTAAATGACCAAATTAACCTAAGTTCTCTTTAGAAAATTGTGCACATACAAGGATGAAATATACATTTATTTTGAAGTTTGCACTCATAAGTTAAGGATTTTGGGTCCTTTATCTAGAACATGACATTACCCAAGTGCTGCCGTGACTTCTTCAGTCAAGGCCTGTGACATATTGCTCACGATTCATTTCTACTACAGGTGAATCCATAAACACAAGTTTTAATCTGTCAGTCAAAATCCACTTCTAAATGTAAGATCTTGCTGCACTTAGGTGTTTCAATAGTACTATAAGGGCTAAGGAACTTACTGTTTACTACTCATTCCTTCATTCCCATTGTGGTACAACATATGTCTAGATTTATGTCCTCTGTTATTATCTATTGCAGATGGATATGGTCATGTGAATAGTGGTAGCACAGCCAAGTAATTATGTTCCTTTTTTAAATACTGAACAGGATTGAAACATAAACCCCAGAAACTTAAAAGCATGAGGTCATTGTTAGGGGATTTTCTTCCCATGAGGAAGGACATAGTGTCACTGGCAATTTACCTGTTCTTCTCTAGGCATAGTCAGAGGCTGTGATTTTAGTGTCCATTGAATTATATACATTGAGTAGTTGAGCAGGAAACTGTAATCAGCATACTTCTTGAACCTTGTGCTGGCAACGTAATGTTTATGAATAATAACTTATACTACAATCAAAATAAATATCTTCAAGAATAAATGTAAGTGAGAAGGTCAAACCTCCTTTTTCTTTATTTTTACAGGAATGGATAAATAGGGCAGTTGCTCTCTGTCATGAAACTGTTTGTTATTAGAATTATAGCTTCCAGTTTTTTACTGCTATTGTTTTCAGATATCTAGGTTTTGTTTTCATTATGGTTTATATGAAATAAAATTATTTATTGAATATAAATATATAAAACTAATATATTTTTCATTATGGACTCATTTTTTTAACCCTAATTTTACTGAAGTATTTTCTCCTTAGTATCAATGTTTCCACAAATTGAAAAGTTTTTGAATCACTCATCTCAGAGTTTGTGATTGTAACCTGACATGACAGCACAGATTTGAAATTAGAGTACAGCATATTTGCCAGTGTAAACTCTGGCTTAAAAGTTAGAAGGCCTGTGAGAAATTTCGACTCTGAAAAGTAAATCAATAGTAACCATATCTAATTCAGTAACAAAGAACAAAATTAAGTCTTAGAAAATCAGAGTCTTCAGATTATGAACAACCAGTTCATTGGATAGAAGAATTGCCTTTGTGAACAGTACCACAGTAGATGACTTGCTGACCTTTCCTTCCAATTCACTGACTTCACAGCTAGTGCTGTTATCTTTAAACTCACGAGGCTTCAAACGCCTTTCTATTACTGGGCAATATTTCATTTCTTCATGATAAGAAGTTGGAATAAAGCTGAGATCATGTACTAACTAAACATTTTATCCTGCTGTATTCAGGAGATGAGACAAAGACAAAATTACAAGGGAAGCCTTACAAAGCAACAGCTTAGATTTGGCAGTGAACTCTGAGCCCTAAAATCTTCAGAATTATATTTCAGAAGAGTGCTGTGCCCTTTCGAACATGAGAGGAACATTAGATGTCTTTTTGTAATGGAATGTTTAGATATATGAGTTGGATGAATAAGAGGAGAGCAACAACAAGCAGGGACAGCAGATTGTGACAACAATGAATTGCAGTGAGTGTGACAGCTGTGACCTGGGGATGCTTTAGACATGAAATGGCTTTCATCACCTGCCCATGGTTTCAAAGGCTCAGCTTGTTAGCAATTTCACTACATCAATTTTTTTTCACTCAGCAGAAAGATATATGAAAATATAAAGGACATACCTTTTATTAATAGCAACTTGAAATTACACTGTAAAAGTTAGAACAGGGCAGCAGCATGCCAGAATCAAAAATTACAATTTATCCATATGTGACTAATACTTTTAGAAAGAATTAAGAATAAAACAGGAGAAACCAATATCTCCAGCTGAAAAAGTGGAGACAGCAGTGGCACAGTAGTTTTTCACTGCATAATGAATATATCAAACTAAACTTTGCTCATTTCCTCACATATATCACAGCACCAGTTGTGTTACACTATTTTATACCCTTTTTTAATCTTTCTATTTATAGATAGATATATTTCTGTGATCCAATAACAGAAATTTACTGTTAACTTTTTTAACAGAGGTATCTGTTGACAGATTTTATTTTTTAGAATAACTCTCTTTATAGGACTATTCTGACATGAAATTTTATTTTAGCATTCACTCACTTTTTCACTTTTCATTGGTAATATGTGTGTTCCTATTGATGTAATTTAATGTTCCTATCTGGTTTTTTGCCCATAATAGATGAACTCAGTTGGTCAGAGCCTGGTGCTAATAACACCCAGGTCATGAGTTCAGTCCCCATATGGGCCATTCACTCATGACTTGGACTTGATGGTCTTTCTGGGTCTCTTCCAACTCAGACTCATGTGTTTCTGTAATTGTTTCCCAAAAAGTCCAAATAATAGCCAAAGAGAAGAAGTACCTCACTGCCATACAGAAATGGCTGAACAGAGTACCATTTAATGTCTCATGTCAGACTGGTGGTGAGCAAGTCCAGGTAACATACCTGTAAGGTAAGTCTAAGAGGAAAAAGGGCAAGTTCACCTCACTGATCTGAATCTTGAATCCTGTGATGAAGGCAAAAGTTTTCTATGGACACTTCTGTGCCTTACAGGAAAAGCATTATGCAGACAGTGGCAGCATTCCTGTGAAGCTGGATATGCTATACGTGTTTTACAGACAGGGAATGAGAACAAAATTGTTTGTATTCCAAACTGGCAGAAACATCTTTTTGTATCCCTAACCTGAAAAACACCTGACTTTTCAGAAAACCTATTATTTTGAGTGACATTAGTGCATTGTGCATTCAAAATAGAAATTTTAAGATTACTTTAATGTGCTTTTCTTGAATGTGTAAAAGTACTTTAATTTACTCTTTATCTGATATATGAAGTATGATCAAGTTTTCTTTTTTATGTAAGGAGAAATTTAGAGAATTTAAATAATAAAATGAAAATGGTGTACAATAAATATTTTAGAATAAAAATAGGACTATCAGCTCCTAAAACAACTGCTTTTACCTGTTAAGAAACCAAACATGAAAATTGGAATATACCTATAAATTTTTAAGTATAATGTAAATCAAGTAACACTTACTTTTATCCTGGCTGCAGAGAATATGGTATCTAATTTGTAGGAACTTAAACATAACAGAGAAAATCTCCACATTAAAATAACTTGTATATATGCGTACTTCTTTTATTTTTTCATTTAGAATGAGTAGATCTTAGGTCAAAATGCAGTTGACCTTCTTTATTATGGCTTAACCATCTTTATATTAGAGGACACTGTGTTCCACCTCATTAATTAGTTCTATCTATATGAATAATATTATTTGTTTTAGCTTTTAATACAGTTTTTATATAATGACCTTAGAGGATGCTAACTAAATATGGTAGGCTGTAACTTGGAATCATGTCCTTTTTTTAATAATATGGGATTCTATTATTTCTTTATCATGCATGTTTCTGAGGTGCAGTTTGAAGCTAATGCAGCCATATGCTCATATGAATTTACTTGTGGCATGTAAAATAGGTATCTGCACGACACAGAGAAAGTAGTACAAACTTGTGTGTTTGGAAATTCGCATGTTCACATGTGTAGCAGGGAACTATGTATGTAGTGTGAAATTAACTTGATGCAAAATGGCCATGAGGCCGGGTACAAGGGATGAGATTAATTTTGCTGACTTCTAGGGCATAATCCATTGGATCTATTTGAGATAGTTACTTTAGAGTGAGGTGAGTTGTACCTTGGAAGCATAAATGTATGGGTGACAAATGTGCCTAGGGTGACTGTGATGCAGACATTTTTAATATAGACAACAACATCTAGTAAGATGAATTCTTGGTTTTTAGCTAGGTGGGTAGTTTGGATTTACTTTGAGGGGTGAATTCCTAGTGATGCTTCTTAAGCTTACTTTTCAAGTAAGTCTACATTTTCAGAAGAGGAGAAAAAACCCTTAAAAAATAAGGAAGTGTGTCCAGCTTGCAATAAGGAGTTACTAATTTGATTTGAACAGAGTTTCTTACATGTCTGTATATTTGCATATTGCATGGGAATTTTTGTATACCTTAGAAGAATATTTTGTTTGTTAGAACAAATATTCATTGTGAAGGTAAACTAAGCTCTTTCTTCTGTTGATAGGGATCAACTTCGTTTGTTTGTTTGCTTGCTTGTTTTTAATCTCTGTAATGGCCCAATCCATTGACCTCCACTTCCTGACTGGGTCACTGTACTTTATGTACTGCTCATGATTTCAAAGGATTAGATCTCTTGTTGTGGAAGTACTGTTAAGGATTACTTGGAAGTCTCCTGTTTGGCTTCCTGTCATTTAACTCCTGCTGTAATAATTACACGTAGAAAACTGGACACTAAAAATCAAGTCAATTCAGTCTTATTGTCAGTTGATCTCTTTCTTCATTTTATGCATCCAGTTGTCAGTATTCTTGTGATGGAAACAGCAAAGTAGGTACAATGAAAAATTTCGGAAGTAAAAAGTATAATGGAAATCAAATTAACTTCAATTGGTCCAAAAGATAAATAAGCCCAAGGTATTTAGAGAGAGAAAACATCTTATGTAAATATCATGGTTTCTTTTCTTCATAAGAAGGATGTCCAAGATTTAAAATAATAGTGCAGTTGATGACAGTACAAAACATTCTAACTCCTGAATTTTGATTGAGATTAGAAGCGGATCTGTAAGAACAAGATGAGAAAGATGTCATGTACATCAGTGTGGAGTTAGCAAGATCTTTAGCAAGCCAGTGATAGCATGCAGATAAGGAAATAGAAATAAAATTTTATAGCATTCAGTCAGTTTGATAACACATAAGAAGTGACTGAGGAAGTTAGGGAATAATGATTAGTCCAATTAATTTAGCAATTACTGAGTCTAATTGTTCCTTTAGAATGTCATAGTGTCTTTGACTAAAGCAGAATGAAAAAGTAAAACTGTACAAATAAAATATTCTGTTTGCAGAAAATACAAAAGATACTCAAGTAACTAATTCCTTACACTTATTCAGCTAAAGCTATGTCAAATTAAATGTGACATTTTACAAGAAAGTTATTCCTGGAATACATCTCACACGAGTTCAAAATAAGTCAGTAAGGAACTGAAGGAAGAAATCTGTGTTTTCATCACTTTTAAAAGCAATTTTTATAATTGTACCACCAAAAATGCTTGGAAGACAGGTGTCTTCCCACAAAGGTTGGAAATAATATAAGCTACTCCTATTTATGACCTCATACCAAAAAGGTGAGGGTAATACAGGTTCTTGTTAATAGATCTCTTGGGACAGATTGGAGCGAAACAACACTGAATGATCTGTGTTTGTAAATACACAATTGTAGGGTTTATTTTAGAACAATTTGGCTGCAATGGGAAGCAGATATGTAGCCATTTTGGTTCTTATTATTTGTAGTAATACAGCAGTATAAAAGCATAAAAATAAGGCTTTAAAAATACGGAAAACTATGAAAAGATATCACCACCCATGGACCTCACAACAAGACTTGATTGCTGCAGTTTCAATATCTGTTGGCTGAAGTGATTGTGGCTGTCTTGATCTGTCAGGAGCAGGAAAAGCCCACAAAACACCAAAGTTCCACAGTTACATATACTCACTCAGGTTCAGGTGGGAATGCCCAGGTTCCTCTCCTGAGGTGGGGAGTTTCACACTGAATGATATGAGGCTGTGGATCACAGGACGCTTCAGGAGTTTCTCATGATCCATGACACCTCCCAAGATGCCAAAGCTGCCTCTCCTGTCAGCACAGTTGAGTCAATTATGGCCCATCAGAAGGGGTGAATACCTTCAGACTTTGTGTGAATGTCCTAGTACTTTCAGAGAGGGGAGTTTTCATGCCTGAGCCATTATAAAAAGGGCACAGACATGATAAAAAGCACTAGCCCACCAGCAAATTCGCAAGATTTGCACCTTACCAGCCGCTTTCCATATCTTTTTCAACACCCAGCTGTAGCCTCCAGTGATGAGTGTGTGCCATCAGCACCTGGATGGTCAAGTGGGCCATTGCTTGAGTCATTAACCAGTCCAGTCTCTCACACTCCTGATTAAAAGATGATGCTGATGCTGATTATTATTATTACTATTATCACGACTGTATAGAACAGTTTGTGTCATTTATACTTTCCCTAGGATGAAGTTAGGCTGTCCAGGGACACTGTGGATGCCCCATATCTGGCAGTGTTCAAGGCCAGGCTGAATGGGGCTCCAACCACCCTGCTCTAGTGGACAGTTCCCCTGCCCATGGCAGGTGGGTTGAAACTAGATGGCATTTAAACATCTCTTCCAACCTATACAATTCCATAAGTTACCTAAACTATGAAAAGTATGACCTTGAAAATAAATTACTTTATCCTCAGCACTTCAGTGACTTAAAGCACAAACATCCTTGAAGGAGTTTGTTAAATACTGAAGAGGACCAAGACAACTGAATAGTTTAAAAAATTATATACCTCTAGAGCAAGACTTAATTGCATGTCTAGAGCTCATTCTATGACTAAAATTAAAGGATGACTAAACCCAAGAGATGAGTCTTATGGCAAAGTAAACTAGAACATAGTAAAAAGCTGAGACTAAATACCTGTAGGAGAGAAATAGACAGGAGGTGAAGACTGCATGCAAATCTGGCTTGGTTATTGGAAGAACTTTGTCAGAAATGGTCAGGAATTTTGTTACTAAGGAAAAAGAATGGCAAAGAATAAAGGTGGGAAAACTGAGGTGGTGACAACCTAGAAGATACCACATACTTTTCTGTCCTCTTAGGAGCAGAAGGATTATTCCTACATATATTACCTGAAATGTCTTCAATAGTGATACAATAGCTAAATTTCGTCAGCTTTTTGTTTTGATATATTTTGAGGAAGGCTTCTGGTAATGAAGCAATTTTCAAACAGTGAAAACCTGCTGCTGAAGCAGAAATAAAATAGGCAAAGAAGAAATTAATATGTTATAACTAACATCATGACCTGGTAAGAGGACAAAGACATATGATATAGGGAAGAAAGTATTTCTTCTGAATACCATTACTGATGTATTAAGATAATTCTTTTTAAAAGAGTTACTTAAAAATAACATTCAAGATAAGATTTTACAGTGTTTGCTTATTTGAGAAATTTAGAAAAACATCAATAAAAACGTAAAGACTCTCCTGTTTTACTTGAAGAGACCAAGACAGTGGGATTTTGTGAATGATATGTAGTATTCTGGAACAAAACTGAAGTGATTTCAATTCTAGAGATAACTTCAATCTCATGTATTAAAATCTCTGACATTGAAATCTTTTACCTGTTTCTTACAGCATAAAATAAAATACCCAGTGTCACAGGAACAAGTCTATTATTTATGAAATGGACTTGATATTGAGGGTGTGTAACTTGTCAGTGGAGTAAGAGTACAAGAAAGGGCGTTAGAGTTCCCTAGAGTGAAAATTTCTTTGTGGTAGGAGCATTCATGGAGGAGGTAAATGTCAGATTCTTAAATGCTTAGGATTCATGATTTGGATCAAATTGTAAAGAGCATGAAGATAAGGAATGCTTCAAATTTGACCCCTAAGAGTTTGGTGCCCATTGCTTAGTAAAGCCTCTGGTTCTGATACCTAACTGAGTCTTAACAATTCTGAAATGTTGGTTAACCATATGCTGAATCGCTGCATATTACCTAAATTGTTCACACTACTTTTTACCTCTATCTGTAGAAAGAAATAGGGAAGCAAAAAATGGAGGAAAAAAATAACAAGAGAGGGTTATACACCAGATTCTCCAGAAATATCTGCCTCTGGGAGTAGGCAAGTTTTAGGAAAAATATTGGGCAGTGAACAGAATCCTAGGTGATCTCTCTTGCCAAGATTATAAGTCAGTAAATTCTATTTCTTTGCTATTTGATGTAGAGTAACTTGTACAAAAGTGGCATGCTGTAGAAGTGACAAAATAGCTCTGATCTGCATTGCTTAATGAACACAATTTTTAACATTTCCTTTTCTGAAAAATTTTAAATGGAATCTAAAGTTAAGTTAATATTTTGCCACAAACCAAATTTATCTTTTCTACACAAAATCTCTGTTAAGGAAAACATATTGATATTCTGGCACCATTACTTTATTACTATGACTTTTTTAGAGCTACAGACAATTTCAATTTATTAGTAGTAGCCTTGCCATTTATTATTACAGTGAATTTGTTAAACACAAAAAATGCTATAGACTAGATTGCTGATTGTGGAATTATGAAGCAAGGATATAAAAAATTAGTTAAGGTACTAAATTGGTTTATTTTGCATTTCTGTATAGTTCAATCCCCTGTTTTATTGGAATTAAAGGGTACTTTACAAATGAATTGATAAAGCCAAGATATATAGTTTTCTCATGGATTTTGTCTATGTCACATTATATGAGAATAAAACTCATTATCTGTTTTGTTTGTACAGTAATTATATTTCGTTGTCCTGTGCATTCCTTTTGCTTGCTCCATCTCATAATACGTGCTGTAAAAGCACACATAAATAAATAGGATAAACAAATTAAGCTGTTTAAATAAATTAATTTACTCTGCAGCTCTGTATTCAAATCTTATGTGCTCACTGGATTTCATTTTAATGAAACCCTTCTAAGAACAATACATTGTATGCCAAACAGTGAAATTATATTTTAAATGAATGATTAAATATACCGTGTTCTAATTTATATCAAATCTGTACACTGTGCATGCTTAAATCCTCCTAAATCTAAAGAAATAAATCTTCTACATTCTGAAAACATCTGCATTATAATCCTCCTCTTGAATACCCAGTTCATGGACATATAAACACAATCAAAGTCATAATAAGCCTAGAGCTATGATGCAGTTAAGCTATTCTCATCAATGTTTTTGACTTAAAAACCTAAGACTATTAAAGTGGAATCCACTTAAATGTCTTGAAACATTGCTCTAAAAAATCTCCTCCCACTCCATCAATATACCCATTGAATCCCTTTGCAATCAGAATCTCAAGTTCAACAGATATTTTTTTATGAAACTTACCTAGAACAAATCTATTGATGACTATAGTTGAGGATGTTGCACAATTTCTTATGAATGCATTCAGAGAAATAAATGTTTATCTAGTGACTGTGCATAGTAAAATAATGACTGCTCCAGAAGAACTTTGCTGTGTCAGGAGTGTACTGCTTTTTTCAAGAAAATGCATTTGCAACAGCAAGTTTTCTTTTGTGTTGTTAGACACGTACTAATTGTATTATTTCATTACCAAAAGCTTTTAGTAAGTTGAATGTGTGCAGTTTGATTGGTGCTTCGGGCTCATTGTTTTTTTCTTTATAAGTCAGGTTTGCAGTTATCAAAAGAAGAAAAATAAGCAAAAAATTGCTAGTTTAACATCTTCAATCTTTCCAATAGATTTTCCCTATAGGATTTATTTATTTTCATCATTATTTGTCCAAAACAGCTTCACTCTCACATATCTTAGCAATGAGTCTTGAGAACTTTCAGCAGTAAAAAGGAAACCACAGGGAAAGACAGCAAATTTTCTAGAAAGAACTATTCTGCACTCATCTCCCTTCGATTATTGTTTCTGTCAAACTTCTGGGTAAATTTCAGATATATCTATCTGCTACATACTAACGATTCTCACATAGCCGATGTACAATTCAAACCATCACAGTCTTTACATTCTGGTTTTTGAAACCAAGGAATATCTTGAAGTGTGTCATAGCTCCTCTTGGCTACCCTGCCAGGCCTCTCCCTGGACAAAAACCCATGAATGCTAGTTTTCCCCATTTTGGTGGTTTTCCCCATTCTGAAGTGATATGGCCGTATTCATCCAAAAAGTGTGCTTCATTCCAAGTTTATGTTTCATGGTAAAAATTGACATTTGGGCTTGCATCACTCATGTTACTGGTGTAGGTACTATTAATGAGGCTATATTTTCTTTATGTTCCATAACAGTCCCATAAGCTCTCATTGCTCAAGAAGCCTCTTGAAATTAAAAATGTGGAGTAAAAGTCAACATGAGATTAAACAACAGTACCTGATCTTTATTTATTTACACAAATACATAATTCCTCGGCTGGTAAGGCTAACATCTGTAAGCCAAAATGTATACTTCCAATTCAACTGCATGATGATACCAGTAAAGAAAATGAAAAATCAAAAAACCCAAACAAACAAGAACCCTCCAAATCAAAAAACCCCAACAAACCAACAAAAAGAAATACCTACCATGAAAAAGAAAAGAAAAACAAAACCAAAAAAAAAAACCAAAAGGAGAGCAAACCTCTTGGTTTTTAAGTGGTCCAGAAGGCAGTTAAAAGCCTAATAAGATGAGCAGTGCTCACATTGCATGCTGAAATGTAACATCTAATGTCCTAAATTTGTGAAGTTTGCATTGAATATGCTCTGCAGATCCTGGAAGTCTCAACAGGGGAATGAATAGGTCATAATTTAGGAGGGAGATTCAGTTTAAGGAAGGGATGTTTGGAAACAGAGGCTTGGTTTAACATTTCCATTTTTTCGCAATGACTTTTTGTGTGGTCTAGGAACGCGTTCCAGACAGCCCTTCTCCTGCTCCTTCCCTTGAAGAGGGCCGAAGACCTGGCAGCCATCCATCCTCTCATCGAAGCAGCAGCGTGTCCAGCTCTCCTGCACGGACCGAGAGCTCTTCAGACAGAATCCGTAGGTCCCATTCTTCTCCTTCTCACCACTTTAAATTTGATTAGGTGCAGCTTGTTTTTCTAATCAAAATGCCCTCGCCTTAAATACATCTCATATGTATCATGTTCAGAAGTTCAGCTGCAATAACTATCTCCCAACATTATGTTCCCCAGTTTACAGTATCATAATATCTGATGCTACATTAACAGGTAGTGATATAAACTGCCATCATGTCATATTAAATGTAAAGATATGAGCAATGAAATACAGAATTGCAAGTGGGAAGCAATTTGTTAGATTAGTTTTAGAACTGAACATATAGTGTAAACATTTTTAAAAGAAATTGAATTTTATTTAATCTGGTTACTCTGTTTTGATTTCTAAATTGAATCTGACTTCATAAGCAATATTTTACATGGTAGAATTGCTTGGTAAAGAGAAGAATTGGGTTAAATAAATTAAAAATGTGCATACTTTATAAATTTTTTAAATACGAAATTTTGTAATGGTGAGAAATACAATAGAAAGAATATTATCACCTCATAGCTCACAGAGGACAGAGTGAAATTAAACTGTGATATCCCAGAGTGATCCCGTTTTTATCAAAGTTCCATATACAGGAACTTTATAAATTACATGGCAAAGAGTCTGAATTCTGTGATATTCCAGAGCAGCAATGGAAATTAAAGTTTTAAATGCATACTATTTTATGGATATGTACTTAAATTCATATTACACTTGTCCATTCCCATTAATATTGCTCTGTTGCAGGTTTTCGTGTGTTTAAATCATCTTTCCACAGTGGAATTTGTCAGTAGGTGAAACTGGAGGGTTTGGCACACACATAGAGGGCCATGAAATAGCTGTATGAAATTGGTGGCCGTATTGATTAGATGCAACACGTATCCTTAGGCTGCTTCTTTTCAAGCTCTCTGCAGACTCAGGAAGCTGACTCTTCATTGACCTTCAGATGAGAGATCTTTCATTAGTGTGTGATGAAAAATGACTTACCAAAGAAAAGAAATGAGGCCTGACTATGACAAGCTGAAAATTCTGTTTTCTTATCACTTGGACAGTTCAGAGAGCAGATTAAATTGGCATCCCATATACTGTGACCTATCTATTTCCCCAGGCTTGACCCACAAGCCTTTCATTATATTTTCTTTCCATTGTCCAGTTGAGGAGCGGGAGGGACGGAGTGGCTTTGGTGGGCACGTGGTGTCCAGCCAGAATCAACCCACTGCAGACTTCATAAGTGAAGTTCTGAAAAAAATCCTCACAAAGGTGGATTGAAATTTTTTTTTAAATTGATTGTATCGTATTTTTTTTTACAACTAATGAAGGCCTTTTCCATTGATTCTCTTAAAAAAACCCAAACAACAAAACAACACAACCCCCCAAAATCTAAATTGAGAGATATTTATTGGTTTTGCTAAGGAATGACACTTTTTTAACAAAAAAGGAAATTGTGCTGTTCTACTTATTTTATAATTTACAGAGAGGAATGGGACCTTTGCACATTTTTTTCTTCCATGTGATCATCACAGAGTTCCTTAAGTAGTGAATCACTACTTATTTATTTATAATTATTTTCTGTCCTATCTGATTTGTTAACATCACATCTGATTCTTAAGTACATCTTTTGTGATGCCAGCCAGAATAAGATGATTACTGCAGGAATATGAGTTCTAAGTTAAAAAAAAAAACCAACAAAACATAAAAAAGTGGCATAAACCTCTTGAAAATACAGTTTTTTCAGGATAAAAGCATAGAAATATAAACTACCTAATATGAGTTTCTGAGGTGTGTTTGAGACTCATGAAGGTCTCTGAAAAATGGTGGAAAGAGTGGAAAGAGCTTTTATTCTGTCTGATGAGCAAATAAGCAATTCTATTGTTGCACAGAATATATGGAAAAACAGTGTATATCACCTGAAAGGCCACAATGCTTCATTTAAGGAAGTTATTAGGGACTGCATATTGGGAATGTTGGTACCAAGTGGTTTTGTACAATGAACTAAAAATTTAACAATTCTTGTTAAATAAGCAAGAACAGACTTGCAAATCTCCAACTTTATCCAAAGTTACTGAACTTTCTTTTTAAAATTGATTGTTTTAAACTAGAAATAACAGGAAGAAGCTTTTCCTCTATGTGGATCCTGATGGCACTAATTAAGTAACTTCGTGATTGTTAGAATTCTTGTATAATTTTAAGAGGAAGACTATGTAAAATAAGTAAAAAAGAGTATTGTTAATATGACAACTGATTTCTTTCTGCGCTTGTGTCTAGCAGCTGTCCATCAGAATGGGCTATCTATGAACCAAATGCTGATGGGTTTGTCACCCAATGTCCTGCCTGGACCTAAGGAGGGTGATCTGGCTGGTCATGATGTGGGACATGAGACAAAAAGAATACACATTGAGAAAGGTAATATGAATATTATAATTCTACTGCTTCAGTGAAAAACAAGTGGTGTCTTGGTAGCTAAATATTATTATAATTGTGGTTCTTAATTTTTTAATTGGGATTTTTGTTTTCTTGATTTATTTCTTTTCAGTTTCACAAATCAAATTGTAACAGGATAATAACTTTCATTATTGTTCTATTTTGTAATCGCCAAGATAAAGGAATATATATATATATGAGGAGAAACTTCATAAATATTGCAAAGCAGGATGAGGGAAAACTGTTTTACATTATTATTGTGACTCTGACCCCTCTGCAGCACTGTTTAGGTTTTAAGTTTCTGTCTCCGTCCAGTTGACTTTAATGACCTACTTCCCAGAGGGACTGAGTACCATGAAAATTAGTCCATGTGTGAAAAAAGGAAAAAGGCTAATACCGAGCCATTAAATTAGGGAATTGCATAAAATGATGCTGGTATACATTATATAATGGGATTTAAATTTAATTGAGTATACAACCAAAGTGTTTGATCTAGGTGAATAGTCCACATGCACTTATGCTGATTATGACACCATTTCATCTCTGCTGGTATTCAAAGTCAAGTTCCTGTTCAGGACTCTTACAGGGGATTTTGGTGGCATGGTGGTAGAATTTTTGAAAGGTGCATTTTATGTTTTATTTCCTTAATATATGGGAATTTTACATCTTATAGACTGGAAACATTTTGTTTAAAGAGAGGCTTTGAAAAAAACTTCCCTAAGCTTATCAGAAAAATCAGTTCTTTGAGCACAATGAGAGAAAAAGTAAAAGGTGTAATAAACAGACATTGAAACAGAGCTGAGAAACTGCTGTAGCTATGAAGATTTCTGAATAAGACATTTTCTGACATGTTTTAATAGATCTAAGATGATACCTCCTCTGTCTTGTGTTTGAACACTGAAAAAGAATGAAAACCTGGACAATTTTATTCTGGACAGGTGGTGTTTTTAATAAGATTACCAGAAAAATTAATGGAAACAACATTTCTTTTATATAAACCATTTAGTTTGGTTCATTGCACACACAACCTGTTTTTGCTTACACTATGCCCTCACTCAGCCTCTGCAAATTGTATCCCTGCTGTGAAGTATGATATGATCAAATAGGTTTGTTTTGAATTTCCATAAATGATTTTATTTCAGCCTTTGAAGTTACTTGTTTAACTGTAATCTGACTGGAAAGTTCTGCAAAGAGAAGTGCATATTAAGAATTGCAACTACTTTTGCATGTCATTCAGGTTTTTAAAAGTTTTTTTCTTTTAAATTATGATATCCTAAATGTATTTTGCCAGTTTTTGCAAGATCTGTTCTCAGTAAAACTGCTGAGAATTCTCTTTTTTCTTCAGTCCTTGTTTAGTCAAACCTCCTTTTTCTTTTCTTTTTTTTTTTTTTTTTTTTTGTTCTTTTTCCTCTGCTCTGTTCCAGCCTATTGAATTAATGGTAAATATTCATAGGCTATCTAGATTGATAGGGGTTACTAAATTAAAAATTGTTTTCTGTCATGACTACATTTATCATGCCTCTCATATCAATCTTGTAACTTTAGTACTAATCCAATCTGTATTAAAACAAGTGATTTGACTTACAGATATTTGTGGAGATAGTAATTATCTGCTTTTGTCACTGTGAGCTTGCAATCAGATTTTAAAACTGTTTTACCCCTGCAAATCAGTCAGACTGTGACCATATTTAAAATACACATACGTAGGTGGTGGCAGTTTTATTGTTGAAACCCCATCACCTTCATAGGAAGGAAGGAAGGAAGGAAGGAAGGAAGGAAGGAAGGAAGGAAGGAAGGAAGGAAGGAAGGAAGGAAGGAAGGAAGGAAGGAAGGAAGGAAGGAAGGAAGGAAGGAAGGAAGGAAGGAAGGAAGGAAGGAAGGAAGGAAGGAAGGAAGGAAGGAAGGAAGGAAGGAAGGAAGGAAGGAAGGAAGGAAGGAAGGAAGGAAGGAAGGAAGGAGAGAAAAAGAGAAAGAGAAGGAGAAAAAGAAAGAAAAAAGAAAGAAAAAGTTCTGAATAAGTATCATGAAGCATTTAAAAATTAATGTATTTTTTTCTAAGTCACTTTTGTTGGCAGAAATCTACTAGCTGCAACTAAAATGTCTTTTAATCAAACCTGGGAGAACCTAAAAAATTCTGACTAGTAAAGAAGGCCCTGTATTTTCTCTTCTTGCCTACTCATTCATTAAAAAAAAATTGAAAAGATGAAAAAATCTCTGAAGTGATCCGAGATCAGGGAAAATTTATTTACAGACAACAGATAATTTGAAGGGGGAACTAAGTTATAACAGAGGCAACTGATCAACATACCAAATTTTGAATGTCAGAGGGGTGAATCATTTATTTCACCTGATCTGTGAGCTGGAAACAAGAGAGAAAATGCCATTTGCCTGCTAGAAACAGTACAAAGGAGCTAATTTATCCAGTCCACGCAGCATGGTGTAATAGGTTTAGAAACAGTTCTTAGGCATTGGCAAACTGAGTAAGTCTTTCAAAGATCATATGTATTTCTATTCAAAATTCAGCAAGAATTAGTATTAATGACAAAAATTAGTTTATTTTATTAGAATGGTTTAAGCTACCAGTAAAGCTCTTGTGCAGTTTTGTGGTTTGGTTTTTTGTTGTTGTTATTGGTTTTGTTTGTGGGGATTTTGTTTTTGTTTGTTTGTTTGGGGTTTTGCCTTTAGACTGTCTTCAAAACCTTTTTCAGGTTCTGGTATGTGGAATTCTGAGTGACCTTACCTTCCATGGAGTCAGGTTATTATTATGACACCAAAAATCAAGTGATGTTCTATGGATCTGTCTGTTAAAACTAGAAAGTTCGTGTCAGCCTCTGGGTCATTATTTGTTGCAGGAGAACTGGAAGAGTTTCTGTTGCCAATGGCCAGGTGTAAAACATGAGTGTTGGGGACATCTTACAGCTACTTAATCCAAGTGTGCAGCTTTGCTGCATCCTAGCTTCATGTTGGGTCAAGACCCAATGTGCACATTTGAAGTTCCACTCGTTCCCTGAGTTCCCTAAGAAGGAAACTTGGGTTTGCTAAGGTTATGTCGTGGTCCAGCCAGGTTCCTAGTCTGGACTAGGGAGGATTGCAGGAGATACTGCAGGGCACTTCTGCCTCACAGTTCATACATCACTCAAGCTGTCATCATCTGTATTACAGGAAGTCGATTAGGCTAGATTTTGAAAGGTTTCCCGCTTATTAGAAGAGAGCAGCTTTTCCAATTTTACTGAAAGCAGGCTGTAGAAATGTAAATGGTCCTGGGAAGAATGCGGTAAGTTCAAGTACACAATGTTAGTTCAAGTGCTTGACAGCCAAAACCAAGTATCTGATTTTGTAATCTGTAATTATGGACTATTTGATGATGCACATTTGGTTTATTAGATCAGGTTCAACAAGGAGGACTCAAGTGAAGTATCGGAGTCATATTAGAAAAAATCCATTCAGTTTTCTCTGTTAAGAGACTTTGTGTCTTTTCAAGTTTCTGTGACACAAAGAGTTTGCACTAGATAGTCCCTCAGTTTTCATGAGGTATATTTTATCACTTTTTCTGCTCAGCTTACATATGATGTCCTGCAGACCTCCCAGTCTGAAGCTCCCAGTCAGAAGCAGATTTTTGGTGTTTTTTATGGAGCTGAATATCCGTTCCCGTTCAGCTCTTCAGTAATGTTGTCTCTTAAGCATGGATACAGCATAGAAAAGAGGAACTAGTGGAGAACATAAAGACTAGACTGCTGAATCCTGATCCTCTTTTTGGTCATTGATCTGAAGTGTTTCAAAAAAAGATTGTTCAAATAACCAATGGCTTAAAAGTCACACACCCTCCTTGGAGATGTGGAGCCTAATTCCCTCTAGGCAAAAGAGAGAATTGAACCTGTGACATGTTTCCTGAGCAGTATCCTTAATCACTGTGGTTTTTGTAGAAGAGGGAAGTATATTTTAGCATCATCCCTTTACCCTTACAGCCTGGACTCGGGTTGTGTTGGGTCTGCAAGGTGTAATTTATAGCTCAGTCCTACTGACAGTGTTTCTCTACTTACTAGCTGCAGGTGACTGCATACAATTTTTTTTGGGTTATGTTGGAGGCAGTGGCTGGTCGTAGCATCCCCTCACTGGTACCTGCCTAGAAATATCTACTCTGTACTCTATAAAGGAATGTAAGACTCAGCTCACTTCAGCCCAAGATTCCCTTCTGGGGGACAACCACTGAAAAGTTGGTGCTTTAACACCGAATTTAGATGCCTAAGTGTTTTATTGGATCTGGCCTTAGGGCATCAGATTAGAATTTTCTGTCTCTATCAATTTATTTTTTTTTTAGATAGACACCAACAGCAAATGAAGCCTGAATGTCATGCTTACATTTTCAATTGAATATGTTATTTGAAGTGTTACGGGAAGGACACTCTCTTGCTGAAAATATGCGTGCTGTTTTCTATGGCAAAATATAAAATATTCAACATGTTCACAAAAGAAGTTAAAGTATTTCTTTCAGAAGAGCTTCAAACTATGATATTAATGAAAATTCCACAAGTAATTTTCAGATAATCAACAATAACTGCTTCTTGACAGCAGCAATTAAGGTATAGCTTTATCAAATCCACATATTAAAAAGTCCTAGGTTTTGTCTTTCTTTTTATTTTATGTACCCCTATAGAGACAAGACCAGTCTTAGACCATTGGCTAATATTTATAAAAGAGAATCATAAAATTTCAAAGTACCCTCAGTAAAAAATGGAAAATAATTTAAATATTCTGAAGTTAGAGCTGGATCTTCCTGTTAGCACTCATGCATCAAAAAGGAAACTAATGATAAGTATGTCATCCTACATAGTTAGATATTCCTTCTGCATTATCACCAGTAAATTCTCTTAAAATGTATGCACAATGTACATATAACATGCTTATTCATCTTAACAAACACAGAAACATATATGAATATGTTTCTATAAATATGAAAGATTCAAAGGAAGTTTTAGCATCAATAAAATACTCTTCGACCTGAACTGCTCTCTAGCAAAGTCAGCAAACAAGTGATCCAGACCTTTGGTTAAATTCTGTTTCTGGTCTGTTAGGATTTTAGTTCATACTCTGAGTAAGCCCTTTTTTGAGGACAGTACTTACCACTTGATATACTGAGTAATATTCATTGGTGGTTCTGCTGCCCAGCTGTTCATTTATCTCTTCATTTTTGTATGCATATGTACACATAGAGAGATATTTATTTTGCTGAATATTGCATTTTAATGTAATAAGAGTACTAGTATATCTTGACGGGTTTCTGCATGCCAAGACACTTATAGTTAACACATTTTAAGTCTTCATTCTCATTCCACATCCTGAATATTCTCTATTAAATCTTAATAGATTAGTTGTTAAATCCCTAAGATACTGAGTTCACACTTTCTACATCACCTAAGACTTATCAAACTCTTAAAAATAGTAGTCAAGTTTGTAACCTGAGACAGATAATATAATAAAGATCTGCTAAATTAAAAGTTTGATAAAGCCAGTATCACCAAGATAACCTCTCTACACTTTGATTTTTGGTGTATCTTTTCACTCAGCCTGAGAGGCTCAGGAATTTTAAAAGTACATTAAAAGCTATTACAGTTAATGGATTATAAAGGTGACAATTTAAATTGAAAGTTTTTTCTTAATGGGTTGGTTTTTTCTAAGTAGCTAGAAAACATCTATTTTTGTTACATAGAAAACATAGAAGCCTTTCATATTATTGAGCAGGATATGAATAGTATGTGTAGGCAGGAAGGAGTGCAATGGTAGTACAAACTTCTGAAAGTTTTTTTTCAGTGCAAATAATTGGATAAAATTATTTCTATAGACCCTCATCAAATCATCCTCCAATGACATACCTCTGCAGACTTCTTTGCTGCTAGGGGTCTTTATTCTGCTGGGGTAGTTCTGGCTCATTTTATAAGAGATTTGCTGTGCAGTTTTCTCTTGATGGATATGCGCACATCAGTTCTGAAACATTCCCAGCTAGCTAGGCTCAATGCAGCCCAATTGCACATATGCATACTGCCTATTGTATATTTCCAGTGACTTACATGAATCTTGGACATATCTGACTTTCTGAATAGGCTCATATGAGTTACATGTGCACAAAATCTGATGTATTTTCAATCTATTGAAACAGCTCTGTATGTACAGTTCTTAGGTGTCTTGTGCCCCAAACGGTTCTGAAAGGTGCTTTATTCTTTTGTTTCTTTTTTCCTCCCAACTTTCTTTCCCATGGTCAGTATGTGCCCTTCATGCAATAGACCTTAGAATGGTCTTTATAGTTTTTTTATGGTTTTTACTGCATATATAGTGGAGAGGAGCTATAAACCCATTCAAAATAATTTGTGTGCTCATTTTCATTTTTCAAATGAATTCTTAAATGAAAGACATAATGGTTATTGATAAGATGTTAGAAAGAACCTTTTTATCATGCTACCACATTGGAGTATTTTAATCATCAGTTTTCTTAATGTTTACTT
>OU383774.1:65580088-65692588 GCA_910950805.1 Acrocephalus scirpaceus scirpaceus | reverse complement strand
ACTTGCTGGTACTTGGAAATTTTCCTTTGAGGGGTTCTGCACATGTTTATGATGAAAAATATTAATTGGTCCTTAGTTGTAAGATAAACTATTACAGGACTTAGGAATCCTTCCTTAGGAGCCCAAACTTTTTAGAAGCTAGATGTGCTAGGACATGATATTAGCATTCCTGATGTTTTTCCAAGAAATATACAGAGAACAAGTCCTTGAACTATATTTGCCAGTAAAAATTGAACCTGTTATGACACTTTTACGAATATAGAAGGCTAGGTAGGTGAAATCTGAGATCGTCTAGATTTTGCTGTGGGTGCTGGAGAATCTGAACTGTGGATGAATGCTAGAGTCCCTGCAATAAGTCCCTGATTTTGGAAGAATTTCCACTGTCTAGGCAAGATTTTTTTTTTTTCCAAGTATACATAGTTTTGAATCCTGCAAACATTTGCAGTCATTGGACAGATTACCTAACTGCTATCCTATTCAGACCATAGGGGATCTTTTACTCAAGACTGTGAAAATTGCAATATTTGAAAATACTTGAAGGTATCAAGGGAGAAAAAGCTAGTTTGTGTGACTTAATTTTTTTTCCCACCATATCCTGTAAAATAATAATAATTATTATTGGTATAAGTAGCAACGTGAAATTACTGCTTTTTTAAAGAAAATTAAGTAAAAGCTGGATAATACTTTACCTTTTTTTCCTACAAAAAATTACATAGTGACTAGAATTAGTATTGGAACTCTAGCAGACACGGTAGTCTCCCAGTTATGTAAAATGTTGCTAGTTCATATGGCACACTTCAATTTTCAATGAGTCCTGTATAAGAAATACTGTGGTATCCTGCCACACAGAATTAGACAGAAACTAACTTCATCCCAAGGTCTAAGTGATATTTATATACTTATATGCACATTCCTTTGGGCAAGCACTTGGGCAGATCTGCCATGGAGAGTTTTTAGAGTAGTTCAAAATGAAGGCAAATACTGACTTGAGGAAGCAAATAGTATGGGCAGACTTAATCCTTCACCCTCTTTGTACGGCTGTGTAAATGGCCATGGGACATGTGAGTGTGGCTGCAGGTGTAACATGGTGGATAGTCCACAATTTTGGAAGGATTGAAGTCCAGTCCCTGGGGTACTGGATGTTTTGGTGTCAATAGGTAATGAACAGTGGTTTGAATTTAAGACTCCACATGCTTTGCAAGGTGTCCAGATAAGGAAGCAGTATATATTCATTTTTATATTGCTTTGTTTTTGGTAGGAAAAACCAATAAGGGAATGGTTTTTATATAAAAATTTTTCAGCCTGGAGAAGAAATAGCTCCAGGGAGACTTTGTTGTGGCCTTTCAATGCTTATACAGAGAATAAAAGAAAAACAGAGACTTTTTACCAAAGGCTAAGACTTTTACCTATGTGACAGGAACAGTGATTTCAAAGATGTTTAAGTTGGCCATAAGGAAGAAATTTCTTATTATGAGGATGGTGAGACACTGGGACAGGTTGTCCAGAGAAGTTGTGGATGCCTCATTTCTGGAAGGATTCAAGACCAGGTTGAATGGGGCTTTGAGGAACCTGGTCTAGTGAAAGATGTTCCTACCCTTGGCAGGGGGTTGGAACTGCATGATCTTTAAGGATCCCTTCACAACCCAAACCATTCTATGGTTCTGTGAACTTCTGTTTAATCAGTTAAAAGAGAAACATAAGTATCTTTCTGATAGAAAGTGATCAGGACTCCTAGAAATACTCACTCACTGTCCAGGAAAGCTTCCTGCCCGAAGTGTGGTGCTGCTATTCACAGCAAGGGTGGAGTTAAGATCCAAATTGTTTATGCCATTTTACATCTTTCCTCAATTTACAGAATTTTTACTCAAGGCACGTAATGTTAAGGACAGACTACCTAGCATCGGGTGGCAATTCCACTTCAGTGAACAGGAACTGTGTTAAGTTCCATGTTAGTTTTGAGTACAATGTCATTGTAAAACCTAAGTTCCTTCAGAGGAGTTACTTAAACTTATTTTTTTGTATCTAAATAGTAATAAAAGCCACAGAGAGATTCCAGAACCCAAGCCTACCTTTTAGTGAGTCTTCAAACTTCCCACTTTAGAGCTTTTTCTAAGAAAACTGCTGAATTAAAGGGCTTATAGGGAAAAAAGAGTATCTTGTAATTACTAAACTAGTTACCTACACAAACCTAATTAAAAATCTTTAAGACATCTTAACTGGGACCTAAATTGAACTTCACCAGTATTTAAGTGGTGTACAGTGTTGTTTGAAGACCTCTAACTGAAAGTTAATATCATCATATGGAGCAGATTGTTATCGTGCTTGCAGCTTGATAGAACTCCTTGGAAACCTGAAGGGATCAGGTTCTGTTGTATATAACTAAGCTGACTTTTGCTAATTAAATTCCTAATCAATAATTCTTCGTCACTGAATCCTGAGTCTAAGGCAGTTTTCTTAAAGCTTCCTTCAATCAAATGTATGTAAAACAAAGCAAATTTTTAATTAGATGCAGAATAAGATTAAACCAGTATTTTGGACAAAAGAGAACATAGGTTTTTCTTTGATGTTCATTTGAGGAGTAATATCTCTTGATAACAGTTTGACCATACTCAAGGAATTTGATGCCTGTACCTTTGTTTTCTAGGAATTATGATGTCATTTAGGATCAAAGAAAAATAGAAATCTGATTCTTTTTTGAAGTTGCTATTGTGCAATATCAATTCTGGCTTCTAATGATATTCAAGTACATAGTGAGATCTACTACTCTAATAACCCACATATAATATCCTTCCTAAGAACTACGTGACAAAAGGCATTTGTAATTATATTTACTTCTGAAAGATTATGGTTTATAGTTAAACCAAGAGAGGCATCCTGTCATTTTCAGAACCCGTTAAATGTGACAGAATCTATTTTTCTGCCAACTTGTGAAGACCAGGCAGAGAGCAAATTTGCTGTGGTCAGCTAAGTGTAACCACTGAGCAGGAAAGTGAATTTAATAATGCATTATTGTTCTTCACTGAAGGTGAACTGTTACAGTGCCTTTGTTATAGCAGACTTTGCCTCTGCTTAGGTTTCCAGATGCTGTGCAGATTACCTGATTAAAATCTCTAATGCATGATAAAATGTTCCATGTATGCTTTTATATTAACATAAATGCATCAGTTTTTGAGGACTGTGACACTAAAGCTAATTGGAAATATTTACTACTCCATTATATGATGCATATTACAAATAAGGATTTATTATGTGTAGAACAAATGATAAGCAACTGGAAGTCACAAGGCTTATAACTGCACTATGGTTTAGGGGGGGTTAAAATAATGGGAACAAATCTCAAGAGGTTTATGGCAGTACCTCAGACTCCTGAGCTGATCTTGGATGTTGGTCTTGTGTTTCCATTTTTACTTCACACAATAATTCAACCAAAATTCCTCCTAGCCAAATGATGTTCTTGGCTGTATCCTTTCATACTTTCAGCCCTTTCAGCTCTTTATGTTTTACAGCTTTCTCCTGCTTTTCTTTAAATTTTGCCTTTTTTTGGTTATCCTATCAATTTCCAATTAAAATGTAATGTATGATAATGCATACTGAATTCTTATCTTTTTATTTAAAAATCTGTGATTTTGTAACATTGAAATGTTACAAAATTTTTTTTGAGGCAAGAAACACACATTATATGTACAGACCTGGGGTTCAGCTCTCCAATCTGTCACTGTCACCCCTCTGTCAGTGTTTTTGTGACCTGTTCAAGTCACGTCTTCATCTGTCGCATCCAATTCTCTACTAGTGAGAAATTTACTTAATCATTTCCTTAAAATTTGTGAGCTTCACATGGAGTGCATTAAGAGTGAACCACAGTTTTATATGCGTGCAAATGAACCATCAGCATCACAGGTACCGTGTTCGGCAGAGGCTGTGTATTGGAATACAGGTGTAGGGGAGCTAGGCTTTGGCAGAATGGTACAAGAGATACTCCCAGAGCCCACACCTGTTGTACATTTAACTCAGATGAAGCTGTAATGATTCATGCCAGTAAAAGAAACCTCTCCTTTTCTTTTTTTTTCCTTAAGAACCATTGAACACAGTTCTATATTACTTCTCATTTTACTTTAAAGGACCTACATGTATATATTAATGTATCTACATTCATAGTTATATGTTGTGCTCAGGAGAGTCGATGCTGAGGATTCCTTCCTTGACTCTGGGAATTAGATTGCTATTGCTTGCTTTCTGAGGTATATCTACATCTTGAAAAATTAAGTTGAGGATCAGAAGTGATAAGCAATGTCCCTCATGACAAGAGGTCTTGTCTTCCACAGGAGGAAAGAGAGAGCTGGATCAGAGATTTCAAATAATTGTTAAAACTACAATTGTAAACAGCCAGCTTTATTGGAAAGAAGGAGGAGCAGGGTTTTTTTTTTTTCGCTTTTGTCCTATGTGTGAGTAAAACAATGGGCCAAACAGAGCAGAGGCTTAGGAGACTGAAGGGAGGGTAGGTTAATAAAAGGAGCAATTGGATTAGAATTGGACTTTGGCAGGGAATGGTGGATGAGAAGCTGATAGATTTTGACTTGTTATTAAATCAAAAGAAGGAAATAGGTAATTTCATAATAGAATCAGCTTTTCTTTCGGTATAGTCTTTTATCCATATTCCTTTTTAGCAGAATATTTGTAAAATGGATTTTATTTCTCATAAAGGACTGGGCAAGTTTAAAGGACTTAGAGGAGAAAAGAATTGTCTGATAATTGTTAAACTGGGAGGTCTAATTACCTCCACAGTTAATTAAAACTCTTTAACTGCCCTCTTGGTGTGACAATGATACTTTCTCCTTTCTAAATGAAAGTGTAAAGGTTAAACAAAGCGGCAATCTAGCAAACAGCCTACTAGAATTTGTAATCTGACCCTGAGATCCACTGTTTACTTTGCAGAAATTACAGTCCTGGAGTGTAAAACAGGTGCAGAACACTTGATACTGTTGCCCACTGTTATACAAATGACATGCTTTTTACTAAGCACCTAGAATTTCCTGCATTTCCTGAAAAACTCCAGACACCCTAGATTAACAAAGTGGAAAAACTCAGTCTGTTTCTTGACCGTGACCTTGGCAGTGAGACAAAAGGAGATTGGCAATGTAATGTATTTGTTGTACACAGAAAAAAAGGCTCACCACTGGAGCCCTGCAGACTGAGCTAAAATGCTTCAAACAATTGTTAAAGTTATTGCTAGTAGTAGAGGCATTTCAGCATTTGAGGTCTTCATAACCTAGGAAAAGAAGATATTTATTTTGCCAAAACTACATTATATTTGAACTCTTTCTTTCTTTCTTTCTTTCTTTCTTTCTTTCTTTCTTTCTTTCTTTCTTTCTTTCTTTCTTTCTTTCTTTCTTTCTTTCTTTCTTTCTTTCTTTCTTTCTTTCTTTCTTTCTTTTCTTTCTTCTTTCTTTCTTTCTTTCTTTCTTTCTTTCTTTCTTTCTTTCTTTCTTTCTTTCTTTCTTTCTTTCTTTCTTTCTTTCTTTCTTTCTTTCTCTTTCTTTCTCTCTTTTCTCTTTTCTCTCTTTTCTCTCTTTCTTTTCCTTCCTTCCTTCCTTCCTTCCTTCCTTCCTTCCTTCCTTCCTTCCTTCCTTCCTTCCTTCCTTCCTTCCCAGAGAATGAGTGCTGTATTATATGTAATTTTGCAAATAACATGAACTATCCTTTTCCCGCATTTCTTTCAACAGAGCATATTTCTAACCAGTTCAACAGTCAGAAAATTACTACTTAATTAATGTGTATTGGACATTTCTGAGCATGGAAAGTTCTGAATGCACTGCAGGAGCTCACAGTATATACCTCGTGGTAGAAGGGTATATATTCTTAATATGGCTGTTGGAGTAGTAGGAGATACCTGTGTAAGTAAGCACATATGAAATCTAACCAATCATATCTTGGGTCATGTTGAGGACACATTTGAAATTAGAAATTCAGCTGGCCAGTGTAGTTACTCACTTTTTTTCTCAACAAGCAAAAGTCAAACTTCCTGCAACCAATGACTTATATCAAGAGCAAAGATTTAGTACTGTTCAAATGGAGTAATTAAAAAAAAAAAAAACAAAACCAAAACCCACTTGTATAGCAAAGACTTGTTTCAAGAGGTTATCTTAGACTTAGTTCTGGTTAAAGCCAGCCTCCCACATATCCCTTCTATGCTAAGAATTTTTAGGAAAATATTTAGTTCTGCACTGTAAGTTTAGCCCTATCTGAATACTAAACTTAGATTTATGCAGTGTTTTCTCCCCTGTGTCTAGAGTGTCTGCATTCTAGTTTTTCTGACATGAGGATCTGCATCTGGCACCTTTTTATCTGTGATTAATAAAAAAGGGGATTTAAATCTTTGTTCAACAAAGATGTACTGAAATGCAGACTTTTTCTGAGTGAAAACTTACATTTTCATCTGCACGCAATTTTTGCAGTTCAAACAAAATAGCTACATATGTTCAGTTTGCAGCAGTCTGATTTGTGGGAGTGAAAACATGTCCATTTCCATTGTATGAACTCATAAAAATACAACTTCAATGACTTTTTAGCTGCATTTTCAAGGCACGTTTCTCCTTTGTTACATAGCAAAGCCTCAATGTAACAGGCCATAAATTCTGCTAAATAAAAGAGATCTAGGGAGTGAGCTTAAGCATTGAATCCTTGATTGTCCAGACTGCTTAATTGTTAGCTTTTAGCCTGGCTGTGTTTTGACTGCTACAATTAGCTCCCTCCACAACACATCTGCTCTAGAAAGTACTAGCACTAAATAATGTGGGCACAAGAAAATATTCGCAGCATGGTCAGAGATCAGACTGCAGCCCTTTTGTTTAGCATTACAACATCCAAACACAAGGGAATAATATTTGTTTCAGGAAAGGATATCGAGCTTTTACTTCATTAACAGAACATTTTATTTACAGCAAAATAGTATCTATGATCCTATCATCTTTACCTTGCAGTCCTGACTTTGCTTGCTTTCATTTTATACCAAAAATATTTAAGACCTCTACTGCAAATCTGCAGACTCCTTTTCTTTATACAACTTCTGATTTCAAGTAATTTGATTTCTTTCAAATCAAAATTTTCTAACCATGCACTGTTGTACATTTTCCAGACTTTCAGTGGATTTTTTACTAAACATTTGGCTGGGGTTTTTCATTCATTTCACCTTAAGAGTCCTACCTCATTATACTTTCACATTAGCGCTGCAGATATTCTCTTCTACCCAATTATTACCCATTAGCAAACAGTTGCTGAAGCCAGTCAATAGCTTTGCCACCCAAACTTACACTAAAAATAGAATCATAGAATTATAGAATGGCTTGGGTTATAAGGGACCTTAAAGATACCTCGTTCCAGCTCCCCTGCCATGGGCTGGGATACCTGTCATAGACCACATTGCTCAGTGCCCTTTCCAGCTTGGCCTTGAAGCTGGGAAGTGGAATTGTACTTTATCTTTGGCGAGTTCTTAGCCTGTTTTTATCACTAGGCTGCACTTGATGCATTTGTGCAAATTGTCAGTCAGGTTTTCAGTTTCAGCTATTGGCTGGGAGGGGGTGTATGAAAAATAAAGGAACATTGGCAGAGAAACTGAATAATTGAGTTCCTTGGTTACCTGTTTTTAAACAGAAATCAGTTCTGAACTTGTGTTCTGATTTTTTCATTAGAAATATGGCACAGAATGCTTTCCTGTTCTTCTCTTAGACACAGTGTTTAACTATTTTAACTTTTGAGGTGAAGGACTCAAGGTAACATATTAATTACCTACTCTAAAAAAAATGAATAGAGATAATTCTTTTGCTTGAAGTCAATATTAGTTTTAAACAATAATTGGGTTAGAACTTATTTCTAAAGATCAATAAATTACATTCTACTTTATCTAATGGACATAAAAATAAGAAATATTATCTGACATATAAAATCTGTACATCTCAAAATTATTGGAAAGCAATAATCTACAGTGTCATAGTTGTAAAACTGAGACTGCCTCATTGTTTTCTTTCCACTTTTCACTACTCCATTTTTCCCTTTCCCACAGAATTATGGTACAAGTCTACATTAGACTGTCATATCCCAATAGTTTTTATGATAGACTCTAGCAGCACTGTCCTTGCTTTTAGGAGCTGAATTATGTGTCAGTGCTTCTGAGCACTAATTAAAATGATGTAACATTGTAAATAAGTAGATACAACTTGATCCCATATATTTAATGAGTATAAATAAGTGTGACTAAGAATGAAATTCATAGATGAAATGAAAAAGTATGATGAGCAGTATTTAATTGCAAAAACCTAAAGAAATAAAGGCACTTTTGGGGTTTGTCCTATGCATTTCCAGAGTAATTAAAACATCACAGAATTCTGATACAACTTTTGGAGGTTTTTTGTTCCTCTTTTCTCTTTTGGATTATTTAGCATTAAGTTTTTATAATTAAAATCTTAACAAACGAAGATGAGGGTGTGTTCATTTATAACCAGTTTTATTAAATTTACTTGATTCAATTTAAAAGATAAAGCTGGATGGCTAATAAAATTTTCAGTTTAATTTGCGTGCTAAGTAGTAACAGGTAGGAAACAATTACGTAAAATTTTAATTGGAATTTACAGAGGGAATGAGGATTTAGTCAAATTAACATTGGGTTAACCTAAAATGATTTTGATTATTTTTAAATATTAAAAACATTCATTTTTAAAGCACTGCTTTAAAAATTATAACTATCTTAATTAATTTAAATGAAAAATTGATTGTAAAGAAACCACTAAACCGTTTAAGAACTGTCTTCAAAACAGCAAAACAAAATCAAATCATTGTTTATGCTTTTGTTTCTTCCAATTTATTTAATCAACTCAACACATTACCTGAATTAACAAACAATTTTGTCTGTTTCTTTCCTTATCCTTCAATGCAGAAACAAAAAAAAATTTAAGAGCTCACAGTTACACACTTTTTCAGTCACAGGGGTTTTTAATATTCATTGATATTTCAGCATGGTCATCTTTCCTAAGTTGTACCCTTTTTTCCCTACAGCTACAATCCCAGGTTAGTGTGTAACATCAAATGTTGACTCTGCAGGAGCGTTAAGAGTTCCTTCATTGTGCTTTGGATTAGGAATTAGAATTTAATTCTTGAGTGGGAGGAGAAAAGTGGAAAGGGAATTGTGATATTTACCATGTTGGAATCAGAAAGCTACGAAGATTTTGTTTTTGCTGTTTTTCCCAATGTGCTGAGTTCCTGTTACATTTACTGAATACTTCAATGAAGAGAAAAATGAGCAAAAGCTTTTAAAGCAGATGATGCCAGTCATGTTTTTCTTCTGATTTGGTTTGTATTTTATGTGGTTTGTTCTTTCAGTTATTGTATGTTTAGCCAACCATCAGCCCCATCCTGAAAGTCAACAATAATAAAAATGTAAATCATCATCAAAAGCATGCCTTGCAGTGAGAGAACATTTCTAAGATTGTTTATCAGTTGTTCATTTTCTCCTGTCAGATGTTGAAATCTTTTACTTCCCATCATATTGCACAGAAATGCAGTTTTACTGATAGTGTCTACTTGTAGCTAAGCTGTGAAAAAGTCAAAATTTCATTTTGTAAGAGCAGTTATCACACAGACTACTGCAGACCTAGGTTATTGGTCCTTATTTAGCAAGCTTATAGATAAGATGTCTAATTTCCTGGCCAACCTTTTTGTATGTGTGAGTGTGTATGTATGTGTAAGAGTGTGTACAGATGTGTGTGGGCGCATTAAAATATATAAGATCAATAAAAAATACTCAATACAGCTTTTTCACTTGCAATATACAGGTAGAAAAATGTAAACACTGCCCATGAAGTCACTTTGAAAAAATAATATTTCAATTATTAAATTACATGTTAATATTATATTACAGTATTTTTAAGTGCTGCATGAAAATTTAATTAGAAATATGAGATGTAGGGACTGCCTGACTTAACACTGGGCACAATTCAATACATCCTCAATCAAATTCTTCAGCTGTTGATTTAAGTTTGAAAATTTTCTGTCTCTAAATTAGAGCTTTCTGGGAAAATGGAGGGAAAAAGATATGTTAACCATTTTAATACAGAATTTTGTAGTAGAAAATGTTCAATAGAATAGAGCTTTGTCTACTGTCTTTCCACAGATGGCTTCTCTGATATATTAAAATAATACTTCTATTTTCAGCTAAAAGAAACCTGTACCAATTTTTTTCTTAATCTTAAACATACTAAAATATCAGAAGTAATGAATAGTACAAAATAATGTATTTTGTACTAAGCTTGGTCAAGCATAGTGAAGGAATTGTTAAATTATATATATCTCGGAGAAAATATATCTCGGAGAAAAGTCTGAAGTCATGAATAATTATTTTAAGAATTCTTTCTGTAAATGTGTTTTACATAACGTATGAACAGCTTCTTAGTTGCCTTTATGTGGGGTATGGTTTTTTTTTTCTTTTCCACTTAGTTTCTACTAGCTCATACTTGTGAAAGAGATGCAGCCACTCTAATGAAGTTGTTAGAAATATAGGAGAATGACTTAGTGGAACTGTAGAACAGAGTGTGCTAGGTTTGATTCCAGCTTGGTTTTGTTTTTTTTTTTTTTCCTGAAAGCAGAATTATGAAAACAGACATTCAAAGAAAAATTTCAGGTCTATTTAATAATATCAACTTCCATCATGTACTTTTCTGCTCACTGTAGTGTATGTAGAAGAGAAAGTATATTCTATCATGTACCTAGGATATATGCTATAATTTCAACTGCAGTTGAAGCTAACACAAGTGGAAATACAATTTTGTGAATGATTTTCTCTGCACTTCCTAAAATTTTCTTTAAATCTGTACTCCCTTCTTAGCACAGCAAAATGAAACCTTGATTACTGTTACTACTAAACTCAGTTAATAATACAAATAAGGATCCATAAATGTAATCATGACTACAGACATTAAATGTCAGTTAAAAATATAGGTAGCTTCTATATTGCTAGGACAGAGAAAAACAGATATATTTATACTTGATTTCCAAGACCTTTTCCCCCAAACCTACATTCTAGCATTTTCTTTTTATGCTTCAATGAGTTGCTCTCCATAATTAAACAACTATCTGTAGAGCACTTCTTTATGTGTTTATTAAAGATTGTCTAACTCATTTCCTGTTGACACAAAATTGTTTGAGTGGCAAAGGAACTTTTATAAATAACTGACATCCAAGAACATGAAGGGGACTATTTAAGTGGGTCGTTTGCTTGTGTACTTCCATACGGAATTTTTAAACTGTAATCTTCAGTTGAATTGAAATACTATTGTACAGTCAGTGCTTTAATTCCTTTAAGAATACCATTCATTTTAGTGCATTTTAAAAGTCTGAACTCTGTAAGCATTATCTGTACCCATGAACATCTGTCTAAAATGGCTTAATTCCAATGATACTGCAAAAGTTAATGTTCAGTTGGTGGTTTTGTCTATTGTTTAGCTAATATCAATTTTTTAAGGTTTGAACTTCTACTGCTGTTATTCAGTTTCTCTCTTCTCATTTTCTTTTTGAGAAGGAGAATTAAAAAAAATCCCAACATCACAATTCAACAGTATTTTTTAATTCCCTGAAAAAAATGCTCAAAGCCCTCTACACTACACTAAATATAAAATGAGAACTAGAAATCATATGAAGTCTATATATACTCTTTCAAACTTGAACATCTTAGTTATTAACTAATCCCAATTTCAGCTTTGGTGAGCTCATTTTAAAAGAAGTAGCCTTTATCTCATGATGTAAATTCAATAGCTGTTGTCAGGTCTATTAAATAGAGTATTCTTTTATTTACCCCACAGCTGATAACAGAGTCACACAATTCACTCCAGACTGGTCCTCCCATAAGTTATAGCTATGATGTCTCCAAAGGGATAAAAGAAGTCATATCCTCTACTTCTCAACTTATTTTCATCATTACATATATTCTTATGCTATAATAAATCATATGAAATACTTCTTGTAGCTACAGGGCTCAAGGAGTATCTTCTGTGCTTGATATTTATTTCAGCTCCAGAAATATGTCTGAGTCCTGCTGAATGAGGATCTGTGTTGTACACTAATATAACAGTGGTTAGACACCTTTAGAGTTTAAGAAATGTAGTTAAATAACCCAAATATAATCATACTACTTGTACTGTCTCAAACAGGTGTAGGTTTTATATGAAATGCAGCATCCAGAATATTGTTACTCAGTAAGCTGTGAAAGGAAAGTGAACATCCTGAAAGCCTGACCTCACCATATAACATGAGAGAGGAAAAATGCTCATCTTCTTAAGCAATTAGCCCTTTGCAGCACAACCCCTGACTGCTACAGCTAGTTTGTAGCCCGTACCTAACCAGATTGTGGGCTGTCCTGCTTGAAAAATATTCTCTAGTGAATAGTGGGACAGATTCTGTTCTCATTGATTACAAATTTCTTCATTTCAGAACAGGGTAGCCTTGGTTTTCCTTCAATTTCTATCCAATTTTTTATTATTATTGTTCTACTAGGGTAAAAGAGATTAAAAGAAAGAGTTCTGAAGTAAATAGTTGTTGAAAACTAGGATTAAATTTACAAGAAGATGCTCAGCATCCACACAACAGCTCTGTCTCACCAAAGACTTAGGATGACAGGTTTAGAGATCTTGGAAAGCAGCCATCTTTTGGGTAACTATCTTTGATTACTTGATTTCTAGATTGCTTGTGTGCTTCCATCGTTCTCTTCCTTACCTTGATGCAAGGATGTGATGTGATATGGTGCTCCTGCAGACTCTCCACCTTTCAAACTAGTGTTAACTATATCCGTTTAGTTCAGTCTAAACAGCAGGGTTACATAGAAAGTGGGTAGAGCAGAAAACAGACTTTCACAAGCTGGTGTATGCCTTCAAACCTGATCTTTTAAGGTATTGTCCCACTTGGTTTTCTCCATTAAATTAGCTTGTAGGTTTTGAAAAATGTTTTATGACTTGTGACCGCAAAAATAGACCTCTGCATACAGGGTAACCTTGTGTGATGTGAGGGAGCTTTGCAGACCTGTTCTGTTTCTCCAGTGCAGAATGACATGGTTTATTGTCAAATGCATTAGACCGTGGACAGAGGATACTGGAATGGGTCAGGAAAAAGAATAGTGAAAGGACAGGAGGACATGGACAGAAACTGAAATACAGAAAATTACATCGGAACGTATGAGCAGACTATTTAACCGTGAGGGGTTAAATAGTTGAGGAGTAGCAGTGGAGACTCTCCAAGGAGCTACTTAAAAGCCTGCTGGACAGTCAGGAGTTGGGCTGTGCTAGGTGATCTTCAGAGGTTCCTTCCAGCCTCAACATTTTACATGATCCTGTAAAATGGTAAGGAAATGTTATCAGTAATTTATTGAAGAAAACATGATAAAGATTTTTCTCTGCTGCTTTTCAGCTATAACATGAACTGAAGAGAAGCAGTGAATAAATAACATGCTTGCTTCATTTTATTGTGTTCTTGTGAAGAAGAAAAATACAACCACTTATCTGAGAATACATTTACTCTAATATTTTCATATTCCCAAACTCTCTGGTCTTATTTCTCATATTTGGGTATCCATATGCCATAGTTTGCTCTCTGTTCAAGTATAGTAATTGTAGAATTCCTCTTACATAGCATTGATAATGCAGGCCATTTCTATTTTCAAAACCTTTTTGTATAAGACTTTTTTATTACCATTACTTATTATTTTTAAAATAAAATCCCCTAAAGAAAGGCCCAGCTAGAAAATTAGTTGGTTATATAGCTATCCTGGCAACCTTTCATACGTAGCAGTAAACATCTTCTTTTTAGAACCCTTTGTCTTTTAAATTTGGTTAATAGAATATCTATTTTTTACACAGAACTGATTTTACTAAAGCTGCAGAGAGTTTAATAAGTTTGAAAATCTCAGAAAGCTCTCAAATGGAAGCGTTATCTTTAGTAGTGCTTCATAAACTTGAACACGCTTTTGAGTGTAAGTCAGTATCTTCTCAAAGTAACATGGGTCTTAAACATTCAAGTCTATTAAAACTTTATCAATAAAACTAATTGGAGGCTGAAAAATTATAATTACCATTAATTTGAATAAATACATTCAGTTTAGCTGTTCACATATAAGTCAGAAATCATTACTGCATTGCAATCAGTGTGCATATTAAAATCAGTGTACATATCAAAATCTCTTGCGATATTTATCTTGTTATAAATTGGCTAACAGCTTTCAGAGTTTGCAATGAAACATTTTTTGACACGATTTCTGACAGAGTTGTATAATTTTAGACTAGTAAGCATAAATGTAGGGAAGTGTTTGGGGGTTTTTTCTGACAAGTCAGGCCTTGGGTGGCTCTCATGAATCATCTTTCAGATGATGACTTATTTACCAACTGAACAGGAGTTATGTGTCGTGTAAATAATACAGAAATAACAAGTCTGGAAGATCTAAACTCCTATTATACCTGCGTTAAAACCAATAGGTTTTTTGTCTGCTTGTAATTTTTTGAACGATGGTATTTTCAGATCTGAGGTGTTTTTCCAGCCCTCTGCATCTGAACAGACCGTATCAGAAGCGATCTTTGAAAAGCGCAACAGCACATTTCTTTACTCCAGTACTTAATCCACTTCCAGCCTTTAATTGAAAAAGGTTGGATTATTGTTTTTCATTTAAACCTTTCATCAGCTTTTAAAATTGATAGTGCCTATATTCACAAGGGATTAAGGAAGAAAATAAGTATACATTTTCACAGCCTTTAAATCACGTAATTTGCCACTGAAATTAATGTGTATCATCTTGAGTTATTATTTGATCTTATACATAAGTGCTCTGCTATTTAAAAGGAGTCTTAATAACAAATTTACCAAAGGCAGTTCAAAGCCCTTTTATCATTTTTTTTTCATTAGTATCTCCCATTTTCATTTCATTGCTTTGTTCCTTACCACCTTCTTCATCCAGAAAAATAAGTAACAGCCAGTGTTGCTTTTGAAATGGAAAAATGGTTTCAAATCACTGGCAAAGCTTAATGACTTCTGACTGCTGAGATATGTTAATTTAAGCCGGACCAAATGTTCCTCAGCTGCAAATATTTGGTGTTGTTCACTGGGAACTGGCAAGATTTATGAGGGCCCAGTGGCAAAGGCTCTCTGCTCACATGCCTCACATTACAATTGTTTCACATGTTAGATGATAAAAGGCTGTTTGAAAAAAAAAAAAAAAAAAGGGAAGAAGGAGAAGAATCAACTTTTCACAGAAAATGTGTATAGGCCCAAAGAGGATGAGGGCTTAGAAAGACAGCCTTGCTTTTTTCTGTCAGTGAATCTTCTCAAAGGACTATTTAACTGCTGAATTAATGTGGTATTCTCATGCCAATCTGCATTCTTTTCACCCTCTCAAAACATCAAAATCCATGTGACTGGATGGTTCAAAGCACTGGTAATGGAGCATGGAGGACTTGTTTTTGGTGGGGTTTTTTTCACTTCTAGGTGGCCAGTCTAAATCTACTGCAAAGTGATAGTGGCCAAAAGTCATTAACCTTTGACTCTTTGGTTGTTTTTGAGAATTAAGTTAGTGAGTTCAGTTTAGTAATGAGTAGATGGGTATCTATATCAGAAATACCCCAGTAAGTTATTCTGATAGACACTCTTGATAGAGGAATCTTACATGGATAGGACCAACACCAAAATATCCTTTGGAAAAAGGCACCTGCACGATTAGCACACCAGTAGGAAAAGTCTGTGGAAACATTACCTGCCATTCTGTATATTAGTTTGCAAGGCTGTAAATTGGGAAGCACTCAGTCTGTAGTAATTCTACATTAACAGCAAAAAAAACCCTGCAGGGGGAATGGGGCATTATAAAATTATGTTCATAGATTTATTTTTTTCATGTATGCTTAAAGGGAAACTTTAACTTGTTTCATTAAATGAAAGAAAAATGAATGTCTGACTGTCTTACATTTGCTCTTTAATTTGCAAGTAACTGTGAAGTTTGGGGAGTTGGCACTTCCTAATTGCTCCAATAGGATTAGATCTTAAAATTTCTTTACTCTTCTGAAAGCAGAAGCCAAAAACTAGTAGCAGCAAATCCTGGTGTGTAGAGAAAAGAATAAATGTTTTCTCTGCTGGACTGGATAAGACAACTTGTCACCTAAAGCCCTTCTATTACCCACACCTTAAATCTTTGGGGCAAATATAGTTTTGTTTTCTGAGTCTTTCTGAGGCTGTTATTGTAGAAAGCGTAATTGCTGCTTTCATGCAGACAGGTAATCTTGGTGTTAGAGCTATTGGCTCACTGCTGCTGCTAATGCTTTAGTGCTTTACCACTGCTTTTTGTACCCCATTCCTTCTCATAGATGATTGAACAAGTTAAGTTCTTTCCAAATTCAAAGGAAGGAAGGGGACAGCAGCTTTACTTACGCTGGATCAAGTCACCCCTAAAACCAAACAAAAATCCCACAGCGTATTTCCGTGGAAGCCTTGATAGCATCCTGAGCTGAGTGAGCATCAGTGTGAATTCATTCAAACTTTACGGTATGGATGTTTGCAATCAGAATAGATTAACCCTGATTATACAAATCAGCTACAGTGAAGGTCTACTAAGCACAGAAATGACTGCTCTAATGATTATAGGGTGATAACTCCTGAGAGGTACTCAGGGTTTCCACTGAAGGGAGTGGGAGCTGTAAGGGCTAAGTGCATTCCTAGGCTTTCAAACAGGAAAGAGAAATGCCTCTGCAGGGGTCAAAATGCCCCCTCGAGTCTTAAGAAAGGATAATGGTTCTCACAGATAAGAGAAACATCCTGAAATAAATAAACTGAAGGTTGGAGGTTTGTTTTTTTAAAAGTATTTATAAACTAAAATATAAAAATTACTATGTTCATATTTGCATTTAGGCTGAAACTATTTTTTCTTGGGGGAAAAATGCACCATGTATTTGTGTTAAATACTCTAATTATGCTCTTCACTGGGGTAAAAGGAAAAAAAAATAAAAGCTGACAGCCAGCAAAAGAACCAAAAATCTAAATTCTTTTCTTGCATTAAATATGACACAGATTGTAAAAAGCAATATTTTTACCCTTGAAATGTTTGAAGTATTGACATTCTGTCCACTCAATTGTCAGCTTGTCTTTAGAGATGGAGCTTCCAGGTTCTTAGCATTTAGTAAACTGACACTGATCTCTATTCTTCTTTAAACTTGTATGCAATTCTTGGCTTAAAAAACCCCCACCATGATACCATGAAAGGTTATTCTTGCTGTAGACACTTCAAAAATTCTGTGCTATCCTTATGGCTGTTTCCCTGATCTTCCAAATTTGTATTAATAAATAAACCTTGTTAGCTCTAATTTAAGTTTCAACAAAGCTTGAAAGGGGATTTAGGAACATTATAGGCTGATGTTCTTGGGGGTACATGTAGAAGTTGTAGCTTATGCTACTGGAAAGAAGGTCCCCAGTGCCTCAGAGCCAGTGAGGAAGGGGAGGTGGGAGGACCCACACGGAGTAGAGCAAAGAACTGATGGAGTGAGAGCCAGACCCAAGTGGCAAGAGCTGTCTTCACAACTTCTTCGGTTAATTCAGTGGGAGTTTGTGTATGTTATTTGGGCAGCACAAAATCAGCTTCATGAATCTAAATGTCCAGCTTTGTGTACTTAAAACCAAAGTCAGAGCCTGCCTTCCTTACCTGAGCAGAACTCTGGTCAAATTTAAATAAATGGTAGACATGAAAGCATGAAAAAATTTCTCCTTTTGTACCAGATAGGTATATAAACAAAATCAGCTGCATGTTAATAAAGGTTAAAGCAAGAAGAAGTATAGCATCACAGAATAAATTTCCAAACCTTCCCAGCAGAAGCAATGACATTGCTTGATTTCTCTGCTGTTACTCATATTGCGGTGTTTACTTTAGAGTGCTAGAGAAGTCCCTTATGATTTAAATAAAGTTTGTCATGTTTTACTTCTATTGGCATGTGAATTCTTCAAGGATAAAATATCTGCTAAATTTCTCTGCTTTCTTTCACTCCTGCTTATATGGTGAAGCATGATTTGTGGTATTTAATGCAATCAGAGTATCATTAATTTTCTGCTAAAATGTTTCTGCATATGGCCATGGAAAATAAGTATCTACCATACCATCAGTTGCTTAAAGAATCAAAATGAGGATGACAGTGTTTTTCTAAAGAAGATTTCTCTGAATCTTTCCACCCACAGGCTCTGTTGAAGGCAGTAAATAGTCCATTTTTGTTAATGAAGCTTCACTCATACAGCTGGGATTGTTTAATATTTTACGAGTGTTACTTTGTTTTGCTCTCAACGATCTCAGGCAGTTAAGGATTTATGAATCGTGTTTTTCTCAGCCCATCTGCGGTTTCCTATCTTCCCTGGCCTTGAGAATATGTTTAAATTTATTAAAGCGAAGCAAAGGCTCATTATTTCAAAGGAGAGCCAAAGTGACACAGTGAATTGGTTATTAATGGAAAGGCACTGCCATAGGGCGATTGAAATTTAATGATATCCTACAAGAAAAAAATGAGGGTGTCACTTTCCAAAAAGTCATGCTAAATGCCAGCCTTTTTAAGGTCCTGCCGCTAATTTTATGCCTGCACACAGTAATGTTTTCAAAAGCGTTTAGGAAACACGGACCAGTGACTGTACTGATTATCCTTTTCACCTTCTCGCCTGTTCCAAATGGGTTTGTGCAGTGAGCGATTTAATCTCTAAATATAGGGAACGTTAAAAAAAATAACATTGCTGTTTTTCACAAGCTAAGGGCCTTTTGCAATCCTCCAGAGATGGACTTGCAAATATGCTATCTCCATATGCTCACAGTAAGCTCTGAAACTGGCTCATCACCAAAAAAAAAAAAAAGGAAAACAAAAAACTTCAATCACTTTATTTCTTCTGGTTTTCTGTCATTCAAGAGATGTTTTATGTACACACAGTACATTTATCAAAATTTAAGTCACACATGATTAGAGCATACCAAGGAATTTCTGAAATTTCTCAGTTTTCTCCTGATTAGTCTACATTTTCTTTCAGAAGACAGTCCTTGTTTCCTGAAATGCCTTCCACCTGTTTTTGGATTATTCTTAGTTTTTAATATAATGTTCATATCATCTTTGTCACTATGTTTCTTCAATTTGAAAGACAAGCTGTGTAATTTCCTGGCAAAATTCAAAGTATTCTTCTAAAGTGTATGTTGAGACTTGGGCTTTTTTTGTTTGTTTGGTTGGTTGGTTGGTTTGGTTTGTTTTTTTTAAATTTGAGCTGATTATAATTCTCAGACTACAGAGACCCTATAATGTGGGCCCTAAGTGATTGTTGAAAGAGTTCCAAATAGAAGACGGAGATGAGGGGAAAGGAGAAATACTTGTGTTAGGACTGCAGGACCAGGCTAGTAGAAACTTGTGGATGGTGCTGGTGCTCAGTGGAGTATTATTGTTTAATGTTCCAGTGCTAGTGATAACTGTATGGTTCCTTCCTTCTAGTTGTGTGTTTCAACATATGATTTACTACAACTATAACTGTGTTTAAGCACAATTGAGGAACACGGGTTGGGGATAAATCATGGATAACACAAGGTCTGTGTAAATGTCTGGACAGAAAATAGCTTGTGATAACCATGTCAGAAAAGCAGGCTTTACATTAAACACCTCACAATGTTAGATGACTGCTCCTTTGTAAATGTAGAAGAACTGGCAAAGGATTCTCATGCCATGACAACAAAGCTGCTATGGCTACACAAGCTATTGTGTGACCTTCCTCAGCTCTCAGCCATCGGGATTGAGAATCCCCTTCAGTACTTCCCCATAGCTGTTCTCCTAAAATATCAACTCCCCCAGAAAGCATACAAATATGCAGCAAAATGAAAAGGGGTAGTAGCATAAAGGGATATTTGGTATCAATCATCCTCGGTTAATACAGAAATGGTAGGAGTCTGTGGTGGTAAAGACATGCTAGGTCACCTAGTTCATCTTCCTGCTGGTGCGGGAAATGTTCCCTACATATATTTTCTAGTGCCCTGTCCAGTCTGGTTTAAATACCTGATGCAACTCATTTATATTTATATTGTAATTTTCTTACAAACATAAATATAAAACCAAACTCCAGACGTTGCCCTTGACAGGCATATTAGTAACAAATCATTTTCTAACCTTGCTTATGGTAAATTTCCAACCATCTGCTGACAGGTAAACAGAAATTTCTTCTTCCTTTTTTGTTGTTGGGTTTTTTGGTTGGTGTTTTTTTTCTGTTTTTTTTTTTTTTTTTTTTTTTTTGGTTCTCAGAATACTTTCTCTTCCCAGTGTCATCAAATGAAATAATAAAAAACCAACAACCTTAATTATAAAGTGACACCACCAGGTTGTTTCTAAAAGGAGAAATGTTACCCTTTCTGGAGGTGTGGATCTGCCAGGCATCCCCTACCCCTCCTACATGAAGGGATAACCTGTGGTCTTTAAACATACCGTCTGCTGTTTGAATGCCCTAGAGGTGGAGGCAGTCTCAGGGCAGGATGGATGGTAGCCATCTCCCTACATTTTACAGATTAGCGGCCCTACCAAAAAAAAAAAAAAAATCAACAAGTTAAATTATTGGGAATTTTGAAGTCTTTCTCCTACAGAGCAGAATCCTGAGGCAAGAGCTGCTGGTTAGTTCTGTCTGCAGAAGAGTTGCAGTGGGTAAGGGTTATTTGCGGATGGGGGCCGGGCTGGGTGCCGTGAGTCACGGGCAGTGTGGCGTCTGAGGAGAAGGCAGCGGACATGGCTGCACACGCCTTGGCCCTGGGTCCGTGCGTGGGTGCTGGCAGTGGCGCCTGTTCTGCAGGAAGTAAAAGCTGCTTCTCCGTGCATGGAAACCACTCGGTGAGAGGGTCTTGCTCAGATTAACACACGAGGAACTGGAGGGGTTACAAGGAAAGGTCAACGTCTGTGTAGTTCTAAGTGTCTTTTTCTCAGGCTTAAATCACTGAAAGGTAGGATCTTCAGATGGGGGGCGAGAATTACTATAGCCAGTGCCACGCCTTCACAGGGACTTTCTGTTGTCTGGGGTGAGGGGGTAGAAAAGTCAAAAAATAGGGTCGTTAAAACTATCAAACACTGTGTAAATTGAAGCCTTAATAGGATTTGCATACCATTTAAAAGAACACGTGGAGAAATGGTGACTCAAGGGCCTGCAAGTTCCGTCCCTCTAAGCTTCCTGTTTTAACTATAAACTTGTCATCCTATAACCTTTCTAACAAAGACATAAACACTTCAGCTACATATATTTTGATTGTTTCATGACAGTTTACTGGAGGCTTAGCAATGACAGATTTCTTCATTGTCTTTTTGCCAAAATTTGTCCTTTAAGTCATTTTTGTTGACTGCCCCTTTTAGCAGCTCACCTCACAATGAGAGAGGAGACAATTAATGGGAGGGTGATTTATCACTGCCAAAAACTGTCAAGGACTTCTGTTGTAGCTGGAGAAAAAGCAATTTCACATTATGGCATTTCATTCCGAATACATTGTATTTACAGCTCACAGTTTTATTTTCAGAGCCTATTATCAGGTGAAACAGTTGCATCTGAAATGTTGTTTGTGACATAGGTGACCTGTTAGGATTTGATAAGTATTTACGCCAGAGCACAAGGGGCTCACACATCTGCTGTTGGCAGAAGCAATGGAAAAAAATAACCTGGAAATGAGGCGTTTGATTTTTCTGGTTCCTACACTCGAGCATCTGTTGCTATAATTAAGTGGCATTCAGTAATTGCAGAGCAATGGTGAAATAAACATATGCATTCTTGCCAGCTTTTAGGATTTGGTGTCCTTACAGTAGGAGAGACAAGCAAAGTGACTTCAGCAAGAACAAAGGGTTCTGTAACAAAGTTTAGCAATTAACTTTGCTATTGCATAAAGAGGAATTTTAAAATGAAAAAGAAATAGGGGAAGAAAAAAATCTAAATTGGCTAGTAGCTTTTGTACATTTAAACTGATTGCTGCAAGAGGTAAAGCAGAATATTGTAACTGGGAGCATGCTAACATTTTTCTGTTGAATGGAGTTGTGTTGGAGTTGTATTTAGAAAATAAAAATTGAGCATGCAATACTAACTAAAAAAATGAGAATGCAAGAAATCTATTATACACAGAGAGTTTGTAATGAAATGTTCTCCTTCAATTTGAAGGGGGAGTTGAGGTCTCTGTGAGGGCCCCTGCTGCCTTGGTTTATGCCTCAGTTGTGGTGCAAATGAAAACAGAACCTTGTGGTCAGCATAAGTTAAGAACCCCAGTTAAAACAGCTTTTAAATTGAATCATTTGTAGGGCATTTGTTAAACAATCAGGTGCTCTTTAGTCTGTGGTGAGATTCAGTATACATTTTTAGGTTATCTTTTAGAAGTGGGAAGAACTGGGGGAATATAATTTTTTTCTAAGAGAGGATTTAAGTCAGAACACTGCCTCATCTGATCAGACGTTTTGTGATTCTTTTGAGTTTTGCCTGTTAAGAACAGGCGGTCCAACAAGTTATTTCAACAATTGTCCTTGTACTAAAAATAAAAATAAAAATGGATAATTGAATAGCAGAACCCGTGTAACCCAACAGATATGTGGCAGTTGTAGCATGTTATAAATTCTAAGAACCTAAGAATAGAAAAGACTGACTGTCTCTTGCTGTCTGTCGAGACCAATAAAGAGTGAGCATGAAAAAGAGCTATTAGTATTGTTTGAGGAGGCCATTCTTATATATGCTTTGGCACTTTCTTCATGTTGTGGAGCAAGTTTGGCATTAACTATGCCACTGCCTTTTTGTCTGGGAGAGTAAGTAAGAGGAGCCACTGTGCAGTGAGTATTAAAAATCACAATAAGCATCTTGAATATATGCATAGGTAAGTGCACACGTACGTACATATATTCGCATACTTGCAGAGAGAGAAAAAGAGCTGTAATGAATGAAGCAAGAGAAAAAAAAAATCTTGTTTCATGGAGAAAGGACAGAACTGAAAAGTGAATATAGATGATAGCTTTTACTTCAGTTTCCACCACTTACGGTCATTTTTACATGGCCATAGGAAGCCATAGCAAGCCAGTTGGAGCTTTAAAAAACTAGAATATCACAGCACCAGGATCTGTGTTGTTTCTTAAAATAAATTTCAGAATGCTTTTTTTGCTTTTCTGTTCAGATAGTGAAACTGAATCTGTTAATTCATTTTGTTTGCAAATGCAAATATTTTGAGGGTAGATACAGTTTTCCAAACTGATTAAATAGAATATTATTTTTTAGCTGCATTTAATTAAATCAAATGCTAATTTCAATAACTGCATTTAAAAAATACTAGTACAATATACATTTTCATGTTATAATTCTGAAAAAATAAGAAATAATCTCATTAGTCTTGAGGACATTAATATATAAGAGTCTGATGCTAATAAACTTCATATATGCGTGAACCAGCTTTTTTATTCTGCAAGTGAGCTACTGGATTTTGATGTTGTTTGGGAAAACTCATGAAGCAATATACCTGAACGAGGTGAGAGTCAGGAGATTTAGATTGTTTTTCAGGCTTTGCCAATAACCTGTTGCGTGACTTTGGGCAAGGCACTTCACAGCTGTATGCCTCTGCTTCCCTCTGTGCTTATTTACAGATGAATTCTTTGAGGAAGGAGTTACCCCTTAAGCATTTGCACAGGACTTTGATTTCCTTTTTGAGCCATAAGCATTAAAAATAAGTATTCTCACATTAAGTATTTCATTGAGCAAGGTTGGAAGCTTTTTATTTTTGATGGAGGCGAGCCCATGGACAGTGGCTGTGAGCCTACTCCTGCCATCCTTGCATTGGCTCCTGTTTCTGAGCCATTGCAGTAGGGAATGTGGCATTAGGACCTCTTATAATCAACATTCTTTTGCCAGCATCCATTCTCAGCCTATTAAAAGAAAAAAGATAGTTGTGAGAACTCTGTCAATAGTGAAAGATCTATTATGTTGTCCACTAAAAACTTAGTAGATGCTATAGGAGTGATTTTAATTGAGATTTTTACAACCGTTTGATAACACTGTTTTGATCACCGTATTTAGGGCTGGATTCCAACCGTGGACATAAAACCTCTGACTAATCCACTGAGTCACCCAGTCCCTGTCATATATTGCTTAATGGTCCATGCTGCCAGGAATTATAATAGCTTTCTAGTAATAATTTTTTTTGAAAGAAACTTTATGAGCACAAAGTCTTATAAAAGTTTAAACTCAGATTTTTAAAAAGGCAATGAAAGAAAACTTCCTAGAGCTATGCTCAACTGCAGATTTTTTTAATTTACAATAAATGTATAGATTCTTACATATACTGTAAGTTAATGACTAATATTTTAACTTTGGTTGGTTAATGTTTGCAGGGCACTTACAGATGCTGGAATAATCTCTAATGTTTTTGCTCAATCTGCTCTGGAGATGGATGAAATAAATAGTTTAAACTAATTAATGTAACACCAGCTGTTACAAGTGCTTGGCAGACGTCTGTGAGTTTTGATGGGCAGAGAGCGGCTGTTGTACTTGACTTTATTTTAGTACAATGTTGATCACAGTGTAAGCTGGAATAAATGACGAGCCAAAGGAAGGAACAGAGGATGAATTCTGTGTAATGCAAAATAAATATTGCCCTTTTTCTGAAAATATTTTTTGAGGTTGAGGGAGATTTATAGTGGACTTCTATTAAGTCAGAAGTGCTGTGACAACAGCTGTGCTAAGCATGCTTGGTATTAACATGCTTTACAAAAGCTGCAAAAATATATATAGACATCTATGAAATTTCACATTGCTTTTAGATTTCAAAAAGTGCTAAGGCTTAGTGTTAGCACTTTGGCTGCATATTTTATTTCTACCTAGCAGTTGCTCTTAGAAAGAGTAGATGTTTAAGACAGGTAGATAAAAAGTAATATTAGATCTATAAAGTCAATTTGTTTTCAAATAATAAGTTAGATTTCAGTGCTTCTTGTACATGTACATATACAATCATGCACATGATTGTATAATAGGTGTCTTTATTTATTTTGCACTCTAAAGAATGAGCTTGACTGCAGAAACTTTCAAGGTACAAAGCAGTTATATCAAACTAAACTTGGTTCTTTGTGCTGTAGCCTTGGTTTATCAGTGTCCAGTCAAAAAAACTCCACAAAGCTTTAAACATATATCTGATGAGAATTCATCGTTTTCTGAGTGATTTAATAAGTTAAAATATTAAAGTAGCTTCTCTTTAAAGTTAGAAGGTAGAGTAATGGTGCTATGACAGGGGAACGATGGCTACTGTCTCTCTATGTGCCAGCATTAAGATAACAGTGTCATTGCACAGATTGTTACCCTGTGAATATGTCTAATAAGTTATTATAGCGTGCTGAGCAGATGGCAAGTGTGCTCCTGAAAGAATTGATGGATGGGATATGATGTCATCAGTGAGATGACAAGGTTCACAAGGTACTTGACCTCCAAGAATAAGTCCTAACTGGTTAGAATTCTAAATGGTGAACTTTTGTGACACTGGCTAAATGGGAAATATGTGCAATTTGTATTTCTTTATGGTAGTGTTTACCCTCTTCACTGAACTCCACGTAATGGGATTTGGTCCCTGAAGACTTGGAGATATTGTTGGAAGGTTTCACCCTGTAACCTTCAGAGGATTTCAAATACAAATCTATACATCTAAACTTTAAGAAAATCCCATTGAATTATATTTATGAATTCAGGTTCATAGTTTTTCTTTCTTTATATGTATGTATAAAGAATTTTATTGAGATGATAAATTAATTTAACATGTAATCCTGAAAGAGAAAGCTGCAGATTCAGTAAGAAAAGCATAAGATTACAATTTATATTTTTATAAAAATGTCTTTGAAATTGGGAGCTATACTAACATGACAAAGATCTTAGGAGTATAGCAATTTTAATTATGACTAGATTCTCCATCTCTAAATTCTATTAAACAAATAAACATTTGATTGTTCTATCTATCTAAAAATATATCTTCCTTTCTATTATGTTCTAAATTATATAGTAGGATCTATACTGATGAAACATAGACCTCTAAAATAGTCCTCTTAGTCCTTTGCATGATTCATGGAATGAAGACGGTGCACGCAGAGGCCTCAAAATGGGGAATCTTGCTGCTAAAGTTTAGGTATTGTCTAAGAGCTTCCTCTGATGGATACCTACTGCTCTTCTTTGTTGTGTTGAGAATTTAGGTCCTTGTTTATAGAGTGCTGCTTCCATGGCAGACTAGATAATCAAGAGAGTGGAATTCTACCCTTCATCTCTTTTAGACACTCCCTAAACCCTACTGACCACAAAGTGAGCTCTGCATATCTACTTTTGTGAGCAATTATGCAGATAGACAGATCCTTCAGAATTAGGAGTTTGTACCTATGCATTGTAAATTGGAAACAGAAATGGAACATGAAAAAGACAATACATAGACAGTCTATCAAAAAAAGAACTACTGAAACAAAAGGGATAAATGAATAATAAAGCTATATACTATGCCTTTCCTACAGTGAAAGTTAGAATCAAAAGTGTTTGGGGTCATGTTGCTTAACCCCTGAAATTAATGAATCCCCTTTTTTCCCCATATATTTAGCTGCATTTGAAAATGATCAAAAGGAGGAAATAGGAGGAAGAGGCATGAACTTAGTAGTTAGCCTTTTTTAATCTTTAATAAAATAGTTCTAGTTTCTTAAAATACTTCTTGTTATTTGGCTCCTTTGAAATGAGAAGATAAATTCCTTGTGGAAAACTCTTCCATGTTTTATTGATTGTTTGCACAGCAAAACATAAATCTATATACAAAAATAAACTATGAGAGCATGTACATGCATACTTGTTCTGAATTCTTTATGATATTTATTTTCAACACTGATAGTTCTTTGCGATATTTGAATATTCATGTGACAACCTAGAGGTTATTTACATGAACTGAAACAAGAGGAAACCAGATGAAAGCACTATAAATCTTGTGAATAAAAGCAATATATTATCATTTTTATATTTCCTAATGTTCTGAGTTTCAAGTAAGTAAAATTTGTTTGTAAAATTTCTACCACTGGGGAATGTTGTTCCATTTCTTAAATCAGATTGTAGGTACAATAAAACTTTCATAAATATGTTACAAATTGCTTCCATCTTTCCTGTATAAATAAGATGCTGAGGGTTCCTAAATTACTTCAGAATTACAGCAAAGCTTTGGTTTAAGTTGTAAACATTATAACAATGTATCAATTTTAGCATAATTGCTTTGAAAGCACAGATTATGATATAAAGTTGCCTTTTTTTTAAATTTGACTTTAAATCCATGTTCATTGTCATCCAATGCAACTGTTTTATTCATGTTCTGACATCAGATTCTATAGTTTCAGGAAATGTACAGGCAGTAGAAGGAAGATACTATGGCTCTCAGACCATACTGCCTTCCTTTTACTCCAATACTAAGGATATAGGTGTTGTGCTTGCAAGAAATAGTAACTTATTTATATCTGACTTGTAGATTGTTATCTCTCTACATGTGGTTTACTGTTGATAGAGTTATTCTTTCTCTGGTTTATTGCCAGTTCATTTATATGCAGTAAGAGAGCAGTAGCCTGTTCAAAACATGCTATTAGTAGGGCAGCACAGAGCTGAATCTTTAAACAAATACTTTACTATCTATAGCATGCATCCTTTGTTAGTGGGTGGGTTCAAGGGATTTGGTTCCATTCTGGTAAGGTAATATTAAAAACTAGTAGTGAAATGTCAGTATTAATGTGTACCAGTTTGTTAGCATAATTAAACAATAATCTGTCAAAATATTTAAAAATATTAGATGAGTTTATCCAATAATTTGATAAATTTTACATTTGACTTCTCAGGTTTTTAATAAAACTGAAAAACCCAGATTCCATATATTACCCTATTGCATAGGTGCATTGGTTATGTGGCTAAGGAAGTTTCAGGAGCAAACTCTTTTCTGCTCAATCTGATCAGTTCATATATGTCTGCGTGTGCTTCAGAAATGTAAAATATTAATAGAAGGTCAATGAGTGTTCACAGAGCTCTCTTTGCCATATGGAGGCATGTGGAGGATAGAGGGCCCTGGCTAGCTTAAGCCTGCCATATGGACCTGGTGGAAAAAGGTAGGTTTCACACACAGAGCAAACCTACCATATGGACTGGGTGGAGCACTCAAAACTCTAAACATTTCTTGTACACCAGGGCCTTTTACACAGAAGAATGTAAAAACATACATAATACATTACACACAAAAGCTATTTAAAAATGGATCAATTGTTTAGGTTTATATAATGCTTTCAAGCAGTGACCAAAACTATATAAATAATCAGGGCTTATTTTGAAATAGTAAAGAGGACCATCAATCATTTACAACTGACTTTTTTACTTTGCGTTTAACATCTGTTCTATAATGGGACTGTACAATGCCACCCTTAATGCTGTACAAAGAACATCCAAAAATAGTGATAGGGTTAAAGCAGTTTTTCTGAATGTATTCCCTTGGGATTTTTTTCCCTCCTGTTCTTAACCTGAAAAACAAATTTAGCACGCTGTGCAAGAGTTGTGAGACAAGTCCTGGACTTAGAAATGTCTTCTGTACTCTTAATCTTCTGAGGTTTTGAAATTAAGCATAGGATAAGATCCTTGATTCAACTTTAGTCCCTCTGTGAAGAGTGTGGTGTTACGTAGTGGTGTCTTCTTTTGTAGATGAAAGACATAGTAAAGTAGAATAGAAAAATGATCATCTTTCAAACCCCTGGACCTAATGTTGAACCTTCCTACAAGTTCCCATGCAAACATATCTATAGTTTCTTCAGTTTTAATTGGTTGATTGGTTGGTTGGTTGGGTTTGGTTGGGTTGGGGTTTTTTTGCAAAAAAAGCAAAAGTCAAATCAGGACCACTTCAGCTATGATTTTATCAAGATACAGTAAAAAAAGAGCATAAATTAAAGATGTATTTTTAAGACCTTTTGTGTTTTCTTACCTGTTTCGATAATGATTCAGGTCTTGTTTTCACAGTTTTATATGAGAGGATGAGTTTATATGTGAAAATGAATAAGGAGAAAAGAAGTCAAGATCTGATTTATTCTGTAAACAGAGAGATTATCTAGGCTGACTTGTCCCTTCAAATCTCTGTCACAATCTTTTCCTTTTCTCTAATTGTATTTTTTCTTGTCTGGTCCTGCAAATTCAGCAAGCAAACTAATTTCTTCATATCTCGAAAAGGGAAGAAACTACTGAAACAAAGACACTTTAGAAACAATCAGTGCTACTGAGGAAAGTGAAATGAAAGGAAAAAGTGGGGGAAGCAGTAGAATAAGCTGAGTTGTGGAACAGCCAGGACAAAGACAGTGATTGTGAAAATAAATGATTTGAATTTACCTTTTGAACTAATTGTGCTAAATATGTTGTAATTGTATTAGAATTTGGTGAACAACCAGCCTTCATCAGTAGCACTGACTTACTTTTAAAAATCTGAACAAAAAAATCACTGAAGTTGCCGTCTCAATCTTCTGGGTGCAGGAGTTCACAAAAAACCATGCAGGGTGGTAATTTCCTTATGCAGCTCATGCTGTTTTTACTAGACAGGCTAAAAGCCAACCTGTTAATGGGATGCAGAACAAAAGTATTATCCTTAAATATATAATGATATCATCAGGTTGAGATAATAAAGCTTGTGCAGTCTTTCAGTTTGTTTAGGCAGTAATTGTTTTCACAGTACAATAATGCTAAAGATCTTTTGATTTCTCTTTTGTTTATTTACAGTTATCACATGCATAAATTGTTGTAAAGTCTTAGAGGACCTTTGAACCACTCTTGAGATTTGTATTTTGTTTCTGTTACATAACACTTATAATTGCTTCAGGATTAAAATAAAGAATTTTTCAATTTTTTTATTGGCATACGTATTGAAATATTTACAGAAGTTTTGATATGAAACCAAATAATAAGATCTGTCCCTATAGTGGAGATGCAATGCACATTTCCTTGATATTATGATATGATGTGGATAAAAGACTGAACAAAATATTTAATTAGCAAGAAGGTTTTAAACTGCATCCAAAACAAGATTTTAATTTACTGGCAAGTGTATGGCATGTTTGCTGTGTAGGATACTTCAATTTTCTGTATTTAATGTAAACCCAACTGATCCATGTTACATGATGACTCCAAATTATTTTTTATCTTCCTAAATCAGTGCTGAATGTGACTCATAATGCATAAATACATAAAGGATATTTTTTTTGTGTTCTCTAATATATATTCTGATATATTAGCATAAATTACATATTCCAAGACATGAAAACACATACAGGCCAAATCTGACTTTAAAGTGGATGCCTAAAATGGAGCAGAAGACATTAGAAGTAAAACTTCTACATTATTCTATCACTGAGCATCAAGCTAGTGAATGGCATAGAAATCTCACTAATGGACACATTCTGGCAGCTTGTTGCAGATGTTTGATAAATGAATTGCAAGAGAAATCATATCAGATGTAAAAATGCTTGCCTTTTCATTCTGAATTTTGTTTCTGAACACTCGGGAGTTTAGGGGCTTTGTTTATTATTGTGGATTTCTGTGATTATCAGATATTAGGATATAATGTTATAGGCAATGGTTTGAGAAATGTGTCTATAATAGTGTAAAGGACTGTTTCTGATGCTATAAACTATGAAGCTCATATTGAACTCCCATAGGCAGACAGCCAAATTTCTATTAGGATATCATAACTGTATAATCCAAACTGTGTACATCGATTATGGTCTACAACATTTGCATCTGAGTACTGGAACCATTCCATAGATAGAAGCATTAAGGGTGTTTATTATATCTGCTAAAAAAACGTTGTGAAATAATTCAGAAAAAGTGACTTAAATATGTTCTCTTATGCAAATGTTGATGTTTCAGCCACAAAAATAAGAAGCCTCTGTGTTATACTGCTTCATGATATTAAAACATCTCACTCCTTTTGTACCCTTTCTAAGTCAGTTTGTCAAAACAGGATGCTTGTTGTATTAGGTAGGAAGAGAGTTAAGACCTGGAATTACTAGATCACATATTTCTGTAAAAAGTGTGTGTTGCCATTTCAGTCCTCAAGCAAAGATTGGACACTAAACTGAACTACTTATGATAGAACACCTGTTCCCTTCACCTCTCAGAAGTCTGACTGCAGGGCTGGACCAGCACAGTCCCTTCAGTACTTTGTTTTCAAAGCATGGCTCCTTCCCTGCATTTCCAAAACATTTGAAGCTTTTCATTGTATGTTCATGAATTCCTGAACCTGTTGCCCAGTAGCCCCATACAGCTGTGTCAGTTGAATCCATCTAATTTGGTTCCTGATTATTTTATTTTTCTGGCAACTTTGGCACTAATACATCCAGGGCAGGAGTTTTGGCAAGGCAAAAGCCCAGGAAAACCTTTCCTTGATATGTTGCTGTCTTGCTGTGCATTTTAGGTTGGTCATCTTATTCACTGGTCCATGTGTTATAGGTTCAAATATTAGAAGTAGTTGCTAGTATACCTTTTGTTAAAGATGTTATTAACATCATGGGCATTTAATAGGATCTTGCAGGGAAATGAAGAGAATATGAGTATGTATTTTTAAAATATTGTGTTTCTGTAAAAAGCAGTGTCCCTGGACATTTTATGTATTTATCTAAAATATGAGATTTTCTCATTTTCAGAAAAAGAAACATGATGATATTCTACATGAATATTCAGTTAAACAAAGCACTTTCATTAATCAATAGATCCAGTTTTACATGTTTTGACCAGATAAATATTTTTCTGCTGGGACAGATGAGCAGTATAAGTTGCCATAAATGAGAAGTGTTTAAACCTCTTTTGCCTTCTCTGTTGAACTTCTCTGACATATTTATTTGTGAAATGCAGTACTGCTGACTTCTGTGCTGCCACTTTACACCAGATGCCAAGCATGCCTGGTCAACCTCATCTGCTTGCCAGCACTCTGGGAAATGAGGGTATGGGACAGGTTATGAGTTGCAGAATGAATGACAGCTGACGAGTGTTGCTCAGACACATTACCATATATTCATTTGCTTTTTGGGCATCTGATTCATGCTGTCAGCAGACAAGAACATGTGCCATGTGACAAGGTAGCAGGAGCATTAATACTCAGGCCCCCATAATTGAAACACGGCTAGATACAGAGTTCTTGAAAACACCGACTTTTTGGTTTTTTTCCTGAAGAGAATGAATTATTAACTGAACACAGACCAAGGAAAATAGTGTGAATACAATGCAATTCCAAGTATTAACATAAACCCTTCATCTTCAGAGAATTACAAGTTACCAGCTGTGCTCTTATCAAAAACTCCCTTCTTACTACTGTTACACTTACAAAAGAGGAGTTCTGTTATTTTAGATGGCAATGAAAAAAATGCTAATATTGTTGATATTCCTTATTTCTAAATCACCTTAAATCCCCAAATAATAGATGCTTTTCAACTTTCATGAAACATGTCCAGAGGATAATTAATACAAATCATGTGGCCCTTGAAATGATCCAGTAAAATCTAGCAAAATGCAATTGTTATATTGTCTATAATGTTTTTTATCTGAATTTTGCAGTAGCCATTTGGAGGCAGTTATAGGGAGGAATGGGCAGCACAAAAATAAGTACGCATACTGTGGATGCATTGTCTTTTGTATTGCTTTTATCAGTTGAGATGTGCATATTTATGTCCATAATTTTGAAAATGTGAGATTCAGTCTACAATACATTCATTATGCAGCCTTAAAGTCCAGTCGCTAATTTGAAGTTTGATGTTAATCAGGAATTTAACTTAGACTGAAAATACTTGGCTTGATCATTTGATTCAGCATATATTTAGGAAAGCTGGATACATGATTTGGGAGCCAGCTTCTGAGTCAACCCAGTAAAGGAGATTAACTAGCTGGTTTTGTGAATGTTGGGGTTTGATTTCCTAACTGAATATCCTTTCACTGCATAGATGATCATGGACGCCCCTCAACGTGACTTTGGAAGAAGCTGGGAATGACTCTTGTGAACCTATAGAGAAACACATTTGCAGAACCCTCTGCATAAATATTTGCATTAAGCAGTTCTCATAGAATTGCTATGAAGCCAAGAAGCATTCTTTTTAGCACTCAGTATTGCCTGGCTGATGGAGCGGAGTTAGCAGAGTACTAATTGGGATGGTTGACATGAACCTGTAAAACACATTTATGTTTTTTTCAGCATCCAAAACACAGATGGCCTTACTCTCCAACTGATTCCTGCCAGTAGTGTATAAGGATCTTTAAAAAAGAAATAATGGGCATAGTTCTTACAGTTAAAAACTACAGGCTATAAAATTATAAAGTGTCTTCTTTTTATACTAATAGATTTTTAAAAATGCAATAAAAATATTTAGAATACCTTTTTAACAAGCATTTCATTGTCTTACGATCATTTCATCTTTAGGAATTTAGAGTTAAATTCTTAAATTCTTCAGAGTTAATGAATGTTACTGTCAAGTGTTGAAGATATATATGTTTTATGATTATCAGATATATGCAGAATCATCTCTGACTATCCTGTTCCTTCTTTTTACCTGACCGTTCAAAATGCACTTTAAGAAATTGTGTGAAAAAATCTGAGTAAACAAGATACTTTTTATTATGTGGATGGAGAAACCATGTATTGCAAGTTATGTGTTATATCCAAAGTACACAGAACAGAAATACCACTGGCATTTTAACATGCCATTGTATGATAAAATATGTTTGTTTAAAAATAGGAATGATAATTTATTCTAAAATATTGTGAAATCCTTAGAATAAATAAATAAGTCAATACTGCTTGACCCAGCCCTAATCAGTAATAGGCTGCTAAATAAGATAAAGGTTATTAAAATAATCCTTTTATTGAAAGAGAAAATTAGATAAGTTGTGCTGATTGACTCTGAGGCCCTCCTAGGGACATGTAAAATGAAGAATAAACTCAACTTGATCTAGTCCAAAAAGCCTGAAGAAATCCTCACAGCTGGAACATCACCACTAATTACATTTTTGCTTTTTGAATATATATTGCCAGTTCTTTCTGTTAATTTTTAGTGATGCTATAACCGTAATTCCTTAACAAACTAAAATATGCAATCTTTACAGAATGTATTTATAATAATAATAATAATATATTTGCTTTGACAGCTGTAAATTTCACTTACATTCAACTAAAATTCTTGAAATACCACAAGAATTACTTGTGCAAAATCTGTTGTATGTAAAAACCAACAATTTAGCTGTTGTGTTTATTTCTTGTTGAGTCAGTATAAACTTCTTGCTCCTGGGCAGTGTTTCTCCTCCCCTCCTTCACCTCATTATCCTACTCCTATTATTCCTTTCCAAAGTATTTGACCGCCTTGAGTGTCCTTCCCTATATTCTCAGCTTTCTATTTCCTCACTTCTTGATTACTCCCTGTCTTTTATCAAGCACTCTCTGTTTCCATCCCTCCATGTCTCTATTCCAGCCAGCAATACATTCCTTTTTCCCCCACTCTATGCTTATAGATAAGTTGGGTATCAGCATAAAAGGGGTACCACTGAACCTTGGAGAAAGAGTGATCACAAAAGTTTTGTTCAAGAAGTGATTCTCCATCTGGCTCTAATTTGCCATTATAGAGGCAACTCCAACTGCAGTATGATCAATGATCCTGTGCAGTGGTGAGGAATGATCTGTAGAGATTGCATGTTCTTTAAAAGGATTGAAGAAATTCTGGAAATTTATTAACTGAATTTTTTTTCCAAAAAGGAAAAGCATCAAGTTAGTACATTAAATTCTCAGTGGTTAAAATCTCAGGGAATTGTCAGGAAATATGAGTTTTATTGTTGGTGGGAAAGTCCTGCATCTAAACCTACCTCCAAAGTAAACATATAAAACTAAGTTCTCATGTCCTTTTATTCCTGTGTAGTTCTTTACGTCAGGTGAAGGTGTGCATATTTGGAAGCCATGCCACTTGGGAAAATGGCCCACAATGGTAGACTTGATACATAGATGAAGGAGTTCTGTAAGAACTACTTGCACAAATATATGAGACTGCATCAGGTACAAAGCTATTTTGCGTAAAGTACACATTCAGGCAACTTAGTAGCTGTGATCCTTTCCATGTAGGTTTTTAATTTTTTAGTCATATTTCACTATTAGAGAGTTGCTATTCCCAAAGTCCTTAGGCAAACATACCAATCCAAGAAGCAGAACTGAGTGTACATCATTTGCAATGGTATTATTAATTGTGAGAGCACCAGCCTCTCCAAAGTGCTACAGAAACATAAACCAGTCAGTTAGTCTATTTGAATATTTGATATTCCTTCCTGATTTCCAGCTGCCACAGTTGCAAATGTTTTAATTTCAGAGTATTTGGGTGTCCTGGAGAACTGTTGTTTCTATAAAAAGAAGTAAATAAATTGTAGATTAAAAAAATTAAAAGGATTATAAAATATATATACATATAAATCTTAAATGTATATAAAATAGATATACATAGAACTCTTCTAATATATATGCTTTTTTTTTAAAGAGGTTTATAAGAGTTTCAGTACATTCCTTTTATAGTTTGTAATGTCCTTCACAGTCATCTTGCATTGCCCCCAGTTACATGCAGGGTTAATCTTGATTGACCAAATCTATAAAGCAGCCAAATTGTACGAGAATTGGTCAAGAGGATTTATTTGCTTGTTTGTTTCTCTCTTTGTTTTTATCTGCCTGAAATTATTAAACATTTTGATCGAGAATATGGGACCCCTTGTTCTTTTATGTTTATATAAATCAAGAATTACGGATCAGTTAAAGCAGAAAAGCTTCTCACACTTGAAACCTCTAACAGTGACAAAGGTGAAATATAAAGCTTTGTACTAAAGAGCATTTGACAACGTAAACCAGAATAATATTAAGCCACATGGAATAGATTGTTTCTACAATGTAGAAAAAATGGATGCACCAGATTTATGGTAATAAAATGTGGAAGTAGAATCCTCTTTCATCATTCAAATGGTAAGAGTGAGCCTGTGTTAGGAACAAATACATGTGGAATATTTTGCAGAGAACAGAAAAGCCTCAAGATGCATTGCAAAAAAAGCATGACATGATTACAGAATGGCAGTAATCTGTATAGTATTTTTTTTTCAGCCAGCTATTATTGCTTGCTTTCAAATCCTGGCAATATCAATATTTTCCAGTTTGATTGGTGACTGGTCTGAACTTATCCTACTTGCTTTTAGGAACAAAGACAAGAGAATGGCTACCTTTATTCATCTATTATTGTTTAAATAGCTGTCACAGCTTCCAGGATGTCTGTTTCTATGTTATCTAGTGAAAGAATAAAATAGAATGGCAACAAACCAAATACAGTGAAATATGTTTGTTGTATTTGGCCCAAAACAGCTGCTGTTTACAGATAAAATCTGGTTTGAACAAAACCAGGTGAATTTTGGAAATTGAGGAACAATGAATGGAATGGTTGTAGCATTTACTAATATTTTAAAGATATGTGTTACATTCAGACTTGCCTGTTCTGGTGATTTAGTTCATATGTCAAGACACATATTCATCTCTGCCCAGACACTGTACAGACTTGGGTAACAGCTTGTCCTATCGTTGTTTATTTGTTAATTTATAACATCTCTGTTCCCAGCAAAAACCTAGGAAGGCCCGGACACTTCTTTGTTCTGCCTTGTTCTTTCTTTCTTCTCCCCTCTTTCTTTTCATTGTTGTGCTCCCCACTACGACAATGGAGTTGTAGATTGACCCTATTTCCCCTTTTGCCCTGACTTCTCTTCTAACACTTCCTTTGATGTGTTTAGACTGAAAATACCAGATCTCTGTTTCCCAGCAAGGGCTCATCATTTTGCAGCATAGCTCTGCTAGTAGTGTAAGAGGAACATTAGTAGTTCCGTTACAGCAGTTCAAAAGATGTTAGGCTAATGATTATTTGGAAAGAAAAAATAGCTCATCATTTAGAGAAAAGAGGACTTATGCAGGAATTAAGTATTTTTCAACGTTTTAAAGGCAAAAGGTCATATTATTTTGCTACTAAGATATGTGGTTATGTTTTAATTGGCTGTGTTTACAATGTGGTTTTTCTTAAAAATGCATTTTTTTAAGATTCTCTCAATCATCGCTTATCTCACATCCACAAATATCCATGCTTCCTGTGTATAGTATGTACATTTGCTCTGTTTCAAACATACTCACACTCAAAGTTTATTTCACATGGGACATCAAGAAAACAAAGTCACATTCGTCTGACTTTTTTTTCCTGAGTTGATATTTCATTAAAATAAGTTCAGAATAAGTTCATCTCTCCAGTCCTACCCTTCAGTGTAAATTTGTTTCTGTTATTTATTATAACAGAATGGATGTTACTTTGAATTCATATTATTCTAATTTTTTTTGAGTTTGTTTGCCTATTGCAAAACCATGCCGCACATTGCTAAAAAAATCTTTGCAAACTTGCAAATCATGTGTTGAGCAAGCACAAAGTACAGCAAGCATAACATTAAATAAATTGTAAAGTAGTAATACAGTAAAAAAAATTGATCCCTTGCTTAAATTCTATTACAAGATCTGTGCTAGGAGCTTTCTGTATCTCAGCAATTGCATGGAAGAGCAGTTTTTGAGTTAATTAAGGCTTACAGAATTTTTAAGTGGGTCAATTTTATCTATTATATCTTAAAATATTTTGACAATTTGAGACCTAAAATGTCAGTAAGATTCTGAGTAGTCTTAGAAGGTAGGAGGTCATTGATCCATTTTCCCAGCAAACCTAGAGGAAAATGATGTCTTTTCAGTTTCCTTTCTCACTTACATGAATCAACTTTGTTATGCATACTAGTGATTCGACTCTTTCCTGCTATATCTTGCAAGAGCGATACCTTCACTGCAACCACTGATACAAAGAAATCTCTACCCAAAAAACCTTAAGGATGTAACATGGAAGAGACTCTCCCCAAAAGCAGACCTTTCTATCTGAGGTGGTCATCTTAGGTTTCTCTTACAGTCAACAGGCACTTCTAGAGGAAGATTTGCCTCTTCCTGCAGTAGATGCCTGTGAGAGTTCAGACGGACGAGTACCTTAAAGTGGCATCTGCTTCTTTCCACTGGCTATAAAAGACCTGAGTGGTACCAGCCCAGCAGTAGATGTCCAAATTCCTGTTTGGGTAGTTCTGTGGAAGGACATAGTAGGAAAAGCTATTACTCTAGCACTGTATATACTGGCCAGCATGACAGAACTTGTGAGGAGATGGGACAAGAAATCTACACCTGAGTGTGGTTAATAGAGGTTGCTTCCTTCTGTAGGAATGGTGATGGGGACTGTTGGAATGAACTGGGACTTTGAGTTATGTATGTCCCATCCTGAGGTCATCAACACTTTAACCTTTTGTTACTGCAGATGTCAATTTTCATGGTCCTAGACTATGTCCACTTAGGGAAATACTGCATTCAGTCCAAGAGAGAGTTGGGTTTAGGCAACTAGGATCAACTTTCAGATACAATTTGTAATGTACTTGATAAAATAAATGAAGAAGTACAACCATCATTGAAACTATAAATAATTAAATAAGAAGATATTTGACTATTCCAAAAGTTATATAACTTACAATGGTCAAAGCCAAACTGGAAAAAAGTGAGTCTGACAAACTCCTTTGTAGTCTTATAGCTGTGCAAAATCTGCATGACACCTGGGGTACATTCTGATGTCCTTGCATTGTACTGAGATATATCAAGATGTGTCAGTTAATGACTGAGCCCTTGGTAAGAAGTGTATGTATAGATATATGTATTATGTATAGATATATGTATCTATATATATATATGTATAGATAGTTTTCCTTTTGAAGAATTCAGATTAACATCTGGTGCAAAGAAATTGACCTAAATTTCTATATCATATCAAAAGTAGCCTAAAAATATTCCAGAAAGTTAAAAAAAAAAAAAGGGAAAAAACCCACAAATGAGGTTATTGAAGTTTCTATTAATTGTGGGGGGTTTATTTTTTTCCTACTTCTTAATCTGTTCACAGATTATCTGTGAAACTTTAATTTTAGAAGTCTTAAAGCTGTGCAAGTTTTTTCCTGTTGTGATGTCAGAAGTGATCAGATCTGATTGTTACAAAGATCCCACTAAGGAGTTCAACACTTCTTGTTAGAAGAATTCCATGCTTAAAAAAAACTAGGCCAGTGATTGTTACCATCTGGTTAATTTCATGTACATTAAAACATGTTCAGAGCATGTTTAAATTGTGGCAATCAGGTGTATTTTTTTGATGAAAAATGTATTGAAGATCTTTTCTTGGTATTGCAAAATCTTCTGAGCTGTAAGTGAAGCCAGTAAGAGCGGGAAGGGTTAATTGTGTGGGAAGCCTCATATTCAAATACTTCTCATATACAAAATATATGTCATGCTAGAAAATATTCTATTGTCAATCCAAATAGAACACAAACTAAAATGAGATAATTGGGAAGGTGCCCATAAAGTCAGCCTGAATATATTATCACAAGTATATGTGAGATAATATTTGTTTTAAAAAGATTCTATGGCACTGTAAACTCAGTCTCATTAGAGACTGCATTTAAAAGGCTTATAAAGTTACTCATTAATGTTATCTTGTTGTATCTCCACAGCTTTTTCATTAAAGAAAATTCAGCAGAAAGCATTTTCTCCTGATAGCAGGAACCAATTTGCAATAAATGTTCTGGAAACCACTAGGGAAGCCATTACTGAGGTCTAATAAAAACAGACAAGCGTAACTTGTTCTATATTTTTGTTTCAATCACATACAGATGAGACCCCGCTCTCCACACCAACCGCAAGAGACAGCCTTGACAAACTTTCTCTAACTGGGCATGGGCAACCACTACCTCCGGGTTTTCCATCTCCTTTTCTATTCCCTGATGGATTGTCCTCCATAGAGACCCTTCTGACTAACATCCAGGTAGGCCTTTTTTGTAGAGCAGCTTAAAGGGATGGAAAGGAGCCCGTTTTGTCTAAATTAATAAAACCATTCTAGCTTAATCAGTTCATAAGATTATTTGGATCAACTAATTTACTGAAACTTTCTTGTAATTTAGGTTTTAAAGGAACCACAGCAAACAAATGAATTTAGAAGCTGTCAGATACAGTACATAAAAATACAGATTGTATATTAAGCCACAGCAGAAAATTCAATGTAAATTACATTGGTGTGTTTAACAACATTTGTCTTCAATGCTCTTTTTATTACAAGCTAATGAAATGTATCTTACTGTTTAACTTTATCTCATTTACTGAACAGAGAAAGAGTTCTTTAATAAATAGTTATTTCAAATTGCTAGAGTGGCATGGTGGAAATGATATTTTAAGCTATTTGAAATATGTCTCCCATAAAAGCATTTACAAAAAGCACTTATTTTATAAATAAGCTCATTTCACTTAAAGTACTGTCTTCAAAGAATAGACTTCAAAGAGTATTTCCTAATTTTATGCAGATTTCCTATTTGGTAGTCACAATGTCTGTTATGTGTACAGTAAAGCGGTGTTCAAATATTACTTATAGTATACACTATGTATAGCTTGAAGCCAAATTGTTAGTGTTTCATATTAGAATTAAGAAATTTTTTTCATCCACAAATTCAGTTATCTTGTGTTTCCCATATGCACATTTTGCAATATATGGTTGTTATTGCATGCAGAAGCAAAATGATACTGCAAGAAATAATACAACCATATTGCACTATTCCAGAGAAGCCTTGTCTGGGCATCTACCAACTTCTAATTTTTCACCATATATTTTTTGCTCATTTCTGCAAACACATAAAATCAATCGTATTCTATCCAGCACAGGATATGACAGAGCAGGGCCAAATCCTGCTCACTCTACTGTCTGAAGCAATCTCATTAAAGTTTATGGCACTTCAGAATTGTTTTATGAAAAGTATATGAGCCATTCATTAGTTGCATTTTGAGGTCTAATAATGGAAAAATACTGCTATTTAAGAAGTAAATATTACTATCTCTGCCTGGTCTGAAAAAGTGTATTTATGATTACTTTTTGCAGTTCTTAGACTTAGCATCTTAAATATTTAAACCATGAACCAAGATAATTTGATAGCAGCATTCTTGTAACATATCTGCTGCAATGTGTAAAGATTGTATTTTTTCTAAAGGCAGAAATACAGTTAGTAAATTTTTAACTGTGCACACATGAACAGAAAAGTTCTTAGTAATTTTTTTGACAAATGTCTGCACTCAATGTCTCTAGACAGCAACTTAATGAGCAAAGCATTTAGCATCAACAGGTTAGCTAATCTCGTGATTGAATATGAGAGTGCTGCACTACTTCAGGATAAATGACCAGGATTAATTTGCCAAGAATGCATTCAGTTTTGTTTTACAGAAAATGTGAATGTGAAATTCAGTCATTAGGGTTTTTTTTTAATACTCTAATCTTACCTAGACTGAAAAAATAAAATAAAAGGCAACATCATAAACGAACCAGAAACTTTTTATGCCTTCTCTTGTAGTGCTTTTGAAGGTCCTGCACCTTACCTTGAGTTTCCATATTATGACAAATCATCTATTAGTGTAAAGTGGTGAGACATAAGTCCTTCTGGATTTTTTTAGTATGTCCTCACATCACAATACATGGTTTTTACAGATTTCTAGGAATCCTTTCATAACAGTATATGGAAGGCATTTCCCTGCCTCCCTCTCCACTGCTTCAGGCTTAATTTTTATCAGGACAACATTGGAAATCCACTTCATAAAATAAAAAATAAATAAAATTAGTTGATTTTCCCATCTGTGTAGGAAAGGTTGACTTTAACAGCAGTAGAGTATATTAAATAATGTATGGACAATTGTGGCAATTTTGTTAATCAATGCCGCTTAAAATGGTTTCCATATTGCTATTTCATTGCTATTGCAATGAGAGAGGGTTACCTCATGCCCACAAATGAGTTAGATACTGTGATGCTGACACTCCCAGAACAGTTGGGTATTTTATTACAAGTACAAATTTGTTGATGGCATCTGTGGGAAAAGGCATTTCTGTACCATGGTCTCCAATCGCACTGTAATTTGTGATTTTGCTAGGAAATACATAAGCAGTACCTGAAACCCATGATGCATTTATTACTTGAATTAGGACTCTTTTCACTGGGTAAATGGCTCCTTGCTGTCCTTTGGACCTGATGTGTTTTGTATCCCTTTCAGTAGAATGTGGTTTCCATGGGGAGGTGGAGCAGTGTGATCCCTCACTGTTCTTTTGTTGCAGCAGTGGAGCAGGTCTAACTTCCTCAAACAGATTTCCAGCAGCCTCATGAGTGGATTTGGTAAACACTGCTCTTTTTTGTCCTCAGGGTCATTCATGCTGAAAATAGGCATGTGTCCTTTCACTGAAAGGGTATATGTCTGTTTGTGAAATGCAAGTCCTCATTTTTTGTTAGGTCATGGGTCTGGAGAGCACCCACAACAGATCACACGTTGTGCTGGAGGTAGCCTACATTTTAGGGATGCGATCATGACAGGAATATACAGGCAAGGAGCTTCTGGCTACACCGATGTGCATGGACTTGATGGTGGATGCCTCCGCCATGATCCCCTGCTGTGTATTCAGTGGCATGAGGTGTAGGATCTGCAGGATCTGAATAATACAGACTTTAGGGCCTTCAAAAAAGCTTGTGGAGACTGCCCTGGTTTAAAATAGAACAGGATTAGGGTTTTGTATGGGCTCTAGGAGCTCTAATTTTGACCTTTGACAGGGTGGAAAGGATCCTAAATTTTGTCATTGGAACAGTGCTTTTTGGATAGCAAACAAAATTTCTAAACATTTTGTTATTTGGAAACAAATGTGCTTTAGGTTCTGGAGATGCTGATGAGCTCAGGTGAACTTGTTGCCTAACTCTAATTCTGTTTTAGAAGTTTGAGTCATTTTTTAGAATTGACCTCTGAGCAAAAGTGAGTCTCTTTCTTCTATCCATACTAGAGTTGAGTGGATACCCCTGATCATGAATTCATCATTTTAGGCAAACATTAAGCAAGCCTATTTGCTTCTGCTGTCACCAGTATGTCTTTCTGTATACTGTATATGTGGGGTTTTCTTACTTCTCCATGCATACTACTTTAAGCAAAATACAATGTTTAATTATTTGTACATTTACAGAGGAGATAATAACAATATACAAAACCTGGAATAACCAGCATTGTTCTTGCTGGAGACTGCTGAAGTACAAATAATAACATCTGAAAAATATAATTAGGCAAATACACACATTAAAAAAAAGGAATAAGATTGGGAATATATTTTCTTATTTGGATTTATATCTGCATATCTAAAAGGAAGAGAAAATAAATTTTCCCAGAGAACTTAAATCAAGTGATATGTCTGTTTTTTCACAAAGTGTATTTGTAGATTTATTCTGGATTAAATGCTGGAAGTCTAAGTGCAGTTGCAGGGAGGATGAAAGGTGGGGGGAAGTGAGTCACAGCAAAACGCTGTATATGTGCTAGGGAGAAGGCTAAAGATGTCTCCATACTCCCCACATAAGTTTACCTTTTTGAGTCATGGCCTGATTATGCCAAAGTATGTTACAGCCACAGCCTTTCATGATGCTACAATATTCTTGGGTAATAGTAATGTTCTTTCAAGCTTTTGGAGTCTGAATCTCTACTGTCCCTGAGCTGAATTCCCATTAATATCTAAGGGATGATATAGTTGCACCTGTATTTTTCTATCAAGATTGTATTTTATTGACACATTTTTATTGCTAAATATTTTAAAAGAGATACTTAAAATAATTTGCAAGCTTTCCATTGCTATTAATAAAAGTAGTGCATGGTTACAAACTAAATTCCACTCTGGAAACAAAGAAAACCACTAGCTTTATTGCTGTGTTTCCTGCACTGTTACTATCTATGTCTAAATACAAAGGGAAAAATACTGCAAACAGTGGATAAAGTAAAAAAAATTCCCAGTTTTACTTTGTGTTATTTTATCTGTCTTCTGCTAAAATTCAGGAGAATTATTTTATTTTTCACAGAAAGTATGAATGGAAAATATCATTTATATTTGTGTAATATGCCTTTATCTGTGATAAAATATGCAATCTGAGATATTAAAAAATTTTCTTTCAGAAGTCATCTCTAGAGACATTCTAACCGTGCTGTCTTGCTCACAGTACTTAGTCCCTGGTCAGTTATAAATAGCATATATTCAAAAATTAACATGTAAAGTTGACTAGAATTGTACGTATTTTTTTTTTCCTAGAGCCTTTCACTAGATACTTTTAATGATGACAGCATACAAATTATATATATTTTTTCTTGACTAAAAGAGAAGGAATGATATTTGAATGTGTTTTCACCATGCATAGCTAATACTGCAGAAAGAAAACCCTGAGCTGCAGCCCTCTGGAAGCCAGGAGTTTCGACAAAGAAAACTTCCTAATGTGCACACCCTGATCTTCTAGTTTCCCTTTTTCACACAGTGGGCAATTTTTGGAAACAGGATATCATCTAGATAGACTGTCAAACTAATTAGCAAGGTCATTTTGATGTCACATATAAACGTATAGCTGACTAAATTCTGTTAGGTGGAACACAGACTTACAGATGCAGCTAGAAAGAGAAGGAGCTTCTATACACCTTCCCCTCCACCCATTTCAAAGTAGGCAACACATTATTTGCATAATTTAAAAATAGTGGTGAGTAATACTGGTTTTAAGACTGAGTTGAGGTTTGATATATGTTTAGTTTCTGTAGGATCATGAGGCTACCTTTATATGATGGTGTTCTCAGATCAAAGAATGGGAAGAAATTCATATATCAACTTAGCCTTGTGTTTGGGACAGTTCTAAAGGATTTGTCAGTGAAAAATACTTAAACAAGTACAGTAAAGTAAACAAATCAGAATGATCTATACATCTTCAGGGAATAAAACATCCATTTTTGACATTACATTGAAATAAAAATTAGGAGAGACACTGAGAAGAATGGCTTGTCATGCTTAAAGCCAGGCTCCAGATAGAGCCATACTGTATTAAAAACAAATCTGGAACCTGAGCATGTTCACTGCAATTATCATTATCCAGCCTCCATAACATCTGACCTTCCCTAAAGAGAAATATTTTCTTTTTGTTAATGTCCTGTGTTGCACTGCATTTCCCATTGTCATTGGCAGCATATTGATTTAATATCGGGTTAGAGGATTAGCCATAGCATATACAAGTTGGACATACTGTATTTTGTATAATCTTCTACAGCTGATCCACTGGGAGAATTAATAGAATTTCATGCAACCCTGAAATTGCTATTCCTGTTCCAGGGGGCACTGATGATTTTTTAGATGTATTTTTTTGGTTTTTCTCAGCCCCTTTTGCACTGGATAAAGGGAGATATTGAATGTTTCCAGTATTTTTGCATTAGTGCTGTCATTGGCAACAACAGCACTTTTGATATGCATCAGTTTGGCTCTAGTGCAGATTTTTTTCACATTGGATGCCTACTGATGTGCACTGATTTAACTTCTAAAAATGAAACTTAATTTTGTGTAGCTTATAAGTAGTCCCTAGTGGATCTTGGCTCCAAAAAGCTAATATTTTTCAGACATAATCAGCAGCAATAGGTAATGTATTACCATTAGCTATGTTAGCAAGTATAAAAAAAGGAAAGACTGGGGGAGGAAGTGTGGTGCAGAAACTCAATAGAAAATGTAATAATCTTTTAACAACTTTGTACTTTGCAGCAATTCTTAATATAAAATTACACACATCAGTGTTATATTCTAGTTTTATTCTCCATGTTTATTCATAATGATTGTTTCATATTTAAAGAACACCAAAATATTGTGTTTTCTCAGCCAAGGACAATAATAGTTTAATAGTAATTTATTTTAAACTGCTACTGATAATACAACCAATCAACACATTAAGTGATGCCAACATTGGCATCTTGCTAAATAATCTCTAGGCTTTGCACCGAGAGTACATCTTTCAAAGATAAGTCAACAAGAGCAATCAGAGCAGAAAATTAGAATTTGGTATCTTAGAATTAAAATACAGCTAAACTAAAGTTTTAATTGGGGTGATCTAAAAGGGCACTTGATGTAATGATCTCTTTCATTTGTTACTAATTGTTTGTTCCTGATGAAGAAGAAACATGTACATGAATGTAGTTGAATTGAGTAAAGATGACAGTTGCTTTAGCAGCTTGATTTTATTGTTAAACAAGATGGATTTTAAGAATTTGGGAAGACAGTGTTTGCAGCTTTAAACTTACTAGGCAATACACTTTTCATCAACAAATACTTTTCATGTAATTTCTCTTGATCTGGTTTATTTATGATTTGGATGATTCACATGTTCCAGTAAGTGAGGAATAGGAGGCAATTAAAACACTCTATAGTTTAAGCATAAGCCAGAAGCAGGATAAACTTGATAAACAAGTTCTACTTCAGTTACCAATTCAAATGCACCAGACATAGGAGAATATGGCCATGGAAAAGGAAAAGAATTCAAATTAACTTCTGAAAAATAGATTGTAAACACTTTCCAGATATTTCAAAAGGTATTTTGCTTTGCATATGTATGTAGAATTTTATAGGTAGATTTCTTTGTTTTTCTCTAATAATCATTCAGGTTTAACATCCAACCCAAAATATCTTTGTGATTTAGCTATATAACAACAGCAAAAGAAAACTGCTAAAACTTTTAATATATTTGTAAGGACATTTGTTGTGTTACTATTGTTACCATATTTCCAAACATGGTTCTGTTCTTATTTAGTGTATACCATTTTGTTGACCATCTGGGCCTTGCAGTCAGAAGATGTTGAGTTCTTTTAGCTTCTGTTGACTTCAATAGATTAAAGTGTAACAGAGCTGCAGAGCATTAAGCTCTGAACAAGACAAGATTTGAGGCAACAATTTAAGGAGGAGGATGAGGAGTACTGAAAATAACAGGCTCTGAAAACAGAACTAAAAGAGCAGTTTTTGAAGGACTCAAAGTTTACAGAAATCATTGACACTGATCATGTGCAGACTAATACTCACAAAAATGTTTTTTCTGTTTCTCAGGTGTCATTATACTTGCTTCTTTTTCCATTCTACTTTGGGACATATTGAAAATAAAAAGTGAAAAAATATACAGCCAAGAATCCAATTTAGGAAGTGGCTGAGGGGTGAGGAAGCTTATTTGGGAGAGGGGCATCATGGTTTTATGTCTGTAGTACTCAGTCCAGGTCTTGAGTGTGTACCTTATATCTGTTAGCTGAATGTTTCCCTAGCAGAACCATTGGGGAGTACTGTTCTGTCTCTCTTGTTGGCATTGTTTTGCTTTATATCAGTAATTAAATCTCTGTTGGGTCAAATTATCTCTATGGTTAAGTTATCAGGAGTCTTGCCTAGGATATAAGAGAGTTAGTTTCATCTCTATGGAGGTTCATATATGAATATCCATGCTTAATTATCTACTTTATTATGATAGCTTTGGTAGGAGAGATTTGGGTGTAGACCCAAGAGCCTGATGGCCAGGCTTTTGGGAAAGCGAAAAGGATATTTGCATGTTCATTTATTTCAGTTCCATTTCTCCTTATATTTTGATGCCCTGTCTCAGTGTCCTAACTATCTAGTTAATATTATTAATAATACGCTGTTAGCTGTGCCAGGATCATCCTATTTCCTTGCAAAAGAAGAAGGAATTTTGAAGCTGGAATTCTCAAAAGAAGTTTAAAATAAACTGAATTGTTATTTCCTGATACACTAACAACAGAAAGACAGGTAGAGTTTGCATCATCTCACGTCAAGAAATCAAGAGATGATGGTGTTTTGTTTTTCTGCTCTGAGATAATAATCATACAAATCAGGGAACAGACTTGTTCAAACAGAGGTGTCTTCCTACACTGTGAGTGTCCTTTCCTATATCCCAATATACCTATGCTCCATGGAACCTTAATGATATATGTAAATATTTGAAATTAATAGTAATTAACAAGGATGAGGAGCAAGATGGCAAGACTTTTAAAGAGACTTTCTCCTCTAGCTAATTTCCATTGGCTTGAGTTGGACTAGAGATTGAATTCTGTATACAATGTGACTTTAAGATTGCCAGTTGTTCTGAAGTGGAGTAAATCTATTCCTGTGTATTTTTCACATGAGTTATATTCACATTCAGAGGTGAGTTTGCATTTTCTACAAAAACCTGACTCCCAACTTTTTTGCAGATTTTTGTCCACCTGTTAAAAAGTTACTTCCAGTGAAAAAATTGCTGTTGTTAATACATAACTTTGATCCTGTAACAGAATTATTTTATTTCTAAAATATCACGTCACTATCCAGGAACAATAACCATAGTTAGTTATTATGTCAACTGTTCTAACATTCTCCAAATATCCAACTTTATCTCTGAACAGGGTCTACTAAAGGTTGCTATAGACAATGCCAGAGCTCAAGAGAAACAGGTCCAACTGGAAAAAACAGAGCTGAAGATGGAACTCTTCAGGGAACGAGAACTGAGGGAAACACTTGAAAAACAGTTGGCTGTGGAGCAGAAGAACAGAGGTATCTTGATTAAGCAGAGACACCTTGTAATTTATTTCCTTAGGAAACAATTTTCTATCAAACACCTGTGTTTTATCAAAACTTTACCTCCCTTAAATCATGTTAGGTCTCAACTGACTGCAGTGAAGGATGTTTTATAACCTGCCTAATTTGGTATAAGATTTCATGAAACTTGGAGCAAGGACCCTCCTTTTTCTCAAAATTTTTTCTTGAATAGTGTTCCATCAGTAATACAAAAACAATTATAAATTATATATACCCTATGCACTGTAACAGACCTTTGCAGGTTGTGATCATTAGGAAAAGGGATAGCTACTTAATACAAAGACAATTTGTATCGTATTTAAGAATCTGCAAGTTTTTAGGAACTCTGCTCTGTTCTTATAGTGCATATTTAGGCAGAGTGTATGTAATAAATATAAAGATAATGGTAATAAATGAGCTCTTTATAATGCATAGTAGATAAAATACATGTTTGTAGAAGTAACAGTGAAGGTTCTTCTTGATGAAGCAGAAGCATTAGTAGCATTTGTAGCATTAACATCGGCCCACTGTAAAGTCTGTATATGTTAGAGATTTTTAGATAATTACATTGTTAGTGAAGGTGAGACAGTTTGGAGTGACTTGCATTAACTATTTGCATTACATGCATGTTTCTATCTTTCTTTATGCATTCATTTCTCTGTCTCTGTATGTCTCACTCTTTAATAGTGCCTGATTACTTTGCAAGGACTTGTTAACCTCTGGGACTCCCTTGCTGTTTAACTCAGACCATGACAAGTCAGATGTGGATTTTTGCAGGGCTAGAGTTACAAGTCTCTTCTTGTACTGTTTAATTTTCTGGTAACCACCTAAACGGAGAATCCCAAGAGCAATTGGATTCACAACCAATGTCATTATGCCTTAAACTAACATGCCAGCAGTGACTACACAATATAATCCTGCTTCAGGTCTTGACTCATTGAAGGATAGGACTATCACATCATTAATTACCCTTTTTTTTTAACTTCTGAGAATGTATTTTGAAAGACAATTGCTGTTAACAATTATCACACCTGTGCAATGAATCATCCCTTTGTCCACAACTGGTCCATTCTGCTCAATACCATTGTATTACTTACACTTTTAAAGTAATTTGGTAAGAGTAAAGTAATTTTGTTAGTCTTCACATCTTTCTCACAAGTGCTCAAATATATGTTCCTTTTTAGAGTTGTACAATCACATGTGAAACAGAGAAGGTTTTTGGGGGAAACCCATCTGCCCTTACTTTAGTTTCGCCATCTACAAATTAAGTGTCTCATTTTAATCAATAGAAGTTCACTTTCTGGACAATAAAAAAAGAAACTTGTTTAGCCTTTTCTCAGATAAGTAGGTGGGGTTAATTGCACTGTGAAGACTTCTTTCTCTTCCCTTTAACTCCAGAGGTCACGTGGTTGACTAGACTGTGCTAGATGGGTGTTTTGAAAAGAAAAAATTAAGCGAAATAATTCCACTCAAAGTTGTATGTCAGAAAAAAGCATGGGATAGTTCCTTATTTTGTTCAGGTTACTGAAATAATTGGCGATATTTTTGGCATGATGCATTACCTGCTTTTGAATATGCATCCCTCTAATGACGATCTTGCACTGGGAAAACAGTCAGACCAAAGAGGAATGGATTTGGACAGTTAATTGTGGTATGCAGCAAACCAAATATAATGAGGATGACTATCTCTGCTAGTGGATACTTCTGTATAAAAGAAAGAAAAGTATAGATTATTCTTTCAAATAAGCAGATCGAAGTAAGAGAGAAAAAATAAGGCCAGGTTGTAATCATTGTGAAAATTTATTCTTCAGTTAAAGGTAGAAAAATGCATCGGAGCCTTTACCAACAATTAGTTTTTCAGATAGCAAGTGTCATACCATAAACAAAGTTTCACATATCTTAATGGAAACATGAGCAAAAAGGGAGAAATGTACCAAATTCCCTGCTAAGTGAAGAAAATACAGTATTTTCTGTATGAAAATACTGAAAATCACTTAAAAGCTGCAGCATAGGAACACAAGCCACTGTGTCACATACAGGTCAAAACCTTTATGTGAAGGGGATCTTCAGCACTAGGAAACATCTTTTGCTCATCATGTTAATACAAGTCAAATATAATTCTGTTTAGTGGCTATAGATGAGTATTTTTGCCTTTTTTTATAGAGCGTTGCATTCATGGCTGCTACTGTATGTTCTACAGAGTTGCTTATTTACTGTACTGTTTCCTTCCTTCTTTTTAAATTTTCCAATTAACGATTCCTAAGGCTGTAGGATGTGTCTCATCAACTGGTGAAAGTAGGATAATATCTCTTCTGTGAGCAGCTACACAGTAAGGGTTTGCTAATTCTGGCTCTGACTGCTGTAGTCACATCTACAATGTGTCAGCCATGATGACATTTTAATTCAGAAAGCAACATATGTTTCCTTCTCATTTATTGCAATCACTTTCAAAGTACTTATAATGAAAACATTAAAACCATGCAATGATTCAAAATGTATTTAGTTAAGCCTTTGTATAGATGCTAGATGTTCTTTGATAGTATGAGTTAATTAGCCTGCAAAATAGTTGGTGTTGTACAAAATGAGAAAGAACCAAAAATTCCAAAAGTCTTGGATGTAAATTATGTAGTTATTCTGACTACAGGATATGTACTTATGTTAATTTTGTGCCTGAACGGTTCTGTATAGCAGCGCAAAATATACAAGATCATCTAAAAGGTGGCTCTTCCTAGCATATAAATTAAAGAGTAATAACAATGACAGCTCCCTTTAAAAGTTTCATTATTTTCATTTTGTGAAAGATACCACCATCACAGTCTACTATCCCTGGGGAGTATGAACTGGTGGAAGTACATTTTTGTGTTTTCCAGCATTCATTCCTAGGCGTATATCAGAGGTTACTTTGCAGTGAGATACAGGGCTAGATAGATCTTGACATGCAAACCTAACAGTTCCTAGTATCTGACTTTGGTAAGGATACTTCTTTTGGTGTGTATAAAGAATTCTTTAGTGAGTAGTTTAGTAGATCATTTTTTAGTTAGTGTCACAATAACACGATCTCCTGGAAAGGATTATCCAGGAAGATCTTAGGAGAAAAAGCTTTTTACATGCACATCAGTGAAAACCCTAAATGTGCTATTTAAGAATGGTTGAGGTGTGGTGGGGGAGATAATGCTATGCTCTACAACTTTACATGATTGCTTCAGAGGCCCACTTTGGTTTCAATGGAGTAGAAAAATTGGTTGACATTACCCTTTTCCATCAGGAGCATAACTTGTAGTATGCTCCTTTAGTTAGGGATCCTGCAAGTCTTACCTTTGTGGTTGTAAGTCACTGGTACCATAAAAAAGCAAATTGTGATGAAGTCCCATACTGGATTTGCAATCCTTTTCCTACAGAGTTTAAGCAGAAGAGATTCAAAGAAAACATTTTTTCTAAGTAAGAACTTTCTATATCTAATTTAAAAATACTCGTTTCTTTACTAATATTTTCCCTCACATTTGACAAAGCATAGTAATATTTACTTGACTGGAGAATCCAGCACCATGAAGGATTTGCTACGAGTTCTTCAGGGTTAGATGGCTGATGGGACAGGTACAACAGAAAGCAAGAAAGATAAAAGGGAAAGACAAAAGGGAAATGTGGAGAAGAAATAAATAGGGGGAAGAGACCAGGCACCAAGAGGTCAGATGGCTTGCAGGAGCAGAGCTTGGAGGGGATTTAGAAGTCTCAGGGCCTTTCCCAAGAGACAAGGACCAGAGCAGGGTGTGGGCTGCCCAGGACCCAGGCAGACAAATCCCCCTCTTATGCGAGAGAACCTGCAGGGAGGCAAGAACTCCATCACCATGTATCCATTGACTGGGCTATGGGAAATAGTAACGGTGAAATTATTTCTGAAAGCCCTCTCACCTCCAGAGACAGGGGCTTATCTACGTCAGGTGATTCAAAAAGTACATTCCATTGCTGGTTTCCAAGGTTTTCTGATTTGAAAATTCACAGATTCTCAGCTGTTTATTAAAAAAAAAAAAAAAGTCATTGTTTGATACCACATACAGTTTTACATATAGAACAGTAGCTTTTAAAATATTCCAGGGTGACTCCAACAAATTTCAAGTAATCTAAATGGCTATTGTGTAATTAATCAGTTTAAATGAACATTGCATTTATAGTGTTTCTCAGGACCCTTAATAGGCCATCATGCAACCAAGTTTCAGATCCAAACTGGAGTACACCAATGTTATTTTCTTTTAACAGCAATAATTCAGAAAAGGCTAAAGAAGGAAAAGAAAGCAAAGAGGAAATTGCAGGAAGCACTTGAGTTTGAGACTAAACGACGAGAGCAAGCAGAACAAACACTGAAACAGGCAGCTTCAACAGACAGTCTCAGGGTCCTAAATGGTAAGAAGCCAATTTTTGCCTCTGTGTCATTAACTTTCAATTTAAGTGCCAAAAGAATCTTGTTATATTGAAAATTTATAACATGATGGAAAGGGAAGAAAAAAGAAAATATCTTTCCTTTCCTTCATTCAAGTGATACCTCTCTCTTTATTGCTTTGTTACTTTATATAGTATGTGCAAATAAACTCACTGGAGAGAATGTTCAAACTAGGACAATTTTATATTATTAGCTTGAGAAGTCAATTTTTTTCTTCCTTTTTTTTCTCCCCCCCTTAATGCTTGAAAAATCTATTGCTCATTAATCTTCCCAGTCTAACAAAAAATTGTCCTGGCCTCCAGTCATTGTTCAACATTAAAAACACTGACAAAGGTTGATTGTATTGTAATTCAGCATTGGAGTAACAGGTTGTAAAAAGGGCTATAAGAATCAAATGAAATATGTGTCAGTCTTACCTTTCTGTGTTTCTAGACTCTCTGACCCCAGAGATAGAAGCTGACCGCAGCGGGGGCAGAACAGATGCTGAAAGGACAATACAAGGTAGGAATTTGCAAAAGGCTATAAATCTAGATCTTGCTATATGAGTTTTTCCTCAGCTTTAGACTGCTATTCAAGCATGTAGCCTACCATCTGGGCCACATCAAAACAAGTTCAAACAAGGTCAAGTTCATCTTGCTTGTTTATAAGAGAGAATACATTCTGTGCTGATAGATTTTCTTTAAATTAATAGGTCATTTCTGTTTATACAGAGCAATTAAAGAAGAATAATTAATTTGAAGCAGTATTGGGTTGAATCTCAGACAGGCTGAATGCAGTTTTTTTGAATATGTGTAGTTTGATTTAATAACATTTTTAAAGGTATATTTGAAACATCTTGAGCCTTTTAACTGTACAAATGGCTAAACCTAATGGGTAACATTCAAAGCATGATGAGAATTTCATAGTTAATAGTCAGTGGCAGTTACTGAAAGGTGTGTTTCAATAAGCTACTCCGAACATTAACAATAAATAAGCTGTTTATTCCCATCTTGGATTTTTCATTTACCACATCCCATTATTTACATTTTAATAAAACAAATCTGCTGAGTAAATTTATACATGAAATACTAAAGAGAGGCATATTACTTCCCCTGTGAATCTAAAATGTACATACATATACATTGCAAACATCAAGATATTAGTAAAGAGCAAATTTTGAAGATAGTATTTATGTTATAATAGCTATTCTTATCAACAGGCTAAATCTACCTACATGAATACTAAGCAATAAAAATAGCAATTGTTTTCAATGGTAAATGAAGGTGCATTTTCCAGAGACAAGCCTAAAAGGATTAGCTCCAGTAATCACACTCAATTGCCTTTATTTTGCATTTTGAAGTCAATCATCCTAACAGTATCATTTGACATCTTCTCTGTGTTACTTAATCACATTTCCTAACTTCCAAGGAGTTGTTACTGGTGTGCCACAAGGAGGCTGTAACAACAGAAAAAAAAAGTCAAGAAGCTTTTAATGGATTGAACATATAAACAAATATAAAAAATGCAATAAGTTCTTATGAAAGACAAACACACGTATATAAACAAAAACATTTAAAGCATAAAGTTATGTCTGCAAAGTCAATAACACAGAAGTTGGAAAATGCCAGATTAAATGCTGCCTGGGAAGTAAATACATGTTATGAGGTCTGTTACCCCAGAATCCTGCCTTCCTTCCCATAAAACATACATTATTCAAAGCACCATTTGAAATAATTCATTTGGTAAGAATTCAGGCATTATTTCATTTTGTTATAATCCAGACATTTTGTAACTTCTTTTGATGCTAAAACAGACTTCTAATTTCTTGGGAGACCATGCTGCTGCACTGATTGCTGCAGTACTTGCATTCATTGCAAACATTAGTTGCTCCATCTTCTGAGCATTCTTGCAAGGAAGGGAAATTTGGAGTATTCCAATTTGATAGCTGGGAAACAGTCAAATACAGATTAAGATAGCATATTGCTTAACTGTCAAATATCAAGGACCTAGTTTTTCAGGATAATTTGAATTTTTGGCAGAAGCATTCAGGTGTAATCAAATCACTGTTCCTGTTGACTTCAGTCTTGCTCATAGGCTGAAATATCAAGTTGGATATTTATATTATGAGCAGCACAAATTTGAAAGCATGTATTCCAAAGGATTTATCCGAAACTATATAGGGACAGCACTTCAGCTTTTGAACAATGATTACACATTCTTTCCCAGCTATCCTCTGCTCATTTCATATATTTCCATTTTCTCAATAAGTGAAATCAAGGATTACAGGATACATTCTCAGTAATGACTTTTCCTTGATTCATCTGTCCAAGGTGATGCACATTAAAAACAAAACTAAAATCCACAGGTGATTATTTAGTTCAAGACTGGACCATGATATTTTCTGATTGTGGTATTGAATCACATTGCAAAGGCAACCTTAATTCTGACATTTCCTGTATCTACTTTGCACTCACAACATATAACGAAAACAGAGGGTTTTTAAGAAAAAGAAAAGAAGAAATACAGTTTTCATGTCTTACAGTTTAATGTATTCAGCTCAGTCATCATACAGCAGTTCAGAACTTTTAGATCTACTGCAATATGTAACCCTACAAAGCAAATGTAACTGTAGGAACATATTTTCAATGTAAACCAGTCATTATAGGGTGACAGGCTTCAGAAACAGTTAAAAAAACAGTTAAAGAAACAGTTAATAGCAGGCAAGTCATGCCAAATGTCAGGAGTCTTTATGTTAATTTCCATTATTGGAAGGAGGATTTCCTTTCACCATAAACTCCCTTTTCTCTGTGTCCTCCTTGCTATGTATCCCTTTGTATCTGTCCCAAGTCCTTCTTCTGCCTTCCTCCTCCCTCCAATCCCACCTTTTGTCAGTTGCTAATCTGACTCTTTTCCTTGCTCTACATTAAATTGCTCTTCTTTTTTTCTCAACTTCACATTCTTCCAGCATTCATTTCTGAACTTAGTTTCATGCCACCCTGATTATTTCCTTAATTACAAGCTCTTTCTGTCTCTGTGACCCCCAGCCTCCCTGGCTCTGTCTGACCCTTCCTGTTGCCTCCTCCCCTTACCCAGTCGTTTCAAGAGCTGCACTGACATTGCCTGTTACCAGCCTTCCCTGTTGCAAACCACGTCTCTATCTGTAGTGTCTGCTTCCCTGTCTCCCTGGTCAGGCTTACATTCCCTACTGGCTTCAGTACATTTCTCCTTCTTTTTGTGTACCTGCCTGGATATCAGGGAGGGAAGCACTGAGAGCATTCTGCTCCAATTTCAGTATTTAGCATGACAATTGTAGGCAGGAGTGAAGCTGCAGGGAAAGAACCACTTCATTCCTGCAGCACTGGAATAAAGCATGCTCAGTACAGGTGGGGCCCTTTACCTGCAAAACTCTACAAAAGCTTTCCAATGGCTGAAACATTTTCCAGTACTTTCTTGGACAAAGGCCATATTGTCACAATTATACAAAATTTCAATAGTGTCCTTACATTTTCTTTGTAAATGATATTTTGTACACTTTGGTATGCACTATAGAAAAAATATCATACTACTATTCTATATACAGTATATTCCATAATTAAAAATATAATACCTTCTCTTGCATCTTTCTGGGGAGAAAATACTTACTAGGGAAATACTTTCTTATTCCCCTCAAAAATATTGTGTCTCAGTATCTAAGCATGGCTGGAGTAATAGTCTTTTTTATCCACAATCATTTTCAATTTACTGTGTTGAGCATGCTATGTAGTTCTATAACTAAGCAAACAAAGGTAGGAAAGCTGCAGTGCTCTGTAGGGAAGTGGTATAATTGAAATACAAAGTGTAATTTCAGCATTTAAGAAAATATTATGCAGGAAAGTCATAATTAAAACTAAAGATTTTGTTTACTATTTATTATAAATAAATGGATACTTGTCAACTTGAAGTTATATCTAATGTTGCTATTTTTAAGTATCACTTTGAAGAGTAAGAAATAGAACTAATTTAAGCATAGAAGATAATTGCATTTGTCAATAAGGGGGTATGTTCTGTTCTATTTTTTAGTCGTGTAGCACTCATTTAGATTCACTTTTAGTGCATGTAAAGTCTTTTGTAAAATGGGAGCAATAATAAAAAGGAATTTGAATACAAGACTATAAAAAGAAGCAATGCAGGGTATTTTAGGGTTGCATTTGAGTTTTTTAAATACTGATTAGATCTCAGTTTGCTGCAATATCCATAAAATGTTAACAAATAATCATGATAAATAATTCAAATTTGGATGTCAGATGTACTTATGTATTTTTTGAGCGATAGATACTAAGCTATTAGGGACTGGTGAAGACACTGGTTTTAAATGTTTTCTTTGCTTCTGTTTTAAATAATAATAAAGCAGATTATCCTCTTCTCCATACATATTGTAGGTTCACTAGATGCCTATGCCTAGCTCCCAATCCGGTTTCCCAAGACCCCCTCATCCCACACAAAAAGGTACCATACAAAGATAATGTTTGACTTTTATATACTGTTTTGTTAACAGACCTCTTACTAATCACTAGAAAAATGACATTTACTGCCACTTACTTTCTTATTTCCATGGATTTTTTTCTTCTCATCTGGTTACTTGTTACCATGTATATGCCTGCCTATATTATTATATTTTCTTTTCCTCTATATACCCCACATTCCCAATTTTCTGTCTCCCAGTAGTTTCCCTCGCAAGTCCTGTACCTTCATTTTCATTCTATTTAAACACCAATTACTTTATACATTATCTAAAATCTTCTAAAAATGTTCTGGTTCTGCACCATCTTCACCATTGACCATTCTTTCCTTGCCACATTCTTGTCATGTGTTTCTTTTCCCAAGTTGCTCACAAATGATTTTATGCTTTTGTCCTGAAGCTGTTCTGGTAAGAAGAGGAAGATTAATCAAATTTTCCCTCTTTCATGCTGCTACTTTTTTGTCTTTTCCATTTATTTCAATTTATTTGCAATTGCCTCAGCTTTCTGCCTTCTTCCAAATAATTTCCAACTTCTGCATGCCATCATTCCAGCTGCTCCTGAAATCATGTCCATCATTTTCTCCTAAATCTTCTTTCCCTGCTCAGTTCCCTGAATTCTCCGGCCTATTTGTTGTTTTACCCCAAATGTCTGTCTTTGTTGCAAGAGGCCCTTTGCATTTTGTGTTCTCAAAATTCTTCCATCCTGCTCACTCTCAACCAGTTTTTTCCTCAGCTATATATTCTCCTCTAGCAGAAAATTTAACCTCCTTGTCCATTGGTCAAATTTTCACACCTCAGTTCATTATTCTGTTGCAAATATTTTTTTCTTCTAGCACGTTATCAGCCTTTCTCCAGATGTGTCTGTTATCTACTCTCCCTGTCCCTTAGCAAAATGAACTTACCCTTTCTAAGCCCTTTTCCACTGACATCTTCCCTTTCTTTAGTTCTCCACCTCTTCTCCAGGCTCATATTAACAATTCAGTTAAGTGTAATGCTAAGTGGTTTCAGATTATACCTTCCTGCTGTAAGAAAAAGACCCACTCAGCTACCATGCGCACAAAACCTTCCAGGACCATCTGTCTTTTTCCCCTCCCAGAAAAGACAAGGCAGGAAACAGAGATGTTGAACAGATCCAGAAACAGAGAGAGAAAATAACAGCAACTCAACCCACTGACTGCATGGTCTTGTATGAAGTTCTTTGTAAAGCCTTTGAAGGCTACTGAACAAGAGCAAGAAAGAAATTACGATTTAAATTTGCCCACTGCAAGTGTGCATTTTGCTGCCCAGATATTAGGGGGAAGCTGCCCTGCATTTGCCCTCCACATTAATAAAAATTGCTTATATGCAGCTTTAGTCATTTGCCCTGAAACCTAACCTAAATTGTTTCTGCATTGGTTCGAAACTTGTTTAATCTATTTTTCAACAAGCAAAATACACATAATAATCTCAGCAACTGATAGTCCTTGATTCTTTCTTGTTATATTTGTATTTGAAAGATGGGTATCTGAAGGACTTCCACAATGAAAAGGAACTTCTGGTGGTTCTGTGAAACTGCTGCACACAATTCTATTTCTGATGAATAAATCTTGGACAAAAGTATGTGGAAATATGTGATGATATTTTTTATGAGATCAAAAACTTTATTGGAAAAGGCCATTATCAAGGCTGTGAAGTCAAGCATTCCAGAATTAGGAAGTGGTAGAATTAAGGTTGTATTCTGCACCTTTGTTCAACTGTCTTTGTGTATGTGTCATGATACAATCTTTAATTATATTATTAGATACTGTATTTTTCACAGTACCTTTTCTCATTCAGTGCAGAGACAAAAATATAGGTGAATAAAGGGATATCTAGCCAATATTTTCTTCATCTTCAGTGGTCACTGTGTCTTCTAATGCTTGATAAAACATTTGGTTTATATATAATTTTTCTATAATCAGACATCATGCTTTACAGAATAGTTGTAAATTATTACCTAATTTTCCTCAAATATTAAATACTTGGTTTATATATAATTTTTCCATAATTAGACATCATGCTTTACAGAATAGTTGCATATGATTATCTAAATTTCTATCATATATTAAATCTTTGTCATTTCCTAACAGCTGAGGGCTTTGCTTCACCAATGTCCTAGGTAACCATCTAGGGTTGTCTTCTTAACAAGTAAACTACGAAGTCAGAAATCCATATGGAATTGAATGTTAAGATTCACACTGATAAAGCTAACCAAGCAACAGATAAACTGTAATACCATAATATGAGCAGTGTGGCCTAAGGAAGGACCATTTTACTATGACAGTTTTACAGATACTTGCTGAGATAGACAGGATACATTTCATGCTCTTGGGCACAGAATCTTCCTTTCATTTTTCTTGCAACCTGTATCACCTCTAACAGTGTTTCTATCAAGCTTTCTTTTTCTTGGTTCTCCCTCATTTCTGGGTTTTAAATCAGTCTTAATAACAACTTTCAAGTTTTCTAATTTCTTTCTTGACCCTTTTTTCCTCACACCTTTCAACATGTTTCTTTTTATATCCAGTCATAATTCCAGCCCTTAAAGTTTTGACTTCTTCTGCCTAATATCTTTGTTAATCAAGATCCAGATGTCTCCAGATACTGACTCATAACATTCTATCTGTATGCCACATGTCCAGTTACCATGATTTTTCTGTCTAAGAAACCTCAGATTTCTCCTTCTAAGAAACCTCATATGACTTTAGTTGACTTTCTTGCCTGAGTTGTGTTCTGTCTCCTCCTTCATTCTATTCTCAACCAATTCCTTCTATTCTCTTTTCTTCTATTCTCTGTTCTTGTTTATTAATGCAAATAATTCAGTCCCCCAACTTCAGTCTCAGTTATTGTCAGCCAATCATTTTTAGTACTTTATTTCACAGTGTCTTCCAGTGCCCTGTTTTTTGTGTTTCTATGTATTGTCTTTAGCCAGTCTCACTCCCCCAGTCACATTTTCTGTCCTTATTTCCAATTCTGATCACATCAGATTTCTTGTCCTAATTTCTGTAAATCTTTATGAGTTCACGTTTGTAGACTTAGAGAAGAATACTGTTGGCTGCTAATCATAGATAGGATACATTTTCCAGTGCAGTGCTACTCTCAAATTAACTAATGATTTTTTAAAAATAGTTTTCAATATCCTCAAATGACAGAACATTTATTTCTTTTCTAGGGACATCAGTGTTCTTTGCAGCACATTTAACTAAGATGTCTTCTCTTTAGTCTTTTCTTCATTTATTTTCTGCATGATATTGACTGTGATGACCAGTGCTAAGTACATTTCTTTTATCTGTAGAGTCCCTTCAATAATTGCATCTTTCTCTTAGAACTTCTATCTCCTATCTCTGAATTTCTGTCTGTTCCTTTCCATGTCCTCCTTTATCAAAAACAATTCCATTTGCGTCTATAGCTGCCTAAAGATGAGGTCATCCATCTGTGTAATGCCATGTAAAACAATGGCCATATGTTCCCCAAAGTATTAATTTATTAAACCTAAGGAAAGCACCTGATTCTTTATACATTTTACCAAGATTTTTCTTGCCTTTTTTTACCTTATTAAAACCCTAGAAATTGCTAAATATCTCTTTATATATATCAACTTGTAAATTCTGCATTTTTATTCAATTGACACTTGCTCATCAGTTATTCTGATTTTATCACCACTTAGTAAGTACTATGGATTTGTTGTTACTCATTTATTGTTGCATGGGACTTCTGGCAAAAAGGTGCTTGGGTTTAGTATAGAGCCAGAATTCTCACATGAATGTATCAGGTCATTTGCAGAATGAAAATACATTTTTATTTTCCTGTGTGACATTCCTTCTTCTTCATTGACCCATTTCAATACAGTTTCAGCTTCCCCTCTATGGTTGCTTTCTCATTTTCCTTCCACCTCTGTTTTACCTCCTCCCCTGCCAAGTACTACTTCTGAATATCCCAAATATTTCTTAATATGTCACTTCCTTGACCTGCAAGGCAATGTGTGTGTGTATGATCTGGAGCCATGTGGCTGCTGGTTGACCAGGTGGCTGACTAGGAGGTACATGCATTCTGAGGGATCAGTGACAAGCCAGGAGATATGCAGTTTCTGCTGGACATCTTGTTGCTGCCTCTTGGCAGCTGGGCAAATCAAACAGTACATGATGCTTCTCAGCAGCTGAAGGGCCAAACAAATGGTTTTTCAAACTGCAAGAGACCCACAGCCCACCTGTTGTGTAGGCCTGCTATAAAGGTTGAACATTTCAGCAGGGAAAAGAAGTCAGGAGCTGGAAACAAAGCTGTCTGAAGCCTGGAAGGCAAAGGGATTTTTTTTTCCTAGATATGTTGAATAACTGCCCAAGGAAACATCTGCTACTTAGCTAGGCTGTTTATGGAAACAAACAGCTGACTATTCTAGACCCCTAGAAATACAAAAAGGTTCTGTGAAGCACCAGTGACAAAACAGTGGACTCACTTGTTTGGAGATGAGCATTTCTGTGATTTTTAGGCCACTTGGACTGTTATTCCATTAGGCCAGATTAAAACAAAGAACAAACAAACAAAACCCACCAAAAAAAAAAAAAAAAAAAAAAAAAAAAAGGCAACCAAACAAAGAACCTAATCATTTCCATTTAATTTGTCAATAAAAATTTATTCAGCTTAGGAGTCAAGATGCACTTTGAAGGTCTACCAATGTGAAATAACATGTCTTGTGAAAATGTGAACAATCTGATATCTGTGAGATAGATTTTACATTTTTCTTTTCACCCGTCCGATCTTCAGGTTTCTTCCTTAAGTTTTCCACTTCTAAGATTTCTAAGGATCAGTAAGAAAACTGGTACAATCTCTACAGTTTTGGTTAACTGCAGGCATAAGACATGACTGTCACTGTAATGTGACTGTTCTCCTTTGGGTTATTCTAGCACCTCTTTAGGTAAGAGTAGTGATTTGAGCTAACATGTTTCCAAAACATGTGGGAAAGACAAGGGAACAGAGCAAAGCCACTGTAGTGACCCACTAGGGAGTAATATCTGCTGTTTTGTTATTGATCCTTCTCTGCATGCCAGAGTTTGTCAAACAAATCGATGCATTGGTGAAAATGTATGCACACTCACTGTTCAATTATGGAAGCTAAAAGGTAGTGCAATTTCTGCATTGTTCTTCTCTTTTGTCTTTCTTATGCTCAAAAGAAAATTTATTTTCAGACCTAGATGGTCTTAAGGGTAAGACACTGTTAGAATATTAGTGTCTAACCCTCAGTGACATTTAGTGGAGCTGCGTTACTAACTCCCTTTGTATTGTCCACTTGATTCTATTTTGGTTTTGTTCAGTCTTTTGCTGGTTCAACGCTGTCCTTATTTCAGTAACACATAATGCTTCATTTTCCTTCTGATTAGTGCCTTAAACTTCAGCTGCTTTTTGACTTCACTGTATAACACCTTGTATTAATGTCAGGGTCATGCACTTATTATTCATGTGAACAGTGCTATTCACTTCAATGAAATTATATACATAATAATAAATAACAACATTAATCTGTGTGCACCACCTTGAATTTCATTACTGTTGCAGAAGATATATCTCTGAAAATAGGTTCTCTTAATTTTATATATTTTAGAAAGAGCTTAGCACTCTCTATGCACACTAATTTAAATATTTTATTTTATTTCTCCTAAGCCTTACTAGCTTTACCAGCTCACCAGTTTTAAAGACACTTGTTCTACTGAATTTTTTTGGCTTGACAGACTATCCAATATAGTTTAGCTTTTAAACCTAGATCCTATAGCAGGCATTTAAAACATCTCTTGCTAGTTCATCTGTCTTTTATTGTTGATACTGGAATACTTGATGAGGAAACAGACGTTAAAGATTTATTTTGTTTCATATTTCATTGACCGTGGATAAATACTTAAATTATCTTACAATGCATGGAAACCAAACAGCAGTAAGAATGCTCCCTATCCCCCTGGCCAGGAGTCAGTGCTTTGGCAGGTTTTCAACCCAAACGAATCAATTAAAAACAACATTGATTAACTTAAACAGAAGGTGATATTGATTGCAGGCAGTAACCTATAAATAGACAGTTGTTTCACAGTGTTCATAGGTCATTGTTAGCTACACCTTTAAACTTCAAGGTATATAATCCTGTTATCTATCACCCAAAAAGCAAAGGAAGAGCACAGAATAAATATACAGTTACATATATGTTGCAAAGTACTCTTATTCAACTCTCTCATTCAACACTTATACTCTAACATAAAATTTTTCACATTTTGTTTGAAATCGCTATCTATTGCAATTCACGTCTCATTTTATAGCTGTGTATATATGAAGCTGATGGAAATCAAATATGTTCATGACTTTTCTACTGAGATGAATGGTTAATCAATCAGATTTTCTTCCAACATGGTGCTTTAGTTCACTTTTAAAGAAACTGTATGTAAAATTAATGACTAAGCATGAACAGAGTCAAGTGGGAAAATTCAGGACAATAATAATATTTTAAAAACCCCACACTGTGCTCCAGAGGCTATTAAGACTTTATATGGAATTGTTTTGACTTTCATTTTTATTCATCCTACATGCTCATCTTATTCGAAGAGGGAGGGATAGGATGGATGTATTGTTACCTAACAGACTTTACCCCAGTTGTCTTGCTACCTGGGAGGGATGGGCACTGCAAGGCACCATCCTAGGTATTTTCGTTTCCCATAAGTACTCTGTTCCCTTTGTCTTCTCCCTCTGAACATGACTGAAACCTGATCAGGCTTCAGATCAGATAGAACATATATTTCTACCATAGTCTCATCAACTAAAAAATAAATAACATTTTTCCTTTTAGAGAAAGAACTAAAAGGCTTGATTTTTTGTTTTATAAACTAGGATGAATAAATTGATTAAAACAACATTGTTTCAGTGAAACGGAACTTCTGTAGCCTACCATGAAACAGGTATAAATAAAGTAGATTTCTGGTTCATTCACAGATGAACTATAATCCTGAATATTATGAGGCTAGTTGAGGAGCTAGATCTGTTGGCTGTAAGCTGTTTATCAGTATTTGCCTATACAGTGTGTGGAGAGCTGTCTCTTTTTCTTATATTTTTTCCCCTCTGCTACATTTACTACATCTTAGACAACTGCTGGAAAGTGACATCACATCATGTTAAGATATATCATAAAAAGGATTGTTTCTTGATGTTATTTTTTAAACAATATAAAGATTTAAAATTTCCTGATGTTTGTATATTATACCCATATAAAGGAATTTTATCTTTCAGTATTAGTGTTGCATTCTTCTATTAAATTCTTAAGACTTCACCATCAACAGATGTCAGAATATTTAATGATTTGAGATTTTTCTAATAGATGCACTTCCCCTGTGACTTGTATGAAGAATGAGAGACAACTCTTACACCAAAATAACAGTAATATTTTTCAATTCTTCTAAAAGTACTGTGCTTTGGAGAACTAGTAATGTAGACTTGCTACTAGTAACTAGTAGCAAGTTACTTTATCCATTTAGCACACATAGGAGGAAATCTATTAGATAGGGAGAGCCATATGTCCTTCCTGAAAGGTGCTACAACTTGAGCAGATAAAAATAAGCATTCAATCCAGATTGGCTTTCAAATCTTGAATTTCAAGTTCAATGAGATTTAAACCATTAAATATGAATGGTCGTCATCCTATTCAGTGGCCTTTTTGACTATCAGCCACCATCTGCATCAAAGAAGAAAAAATTTCTAAGAAAGCCACATGATCTAATCAGCCAAGGAAGGTCATAATCAATTTTCTATCTTATCCCTAATGTCTGAAACTCTGAAGTGAGGTTTTCAGAGAGAAGTTAAGATATTCTTATCCTCACATTAATTCTGACACAATTAAAAAAGTTATTTGGTTGTCCTCAAGTGGATGACTTGTGCTACTTGAGATGCTGCAGTGCATCTGAGACATCTGCATCACGCCTCCAGAAGATCCAGGCCTTTCTGGAGCAGCAGCTGGAAGCAGCTTTACAGGATATGGAAGTCTGACTCAAATCATAGCAGATGTTGAACCAACCCCTTTTGCTCATTTAGAATGCTTTTGAACATATGATATTCTTGGGTTATATGAAATGGAAATTCATAGTTTCTTGTATATATTGAATAAAAATATATTTATCACTGTTTTACTTCTAAAGGGAAGGCCTATGCCACTCCTATCATTTTTCTAGATAATTTCTCTAGATCTCGCTCTCCTGTTATTTGTGGACTAGCTTGTATTTAACGTAGCATTTGACTAAGATAGGAAAAAGTCAAATTGGGAGAAAAAATTGTGGGTGTTTTTTTAATTATTTTTAAAGAATCCCAAACTTTCTGACTTTCAAAAGGATCTGATAATATTTACCATATGTTACTCAAAATCAGCTCTTTGGCAAAATAGATAAATGGTTCCGGATATGGCAGCACTGAACTTTGCTAATGTGTCAGAATATTTTAGTACCTTCTCTTTTCTTTGGAACATCTTTGACTTCTATCTACATTCAATATTAAAATCTTTTCATAGCTGCCTCCTTTTTCTTTTTGATTTGAAACAAACAATTCATTTTGGCTGTGAAGCTTGCAAGAGTAATCGTATTTTAAAAATAGCTAAAGAAGCAATGTTGGTCTTTAGCAGACATTCAATGGAATGTATTTATTAAGGGTGTGTAATTCTTTTCAACTACTAGTGTAAATAAGTATATTGAAACAAAACAAAATTAGGCATCAAGCTGAAGGAAAGTGTGTTTGTGCATAATAGTTCTGAGAAATGGTTTAAGGACAGATTATTCATGAGAAAACACTAATTTTTTAATTCTACAAAAATTAGCTAGGTCAAAATTACTTTGTTAAATTTTGGTTATTTATTTTCAGAAGAAACTTAATCTATTATAATGTTTCTGCATGAATATAAGTTTTAGTAAATAGATACTTTTTTTTTTTTACTTGTGCTACTGATTCCAATTTGCAGCCTTGTGGCTGTCTCAGATAAATTGTTTTGAGCTATGCCAGGAGTAACTGGAAATCTACTAGAAATTTTTTCATTGTAATATCTGAACAACTTTGCAGTCTTTAATGGATTTAGTCTTCACATCAGGAAATACTCCTGTGATGCAGAACAAAGCAATTATCTTTATATATAGAGGGGCTAAGGAGCTTGATCATGGATATATCAGAAATCTGTGGTATATCAGAGACTGAACCTAAATCTTGCAAGAGCTGAAGATTTTATTCTGTCCTTCACGTTTTGCCCTCCCTTTTATATATTCTGTCATGCTTTCTCATTGTACAGACATATGGAAAACTAGATGGAATTTACCAACTTGAATATCAGTGATAGAATTTATGTCCCAAAATTCCATGCTAACAGAATACATGGAGCACATCGTCTGTGTCTGCTCTGCACTTGCTCAGACTGATGGCTAACCTCTGTGAATATCAGGGTAATGACAAAGTGCACCTGGTCTAAGTTTTTCTAAGTCTTTTCTTTGCTAGACAAAGCTTTGAAAATACAACACCATATGCTGCCTAGCATTATTTGATTATTACTTGATTTTATGTGAGTGCTGTTCACATACCAAGTTGACCCTGTGTTTTCATCTTTTGAGAAAAAGACCTGATATAAATTCTAGATTCTGGTACTTCTACATAAACAGTTTGGTTTAAACACCTTGCATAAAGATATTTCAAAGGTTCGAAGCTACAGTAGTGAAGAATGGATTATTTAATTAGTGTAGGTTCTACCAGCTTCCTAACCCAAAGTTACACTGAACTTTTTTCTTCAGCTTTCTTGTGTACACACAAGTTCAATACCTGCTAATTTTTTACTCACAAAAGTGAAGATAAACCAGTATGAGCTTTTGTGCTTCAGGAGCTGAAAGCATGTGTGCATTACTATCCTGTCCTTTTAATGTTTTAGTCAAAAACACAAAGAAGATGTAACATTTAATTAAACCTGAGCCATCAAATGAAAATCTGTCCACAAGTATGTTAGGGCAACAGCAATGTTTTATGTGAAAAAGTATTTTAATGTATTTCCTCTAAGAGGTAAACTGATCTCTTGCCAGCCATGGGGCAATAGTATTCATTAAATCTTTTGTTGTGATCATCCCTTATCTATGTCCCCTACAACAGTATGGAAATTACTGTCCCTTATGACCAGATAAAATGAAGTTATTGAAAAAATGTAACCAAATATGTCACTTCCCTTAAAACTTTACGCAAATATTGAGGGGAGATGATGACTATGAGATATTAATGATTGTGCTGGTAAATGCCTTTGATTTATATGGGAAGTTATATATGTCCATGAACCTGTATTCTCATCACATTATGGATTCAGGCAGCATTCCTGATCTCAGGTGTTTCTGGTAGACTCATCTGCAAATCCAGACTTCAGACCTGAAGGGTTGTAGTGAGTTCATCTTGTAAGAATTGCACGAGGGTCTTCTTAACTTTGGACAGCACTATATGAGGATGCTTATTTAGAAGTATCACTCCAATATAAAGCATTTTGATAAGGAGTAATGCACATGCTGAAGGGTAAGGCAAAACCTTTCAAGTACTGTGTTTCTACTTGTTAAAAGGGAAGAGCCAGTGAAGGAATTAGAAGAGAGTGACAATTCAAAGAAGCAGAGTAGGAAAATATTTTTGCCATACAAATTTGTTTATACAACTGAGACAGAAACTTTAGTAGGTGAGATATGAGGAGAAACATCATGTGAATTTATAGCTAGAAAGAGGGATAGGAGAATGAGGGGCAGAGACTTTTTATGAGAATAAATTTAGACACTGTTGTAATGAAGAGTCAGAAGTTACAAACAAGCAGAATACCTTGATTTTGAACTTTACTGACAGAGAAGATTAAAAGAGTTGTTCATAGTGACTAAGAGTAGTAGTAGTGGGGAAGATGAGGGGGAATCTGAAGGGGTGAATGATTAACAGCTCTGTTTTCTCAAACTAAGATTGTCAGAGCAGCGACACATGCACACAGAGGATCAGAAAAGCAGACTGAGGTTTTATGTCAGACAGAAGGGAACAGACCTGGAGTACAAAGGGCCATGTCAATTGTCAACATAGATATGGTGATTGAATTTCATTTTATAGATTAGACTACTCAGATACAAAGTACAGAGAGAGAGACAATGTCAGGAAGATCGTAGCCCTCAGAAATTAAAACAGAAAGTTGAGGAAGAAGCAAAAAATGTCAAACTGAGAAAGAAGTTAGCAATGTGGAGAGAGAATAAGATCCCAACAAAGAGAGAACAGTATTAAATACCAAAAGCTTTTTAGGAAATGCTAGTCCAGAATATACCAGATATAGTATGAGGTGTTAGTTCTAATATTTGTATGCATAGAATTCATTAACACAGACACATTTAATAAAAGTTTCAAAAAATCAGCTGACTAGCAACAGAATTGATGGTCAAGGAGGAAGGCAACTTCCCAGTGTTTTGCAAGAATTGTGTTAATTCATCCATGTATTTGATATATTCTTAGCAAATTAGGAACATGGACATATTTTATCCATGTTGTTAAGCAATAGCTAGCTATAGGAAGGTTTCATAGATTTTAACTTTTTATTAGTAATGTCCCTAAAGACATCAGGATTTGATAATGAATTGTTACTGTGTGAGTTCTAGAAATTTTATTAGGTAATTTTGCTAAACTTCTGTGGTAGGTGCATTTAAGGATTTTGTTAATTGTGGTAATCAGCTTTCAAAAAATGCTAACACGTGGCAACATTTTCTCTCCTTGTCTTTAATGAGAAAAATCTGTTTTCCGGTCAGGTGCTATAGTTTCTCCACCTAACTGGAACAAGAAATAAATGATATCAAGTCATTACACTTTAATGTCTGATTCTAGATAAAGGTGTGTAGACAGCAAAACTTTCTACAGGAGGTGCCTACAGTTGGAGCTTGGTAAACCTGCAGGGGAGGGAGAAGTTAATATTTTAAAGGGGCTACATAGTCTTCCATTACCTTTAATCCTGCAACAAGCTAAGAAATATAGAGTGTAGGTGAGCAGATGTTCTTAACAGCCTTCTAGCAGCCTGTTTTTGTAGAGTGCCAGCTAGAGATTTTCACTGCTTGTGGAAAACTGGCCTTGTAGTGGTGTAAGTGTTAAGGAGAGCAAGTGAAAATCCACCTCTATATACTTTGCAAAATGCATATATGTATATTCATGTTATGGAAAAAGAAAATTATGTTATCAGTTTTGGAGAGGATAGAATAACTCTTTTGCTTGAACAATCTTTTTACTACAGGAGCTTAAGTTGCAGAAAAAATGCATTATACCTTGGGTATTGCATGTAATAAAATATGATTTAAATGAGAGATATTGAAATAAAAGTTTCAATTTAGGAACTTGAGTGTACTGTTGTGAAAAGCCTAGTCAGTTATGTTTATAGCTTTATCTTTTCACAGGATGAAGTGTAGGGATTCCTCATGCTTTATGCAAGTACAGTAGGTTTTAGATAACAGGATCAGGTCCACAATTTGCCTTTCTTAAAGCCTACAATAAAAAATGAAAATAAATGACACCACCATACAAACTACAAAGGTGAAAAAATGCTGTATCTTGCATATTCCTACCTCCTGTGGCTAGGGACAGAATGCAGACATGCCACAATAATGTTTTTTATTTCTACTGTTCAAACCATATTAATGAGAACATCATTTTGGAGAACTAATTATTTCTATTTGTCTTGTGTCACACTTTCTAATTCCCCTATATTAGCACAGCCAAAGCAAATTAATTGCTTTTCCAGCAGTTGAACCTTGTCCAAGAATGAGCTCACATTCCCTTCCAGTTTTGCAGTTTCTAGGAGTGCATTGTGTCAAAAATTTCTCTTGATACTAAACATAGCCCAGAGAATATCTTTGCAGATTTCTGTTGCTGCTCACTTGATGAAATTTATAAGTTTAAGTGACCCACTAGGAAAGATAAAGTTCTTAGCTGCAAGATTATACATCAAAACAGTTAAAGTGAAATTAAAATTAAATGAATGAATCTCACTGAAGCAAAAAAAGCAGTAATTAATGGTTCCCTTAATTGTCTTCATAAAATATTTGCATGGGTCTAATTTGCATAATTTGCATGTATTAATTAATCTTTCAAAGGAATTTTGTGCTGAGAGAAGCCAAAAAATCTCTTTGTTTTATTTAACATCTAATGAAATATTTATCTTCGTTAATGAACTTCTCATCTTCATTAAAATAAAAATTGCACAAGTTTGTATGTTTTAAATGTTTTTATAATTGAAGTATACAAAAAAAATCTCTTCAGACCTACAGTATCTGAAAAACAAACACATTATTGCACATTCTGTGTCATTTTGACTACAGCAACATTTAAATTTGGAGAAAGCCTACTCCCTCTACCAAAACTTTTCAAGGACTTTAAAATTATTTCAATTTTATCTAAATTGATGATAATTTTTGGGTTTTATATTTTACAAGTAGGGCTGACAAATTAAACTTATTATTGTCAACCTGTGATACCTCAGAGATTTTATAGAACAGATATTGTGCATAGAAAAAGAGACTAGCATCATAGGTTGGAGTTCAAAATACTACAGGAGTGTGTACATAATATGGGGTTAGTTTATACTCTACAAGACTAACAGTTGAGGAAAAAAGAAAACAGTTTGTGTGTTACTGCCTGGCATTTGATGACTGAACTTGGAGTGAGACTGATGAATGTAAGTTACAAAGTACAGTCCTAGCTGCAGTGATCAGCAGCCTTGAGACAGTATCCAAAATAGCCAGACATGCAGAATGAGAATATGCACTGAAAAACAGTCATCAGATTAAAAGAAATTAAGAGATATTTCTGTAAAAAAACCCAGGTATAAATGGACAATGATTGGGTGTTTTGGGAAAAAGGTGAAGGCTGTTACTTAGAACAAGGACCACCTAAAATTCCAAAGTAATCTATCAGCTACTTAATATTGCTGGAAATAGAGTCTGCGAACAAAGAAGAGAAAGTGTGGTTAAAATAGTGTCTATACAGAATGTTAAAATTGTGCATCGTAAGACAGGTGAAAAGGAGTTTCATTCACTTCAAGGATGAGTATAACGTTATTGGAATAATGAAAATATACTTGAAATAAGGAAATGATTGGAGGTTTATAATTTAAAAGAAATTACATTTGCACAGTGCAACAGCACAATGGGATTTTTACTCATTTTCAATATGCCTGCATTTGCTTAAATCCTTGAACAAGTTTATAAACACATTTATGTGCTTGCATTCATTTTAGACATGCAATACCTGGAAATCCAGGCCTTCAGAGACTGAAAATTCAGTGCTTTTTAAGAGTGCTTTAGAATTTAATAAACAGGATGTTTAAGCTATCAAGATGGTATACAGAGTCGTATATTCTTTACTACATTATCCTATAATTTTTTCAGCTGATAAGATATAGTGGGACTTTCCTGATACCATAATGGCAGTATAGATACTTCTCTGTGTTATGAAGGTATGGAATAGCTGCTGAGGCAATGTCATTATCTATAAAATACCCAAACAATATCAGTGGGAGGGATATGTTCCACTTCACACATTTGTGGGGTAGATGTCTTTATCTGAGCTATTTGGCTTGACTCCTATTAAAGTCAATGAAGAGTAATAGACACATCTCTCCCTTTGAAGAAAATGAATCACAACTTCCAAGTTTCTTCATTGATTGTAAAGGGAGTCTGCTAAACCAGCTCAAATGCAGCTATGTACAGTGCAGGTGTCTGAAGTTAATGTGATGAATTTCATGTGTTGAGTATTTTCCTTTTTGCTTGGCTCAGAATTCCAGCATCACTTGTGACAGTAATCACATTATGAGCAGCTGCATTTCAGTCACTTCTTGTAAGTACTGATGTTAGGAATGGGTAATTTTGCATCAGTTCTGGAAAAATATCCAAGCTTGACAATTCCTTTTCTGTTTTATATAATGCTGAACAGTTTTGAAAGTTGCATAATAAAACATGACTCTCAAAGGTAGAAAAGACAACTTGAATTCTACATTAATACTGAAGCTTTGCAGCATTTGTTTCATTTGAATGCTACCACACAAGGCACAAGGCATGAAACAAGAGTCAGAGAAGCATTCTGAAAACTCTGAAATAAAAACAAAAGCAGTCATAAATTGAGAGATGGAAAACGAGATAGATGAAGTACCAAGAAAAAGAAGTAGGTAGAAGTATCACAGAACTCAAAAAGAGAAAATAGTATCATATTACTCACACAGTTGCATTATATTACTGTAACTTTATTACTATATCATTACTGATTTGTAATAGACAACTAGTTAATGTTTTGCCTTTTAAATGTAGTTATGCTTGCGAAGAAGACATGAGCTGGAATTAACTTGATGTAGCGTAGAAGTCTTTAATGTAGGCATCTACATCTGTGCTTGCCACCCTTGACCCTTACTGGAGCGAGTGGAAAGAAATATCTATAGTAGAGTTCATCCCATTATAAATAATAATTAGAGTACTCCAGTATAGACTACTACTAACAAATTTAGTAAGCTCAGTCATATTCCAGAAAAGCTGAATTCATTTTCTGGAGGTGACAAAGCAATTTCTTTGGTGGTTGTTGTTGTTGTTTGTAGTGCATGGAGTTTTTTTCCCATACAATAAATCCATTTTATAGCAAGGGTTGTAATTATAGTCCAAGATTGTCTAATTGCAAAGAATTGATGTAGCATTTGACACAGTTACAAGAAGTATATGGTAAGGAGTCACTGTTTTGCCCATTTCACATTTTTCAGCAAAGAATTGAGTGGAAAATATCGATTTCAGAATTAAAATGGTACCATTTGTTGGGGTGGCTTATGTGCTTTACATCTGATGTTTTGCCTTTGAATGGCAAAGGAATACCTCATTTTGCATGTTTCAGGGCATTTTTAACCACTGCCTTAAGCTGAAAACAAGTTTTTATGCATAAAGAAAGAAATAATATCTACTGATTTCTTGATGGCAGCACTGATGCTTTGGTGTCACACAAAGGTGTTGTGAAACTTAATTAATATTTGTAAAGTGTTCTGGATCTTGGATGAAAGGCACAGTAGAAGTTCAGTTATGTTATTAACTCCTGCTTTTATATTTTCTTTGGTGATGGATCAGAGTCCTAAGCATTAAAAAGTGGCAAAGAGGCGATGCAATATACAGCAATTTACAACTATTATCAGCTAATTATAGTTAGTTTCAAATTTTGTACAGGGAAATAGCTAGAGAAATATTTTATGGGATTTAGCAAACTCATACTTGAGAGCTTGAATTTTGTGTAAATGTACCTTACCTCAATCATCACATGAGAAAAATTTAATTGACTTACCTTAATGATTCTGCATTAGATCAGAAATGGTGTATTACTGAGTGACAGCATTTTGGTGTTGTACACAGAGAGGACAGTCTCTCTTTTATAATCCTCAGATAACTGAGGGCTCAGATATCCTGTTAAGGAGAATGAAAGTTCAACATTCACTTAAAATATTCAAGAGGCAAAGAAGCAGTTAGACTTAAAATGTAAATAAAACTGTACTGTAAGATTTTATCAGGCAGACAGCCCTTTGTGCAGTGTTAAGAGTTAAGAAGGCAATCATCTTCCTAAAATATCACTCCAACTTAATTGCTCTATTTTGTCAGTTGGAGAAAAAGAAAAAAAGAAAAGATAATCTTGCCATCAATAAAGCTATATTAACTTTAACTAGCTGAGGGTCTGATGATTTAATTTCAAAGTGGCCAAAGATTTTAGGGTTTGTTCTTTCTTTGGCAGTAATATTAAAAAGAGGCATTTTTGTGTCCTTGAGAAATAAGAAATATTTATAATACTTTATTTTAAGATAAATAAATTTTTAATATGTCTGTAATACCCATATAAATTTCATATTGTAAACCAGAAGAGCAAGTGATTGCTATGTTAAATCTACTGTAATTCTAAAAATACTGTTTTCTCACTGTGGTTATTTTTTATATTGATATGATTAGGAATAAAATAAAACAATTTAGCTTTTGTGTAACTTAAGAATTTGGCTTTCCTGTGGATTTGATGTGAAATTTGACCTATCTCTATTAGCATCTCAAGTTCCTATGATATTATAAAAAATCCCAAAAAAACAGCTATGGAAAGGAAGTATAAAGGAAGTGAAACTAAAATTAACATATTTGGAAGGACTACTTAGCCAGCATCACATTCTATCTAAGCCAAAATTCGCTGTCAGCATATATCTATAATAAGTATTCTTCCAGTGAACTGCCAGCTGGCTTGTAAAGAGGAAAATATATTCTACAGAATAGACTTCTGGCTTGAAAAAGAAATATTTTGCTTTTGCTCATTGTAGGGTTCTGTAACACCTGAAGGACATCCTGGGAGACAGCAGCATATATAATGATAATGTGATGTCATTTTGTTTTTCCTAGTTGAGAAACACAAAGTGTGTACCAGTAATGGTAAAAACATTTTTTCTATTATATTCTTGTCAGCCTTATTTTTTAAAAGTGATGCAGCCTCTAATAGCTTAGGAAAAGTAGCAATAGCATAATAGTGTGTTTTGTCATGGATGTTAGAAAGGATGGATCACAACGTGCTACAGCTGGCCTTGGAAACAAAGTGTTATGAAGGCAGGACCAAAAAATTTACAGTGCTGCTTTATGTGCATGAAATTAGAATATGGATTGTTGAAAATATACAATGCTGTATTAGATAATTCAAGTTTTGACTTGTTTATTTTGTCTATGTGTTGATTCTGCAGATTTTGCCTGTGACAAACTGTTGGTGCAACCATTGCATTAAAAGACATGTATTTTTCATGATATTGTTTCATACTGCAATATGCTGGCTACAACTCCTTTCAAGTAATCAAGCTATATTGAATACAAACATAAAGTAAAAAGCAGCAATAATTTGCTTTTGTTTTTAGCTTTATACTCTGACTCAAAGATATACGCTCTTAGCCATTGGAGAGAGAACAGTGTCTTTGCACATTGCTGAATTGGACATAAAATAGTGTGGCTGGATCAGACTTCTTGGCTTCACTGGAAATACTGGAAGCATCATAAAAGTAGTACACTGACTGGAAGATCAGTTCCATTTTCAACCTTGCCATTGAATTTGTTATGACAATCACAGTCACTTTCGCTGCAGTAACTGTGCCATCTGATGCAATCTGGTTCCCAATACTAAAATATTGAAAGGCTAAAACACTATTAAAACATGCAAATATCAGTTTTATTCCAGTTCCAAATGGGCAATAGTTCCAGAGCTTGATCTTAAACATTCAGTGCATACAAGAATTCTTATTTTATAAGGTTTCCCTCTATGATTTTTCATATTCTTGCAAAACCATTGACTCCTCAGAATTTGCAGCTAAAATTAACTTTATAGCCAAATGTATTTTACCAGGCCAGATATTGAATAAATATATTCAGGATATACTCAGTTTTTGCCTCTCTTTCTACTAAAGTAGCATAGCATTAGGGATAGTAGTAGATGGGCTTTAAAATCTGCATTTTCACACTCTGATATCACAAATGTATTCATAAAGATCATTTTTCAATGCATCCATCATCCTAGGAGACTACTCAGAGCTGAGTTCCTGCTAGTTGGTTTGTGTTTCTTATTACTAATGTATATAGAAGGAATGATCAGTTGCTCTTCTGTGATAAGCAAATCTATTAATTTTATGTGCATATTGTGGACTGTATTCCTTGTCTTCTACTAGCCTGTTCTGAAATTATTCCAGTCTAAGTTCACCTTGAGGATGAGTAACCAACGTCTTAAATACTGTTCTAGGCAATGTCCTGCAAGTGACTTGTGCAATGCCATTAGTGTGTTGCTATTGACAAGAAACATTGTAGGTGGAAAGCTGGGGGAAATGGGGAGAGGGAGGGAGATGGGTGGGGGAAGAGTAAAAGCAACCAGGAAGTAACATTTTTCATTTCCTCTGTCTTGAGAAAATCACACTTTGAAGCAAGAAAATTTTACACTTCAGATATTTTGCACAGCTCATTGCTTCTGACTCCAAGGCAGTCACTGGATCCCAAAGTCGTTGGTTAAGACTGCTCTGTAGTTTAATTTAGCCATTCTCTTTTCTCTTGCTTACTTTTTGATGATGAACCATGGTGTTAAGTTCTCTCTGGGAAGGCGTGCTGCTTCCATATGGTCTGGGATTTCTGTAGTGGGGTGCATCCAGGACACAGTCTGTCATGACATGCTGTTTTTTCTGAGGAATCTCTACTGGCGAAGACACAGAGTGGTGCCAAATTCAAACCACCTGGCCCTAAGGCTAATTGAGTTTTTCCTTGGAGGGTAGAGTAATCATTTTGAAGTACCTATCTGAAATTATGTTACCACTGAGAGGGAATGGGGAAGATTGGCTTGTCACTGCAGTACTTAAATGCATCTATGAAGATGTATTCAAGATGGAAGTTTACAATTAGTTAGAGGAAGTAGTTTGAACTTTGAATTGGAAAGCAACCTACCTGGGCTAGCATTAGCACTTGCCACAGAAGCAGAATTCCCTCATAATGTAAATTGCTGTTTGTTTTCTTTCTGGAAACAAACAAAAGCCTTTCACTTAAGTTTTGCTTCATAGCTAACTACTGGGTTAGATCCCATTTCCATGTTTCAGCTTGAAGTCTTCTGCAGAATTAACGTGAGCTGATTTTATTTTCAGTTTTATAGTTATGCCACTCATCCTGAGCCCTGGGAACTTCATTAAGATCTATGTCTATTTCTGAGTGCTGGAAGGATTATGTGTGACTTCAGTTCATAGCTCATTTCCTAGGGCATGATTTCTGGTTTGGTGTCTGTTGACTTGACTCTTGTTCTGGAGCTGAATGGCACTGCTTGGTGGCGTAAACTTGCTTTCATACAAAATATCTAAAAGCACCAAGGTTATGTTACATTTGTTTTGACATCCCATGCATCCTTAATAGATTTTCCATAAGCTTGCTGCTGTACAATCTATCTATTTTACAGCCTCATTGCTTCATGTTCTGCATGTGGCTATTTTTTCATGCTTTGCATTGGGCAGTTACTCTGTTTAACACACAGATGAGAACAAGGGTGGTTGTGTTTTAAAGTGGGGTACTAATGTGATACTGATATTAAAAAAGGATTCCACATATTCCAGAATTATGTATGCAGACTAATATAGCTTTCTTTAAGTGGCCTCTGTTTGCCAGTAAACTTCATAGCAGTTCAAATGGCTTCTCAGTTACATACTCTTGTCTAAATTGTGGTGTTTAATCTGGAAACAACTAAACACTAGTCTGCCTTTTAGTTACTTGGGCAACATGAAATTCAAATTACTTGTTTAGGAAAGATGTGGCTGGGAGAGAAGGGTGCGGTAGGTTTGTGATTCTGTGAATCATAAGAGGTTCTCTGTGTAGGAGCTGATATTAGATCTAAGTCTTTTCTTGTGTTTTGAAAAGTTATTGAGGTAAAGATCTAGAAAAAATAATACCTTAGAAGAGCTTGTCTTCATAAATTATTTGTATCTGCTGAAAGAAATTAACATCACACTGTCTGTTGATGGAGAGTACTAAGGCCACAGCTATTCCTAGCAAAAAAATCATGACCCATGTTACTTTTTCAGAATTGTATGAAAGATTTTTATTATTCATACTTTATGATGGGATCTGTAGTTGTATACACCTGTATCCTGCCTATTGTATCAGCTTCTAGTTGAGTGATGGAAAGGATTTCTGTGTGTTTCTGTTCTTGTATATGGAGGGTAGTTTTAAAGAAATACTAACTTATATGTACTTTTGTATAGGTATTTTCTGTAATTCGGCAAAAACTGCTGAAAGCTCCAACAAACACTGATCTACTGTATTTTATTCCAATTTCATTTTATGACCACTTTTTCTCTCCAGAAATGAAAAGTAATTATTTTTGAAGCCTGTTTGTAGCTTAACTGTGTGATTGATATCTTGTATGTAAGATTACTTTGATGATGATGTTTAGTGTAAAAAAGTGATTGTTTGAGCAAGGCACTAAAAAAGGAGGCAAAATGGAGAGAAGTGAAGGGAGACTGATCAGACTAAAGGGATGAGTAGTAAATTCTGTTTCCATCTAGACTTTACGAAAAGACCCCAAAACCCAATCAAAGGGAAAGAATGTGCCAGGCAGAAACTACATTTCAATATTCAACTCTTTATCAATTTTATGCTATCAGATCCAAGGTTGCTTGCTGATATTAAAAAAAAAAGTTGTTTATGTTTCTGGAAATACAGTAACAAATAAGCACACCTTTTTGTAGAACTTAAAAGTGTTTTATGCAGGACAGTTTGTTCAGCACCAAAATTATCCACACTGTAATACAAACAGCACTGAACACAATGAGCTGTGGAAGCTCACAGGCTGATTGTATTTAGCTGTGACTTCATCCTTTAATAACTTTTCCACATGATTCTTCTCTGTGTCTCTGTTGTTGTTTATCATTACTATTTTTTTTTTTACCAACATGAAGTGATACAGTACAATGTCTTAGTGACTCAGGTTTAGTGCTTGTAAGTAATCAGTTCTCTTGCCTTTTTTTGGATATGGCTTCTTCTGTTTATATAAATAGAAAAAGGGTTGCTAAGTTTGTGAAGCAACAAAAAAAGACAGTGTGATTTTTTTTTTAAATCTATTTCTTTCAAACAATTTCTCACCTTACTAGTTCCATTTTTGCAGTCCTCAAAATGGCCAGTTTTATGCATTCTATATGATCTTTAAATAACAGAGGGTGACATAATCAGGTACTCCCCTGCTTTTTTAGTTTACTAAAGACCAGATTGCTGACCTTTAGCTTACTCCCACTGTAACATGGGAGTAATGGAAATATATATTAATGATTAAAACACGTGGTAAAATCAGTGAGGGAAGATAATTCAGTATTTGAAAATACCTGTGGAAAAAGGTGTTTAGATGCTCTTTTTTACACATCCATGATTTAGTTTTGTTTTAAATTAGAATTAAAATCTCCTACGTACAAGTTGCTATTTTAAAAAGAAACACATGGACATCTCAGTTTCCTGAATATTTGCACTGAGTAGTAACACAAATATATTTGTATATGAATGTTAAGTAGAGAAATGAAAGGTGTATGATTAATAACAATATGCAAATATGAAACTAATTTATTGGTGTTACACAAAGGGCAAACTGGGATAGTGTTTGGCCAAATATGTTTACATACTTCATATTTGCATGCATTTAATGAACATGCAGTGTGAACTCACCCATCTTTGCATAAAAACTGGAAGAGCACTTTTTTTAAAGAACAAGTTGCTTGAATTTCAAAGCCTTAATGGTTGAGCCAGTTTTCATGCATCTCCTGTACTCAGCTAGGAAAGATGGCAGTGGATCCATCCATGTTCCCCAATACAAGACCTACTTGTGCTGCCAGTAACAATGTCAGCTCAGTGTATATCCCTCTGTCCCTCCTTTTCAGTGTTGAGTTATAAAACCTCAGAGTTCTAATTAACTCTAGACACTGGGAGGAATCATTTCCCCTGACAATGTACTGGTTTGCACTTTATTAGGAATACTATGAAAAGTTATGTTCATTTGATTCTATGACTGAATTTTACAAATGCTGGGCTTTTTGTCTCATGCTCGGCAAACTGAAAAAGACTCAAGTTCATAATGAATTAGTTTCCCATGATTAAAAAGTTAGACTTCCATTTTTATCTTCCATCTTCAGTGGAAAATAAATCCTCTTGTGTCTCAATTTGGAATGAAATATATGAAGAGTTTACAAAAATATATTTCCTCCTTAATTAGTTGTTTCCTTTAAGTTTTTTTGAAGAAGGGTTACAACTTGACTAAGATCCCTTCCATCTGCCACAATATGCTTGCTTTTATTTTGACTTCCCATTGCTGTCTTATCAAATATCACATGAATCATTGCCATTTGTTTGCCATTCCTGTCTTTTGTTTTGTTTCTCTTCCTCCAAATGATCAAAACATCAGCTTGAATGAAAGGGTAGAAATACTCACATTTGCCCCATCTTATTAAAACAAATAAACCAACCGGTTATATAATTTTAATGTGCCTGAGCTATGGCATGCAGATGCTTTTATCAGCTCTGGGCTGAAGAGGTTGTGTTCATCGGGCATGCACGTACAACTGTTCTTTGAAAGGTACAAACCTCATTAAGATTACAGGTGCCTGGAAATAACTTCTGAGAAAATAGCTACCATTTTCAATGAAGCTCCTTCCTAACAGGAAATGCAATTTATTATGTTACTTAGCACAAGTGGGTAGCTTTTGCTTTGATTTAGATATGAGTAGCCTCATTTAAGGTCACAAATATTTTATTTCTTTTAAACTGAAGTTAGCAGATTTTAATGCTTGGAGGGTCTGGCAATAGTATACTCAAATCCAGTATGAAACATCTGCTGCCTTTAGGAGCACATAGACTAGTCCTGGAGATTTTGTGTTGCATGTTATTTTAGAAGAGGACACTAAGCTCAGATCAGCTCAGTCACCAGCCATAGAGATGGGGTTCAATGGATTTTTATGAGTAAGGAACCTTTTATTTCCATTAAATGCATATGCATGTATAGGTTTTTTTGGTTGCTGTTGGTGGTGGTTTTTTTGTTATTTGTGCTAATACAGTCCTTAGAGGATTCAGCTAACCCTGCTATTATCTTTCTAAGGACACAAAAATAGACTGAGAAACCATCAGTACATGAAATCTCTGTTAACTAAAATGAAAAGGGAAAGACACAAAGTTTGAAAGAGAGAACAGAAAAACAAGGGGAAAAAAAACAAATCAAGCTTAAAATCACAGAAAATTTCAAAGCCATATTTGGGAATAAAGTTCCTGTCTTGACAACAAGAGACATCAACCTTTGTTCTTTGAAAGCACAAAGAGATGATAGATACACTATTCAAATACCCTTAAAACCCATTTTGAGTAAAAATTGGCTTCTATCACTGGCCTGTGTATATTTGACAAAAATATGTTAACTGAAGTTAGGACTTCTAGCAACTAAAACTGTGGCTAATTTGATATAAGAGTTCTTAGATAATGGGCTGAGATTTAGTATTCTACAGAACACAAATTACAATTGAAAAAAAAAAAAAGGATAAAAAAATATTCTAACCTTGACACCCTAACTTTCCAAAGCTCACACTGAGATTTCAAAGCTTGTCATTTGTTTTCTGAGCAACCTGGTCTAGTGAAAGGAATCCCTGCCCATGGCAGGAGAGTGGTCCTTGGTGATCTTTAAGGTCCCTTCCAACCCAAACCATTCTGTGATTCTGTGATTTTCCTTCTCACAAAGTAATTTGTCCGTTTCTTCTTAACATGGATTCTGGGGGGTTCTTTCTTATCAGCTCTCTGTATCAAGCTGCTGTATCTTTCTGTCTGTTTGGTTGCTTGGTTGGTTATTTTCAGCTCCTAACTAGAGAAAACACTATCCTTTTCCTAAGGAGAATTTACCTCAGTAGGTTTTTTTAAGATAGCAAGTGACTGAATTCAGATGTGACAGCACACCTTGGATGTTGATTTGCAGATTTTCATAAACTAAACACTGCAGTATTATAGTAATGATGATCACTGTTATTACATTTATTTTTAAAGCAACTCTGAGAATATAAACTGGAATACGATTTTTTGGATGGCAAACAACCTCACTGGGACTTGCACTGAGTGGCAGAAATACCCACATTACCATCTAATGGATAACTTCTTTTGCAGCTGAATGCAAAACCTAGCATTTCATCGTAGATTTTTATCAGTTTACCAAGTTGCATATTAATAGTAATAATATTTGAGTGGGTTTGGTTTTACCTATGAAAATGCTGGGCCCATAGAGAAACTTACTGCAAGCTGCCCACACAACACTAAAGTGAATCATTACCCAGATGACATCTCTGTGGGAATGCATTCTGAGGCATATGATTTGTTTCAGCATTGCAAACTTTTATGTCAGTTCCATTTGTTTGTTTTTTATAACATTTATGACCTTTTAACTATTTAGACATGTTCATTCAAAATCCTCAAAATCAATCTTAATTAAAAAGAGTTGATCTAAAAAAAATACTCCCTCACTCTGGGTAGAATTTCTGTCATATCAACCCACAGACAAAAACAAATGATGTTTAGGAGTAGTGGCATTTTCAGTTTGAGTTACTAGCATGAGCTTGTGTGATCTTGCTGAACACTGCCATTTGCAAAAGAGCAATTAGAACAGATGACAATCTGCTAATCACACACAGTTCTATTTAGAAATTTAGCAATATTTTCCCAGTTTGTGTTTTTGCTTGACTTCCTAAGAGTAAAAGTAAGTTTTATGTATTATATTGTATATATATTATATATATATATGCTATTGTATATAGTATGTAAATTTGGGAAACTTCACCACAGATCAACAGTTTTCAGTAGGCTAAAATACTCCAGTGTTGTAAACATCTTTAGTGAAAGCTCTGTGTGCTTGTGTAGTGTATGTTTGTATGCATTTGTTTGTGTGGCTAAAATATGCCATATTTGTTTTACATAAAATTGTTTTTATGCTGATAGACAAATTCTGCATTTGTTAACAGAAGAAAGTAATGCAACAGGCCTGTGTACCTGATAAATTAAAGCTGATTGGGAGGCAGAAGGCACAGGCATGCTTGGGATTTAGGATTTAGAAGTAGAGGCATTTTCACATTGGCTTACAAAGGATGAGCTGGCTCGATTTGCTGATCACTTTCATGATTTGTAGGTTTCGTCTGTGATTTTAACCTTGAAATCATTAAAGGCCTAGCAGTGGTAATACTCCACTTGTATTCAGATAGGAGCTCTGGCTACACCTAGAGGCGAAGTGATTCTGGTGGCTTTGACAACAACACTGAGAAGTTCCTATCATTTGGAAAGAACCTCAGAACATTAGGAATAGGGAGAGAAATGGATAGGAACAAGGTAGTAGGAGTCACCAATGGAGAGAGATAGTAGTCAAATATAGGGATTGTATTTGTCACCAATTTGTCATGCTAGGTCATTGTTCCTCTGCAGAGCTGTGAGTTTTTCTTAGCACAGTTTGAAGTCTTTGAATTTCTGAAGTGCGCTGCTATTCACCTGTTGCTTGTTCTTTGTGATTGGCAACGTGAGCTTCTCAGCCACAGTGCTATGACCACGTCCCTGGGGAGGCTGTTACAATTCCCAACCACCCTCTGGCTGAAGAACCTTTTTCTGGTATCCAACCTAAACCTCCCCTGACTTGGCCTTATGCTGTTGTACTCAAATCCTGTCACTGGTCATGAGAGTGAAGAGATCAGCTTCTGCCTTTCCAATTTCCCATGTGAGGAAATTGAAGACTGCAACGAGGTCTCCCCTCAGCCTCCTCCAGGCTGAACAGATGCAATGACCTCAGCTGCTCCTAATAGAGCTTCCCCTCCAGACCATCTCCATTGCCCTCCTTTGGATGCTCTCTAATAGTTTATTGTTTTTTTATATTGTGGCACCTAAAACTGCCCCAAGGACTTCAGGTGAGGCTGCCCCAGTGCAGAGCAGAATGGGACAATCCCCTCCCTTGCCCAGCTGGCCATGCTGTGCCTGATGCCCCCCAGGACAGGGTTGGCCCTCCTGGCTACCAGGGCACTGCTGACTCATGTTCATCTTGCCATCAACCAGGACCCCCAGGTCCCTTTCCATGACACTTCTCTCTTGCCTATTGTTCTCTAGTTCATGCACACCACCAGGAGTTCTACATCCCAGGTGCTGAATCCAGCACTTGCCCGTGTTAAGACCACCTTCATATGGTCTGACCAGTTGTCAGGGTGTCTCTGCAGAGCCTCTCTGTCCTCGAGGGAGTCAATGACTCCTCTCAATTTAGTGTCATTGGAAAACTTACTTAGTATTCCTTCGAGTTCTGTGGCCAAGCTGTTGGTGAAGATGTTGAAGAGAACTTATATATATAAACAAGTATCCTCTTACATTGTAAGGAAGGTGCTTAGTACAGCTGCCCGTTTCTATTCTTATTCATTGTCTGTGGATACAGAATACAGGATCTGATAGTGTCTTCTTTTAAAAGTGAAAAACCTCCTATTGATTTCACTGCCAGGTTGGATCCTTAAGCAGTGTAAAATAGAGCTGACTTTTGAAACTATACTGCTGTTCATCTTTTGTTGGTTGCTACAAGGATTCTGATTCCTGCAGCTGTATTTTTAATAGAGAATTAGTTTTAATACATATTTTATTTTAAAAGGTAAATGGAGACCTAGTATAATAAAATAAAATAAGTTACCACCTGCAGGTTATCAGAATGTTAAGGTGTGAGAATTATACATAGCACTCATTAGCAAGTGTACATTTAAGATAGCCAAAGTGCTGGTGTATATGCAGAGTAATACTCCTACAGAGGTATCTAGACAGCTTTAGTGCTGTAAATGTTCATTGTGTTTATTCAATATGTTTGGAAGAACTAAATGGAAATGTGTCTAGTAGTAGCACTAGCTATCCTGTACTTAATGCAGTTTTTCTTTGAAGATGGTGTTCCAGGCCTTCAGTTTTACTGAGGTCCATCTCAGAGGCTCCTTCTTTCTCTCCTAAATTCCCATAAGCATTTTGGTTGGTTTTCATGCATCAAATAATAATAAAAAAGTCTTTAAGTTAAGGCCTTACTCAATTCCTTTTTATTTCTCTTCAGTGCAAAAAAAGACCATAAAGAGCAAAGAGAATTGAAATGGTTCTGAGAGGGAGCACTTTTAGTTTTAGGTAGTGGGAAAGTTATAACGTACTCTGGAAAAAAAAAAAAAGTGAGGAACGTAGAAAAGTAGGGAAAGGGGATAGGAAAATGTAAAGATGGGGAGAAAGTAGCAAAAGGACATATACTGCAGAAGCTTGCAAAAGAAAACTAGTGGTGGTAAAGGAAAACCAAAGGTACATTAGATAAGAATCACTGCAGCAGAGTGATTCTACAGCCTCCCACTTTCTCCAGCAGTTCTGACAGAACTGGAAAGGGGTGTGCAGAAGGTTTTACAGCTATGTGGTGTGTACTTTTGTCTGTTTTCAGGTCAACTTCTCTTTCTCTCAGCAATTACACTAAGTTCTTGGAGGTGATGACACATCTTTCAATAATAACTAAGCATTTCAAAAATTTCAGTATTCATTTGCACAGGTTTATCTCACACAATTGCTTCACTGTATATCTAATTTTTTACTGTATATCTAATAAAAATTCTATAGACTGATTTGGAATAAAAATGTTAGACTAAGAAAACCAAAACAGAAACAAAAACTCCTGAAATCATAGAAATAATTGCTGAATTTACTTAGATTTAATTAAGAAGTTGATGCAAACTTTAAGAGCTGAGATACAGCTTGTAGTTGCTAATACTTGTATTCTAAAATATAAGTAGTGTTTAGTAATTCTGCACTGGGGAGGATTAATTGCTTCATAATGTGCTTTATTCACATGAGGCAAACACTTTCTACCTTATAGGTCAGAAAGTTAAGAAGCTTTTCTGTCTGTTTTCTGTTTTTAAAAAAATAATCTTTATATTGCTATCAAAATAGGCATATATAAGATGTTCATGGCCCAAGGGAAGAAAAAATGCTTTGTACTTACAAATTAGGTGAAAATATGTTGTGGCAGTATGTTCTCTTCAATTTTTTTTTTTTTGTTCAACAGTTACTGGCTAGGTGAGCTTAGTGTTTCTTGTGTTCCCTCACATATCTCACTTAAATATATGCTCTTCACTTGGGTGGAAAAAATGTTGTGAGAAACGTGCTTACATCTTTAACATAGTAATTGTTCAGTTAATCTCATTTATGGAGGGAAGGAGGCTATACTTCACTGATACTGTTTAAATATCCTATACTGGGTTCTATATAAATAGCTACAAATGTGCACAATGGTTACATTACATGGTATATTTAACAACACAGCTAAATCAGAAAATATGAGCTATGCCTTTTAGTGATGGGAGTACTAACGATTGCATACAAGAAGATTTTTTTGCTCTGCAACCATGAAGGAAATAATTGCTGTTCAGCACTATTCAGTTACTTTTGCATATCAGTAAAAACACATGTACAGAGGCTCCACCTACATTCCTAGTGCCCTAGCACTGATAGGGGTCCAGCATACATTAAAGCTTCAGAAGTTGTTACAGTTCTCACAACTTGCAAAGTGCATCTAATTTTCAGCGGAGTTAATTTGACCACCGACAGATGAAATTGCCAAGGTGACATTCAGGTTTTATGATTTTCTTTTATTTTAGAAGAAAAGTACCATAGGGGACATTTTACAGATTTGTTGCATGACTACTTCCGCTGAGGTTTTAAATCTTGTGGGTTTTTTCCTCTTTTTGATTCATTGAAGATATAAATATATAAAGCAAATGTTTCTCTTTCATGTTTTAGATGGAAGACTTTATTTGAAAACTACTGTCATGTATTGAATTTTTCCTGCTGAAAATGCGTGTGCTACAGTAAAGAACGTTGCAGTAAGACATTGGCTCATAAGGAGTTCTGTGGAAACAAAACATTTTCAAACCAACTTCCTCAACTTCATTTATCAATGTTCTTCAAAAATGTAAAGAATTCTGCAAGAGTGTCCTCCTTTGGTTATCTCCTGTGGCTCAACCCGGAGATCTAGAGAATGTTTGTAAATGTACAGTAGCACTGTTCTCACAGCGAAAATCTGCATCTCTGCGCCGGACTATTGTATCCAAAATTACAGGTGGTCAGAACAAGGCTGAGTATTCCCTTTTTCAAGGAATGCAGACTCTCTCCTCCTCTGATGATTCTATATTTGAGCACATCCAATGATCCTTCCAGCGGTGTCCAAGTACACTTACAGACTGTTACACCATACCGAAACCAGCAAGACAGCTCGGAAATGAACTTGTAGAGGGCATAAGAGGATTCTTATTTAAAAAAAAAAAAAAAAAGGAAAAAAAAAAAGGTAAAAGAAGAAAAATTGATACATTCAGTTTTCAAACTGTGATCGTGGGTTTTCTTCTAAAGACGTTTTTTCCACATGCTTTCCAAGAGACCAACACATATATGTTAGACTACATTAAGTGAAATGGAATTTTGTGTAAGTGAAAAGAAATGCTGAATGTAAACAAACTGTTTTACCATTCACTAAGTCTCTTTTCCTAAAATAAAATATAAAAAAAAAAATAAAAAGAATAATAATTTCTCATTGTAAACTGGCAGGGGTTTATGAAATAAAAGACTTTGCTTCTTATCGAAATGTTGGTCACATGTACAGTATATAACACAAATCACACAAGGAAGGTATTATGTATGCAGTAGAAATCTAGAGTTTAGGAAATGAAACTTTTAGATAATATTGTTTTGTCACCCTGTTGGTCAGAAAGACACCTTTCTAGTTTTAACGCATGCAGGCATGTAAATATTTGTCCTGGAGTCACAGTATTACTGAATGAGATCTTAAGCATCTGGTAACAAGTCAGAATTCTGTATCAGCCACTTTTATTTGTATATTGAGCCCTGGTTAGTGCCCTGACTAGTGCACTTCTAAGAATGGACTGTGGCTGAGCAGCAAGTCAAAATGCCAGAAATATTTTTATATGTTAATGTCATATTACGTCAATGTTGCTAAAAAAAGAAAACCTAACAAACACTTGATGTATCAGTCCAATTCCACGTAGAACTGAGTGATACAGTTGAAGTCTATTGTCCCTCCCACCTTGTCTTAGGGATGGATGGTTATGTGTTACTTTCACTGTCTTTATGAAAGCTACAATATGTGTTTTCACCTTTGTGCTGATAACTGGAAGTAAGCTGCAAAACACTGCTTATTACATTACTAAAAATTATGTTCTTTGCTTTGCGTACTTTTGGGTTACCCCTTTAAAGACTGATTTTGTGAATCAGTGCTATTACTGTAAGTTTTGTGATTATGCTTTCTTCATCTAATGTTTTATGCATATAAAATATTATTTATTACATGGAAACATATCAAAATCTTAAATGTCTAAGATGCCTAACTTAAAGCAAATATTTCTTTAAAAGTAGCTCTGATTGGATATTAATATTATTTTGTCCAAAAGAAAAAAATCTAATGTTTTGTAAACTCTAGCACTGAGCTTCTATAGTTTGTAGGTCTTCCTTGCAATACTGGTACACATTTATTTTGCGCAGTTCATATTTACTCCACCACAATCCTTTTTTAACAATAGAAAGATGTATATACAAGTTCACATCACAGTAATTTTTTTAAAGAAATATCGAGCAATATTTTTCATTAAATATTGTTGTCTAATACTTTGTAGTGATGTTGTTTTCTAACCATGATTCTTTCATGATTGTCATAGTTGCTTAAACACACATGGGATTCTGTACTCCAGTTTTTTCATATGCAGTCTTTAAAGGGTTAACAGCTGTAAAGTTAGATGGACTTGTGGCAAGCTTTTGAATCATTCATATCTGAAAGAGAATTAAAAGCCTACAACTGAAATATGTACTAGCATTTACCATTGCTCTGCTCCTTGCATAGAGTCACCTGTAAGTAGGTTTAGTAGTTTTACAGTATATTCTTTCAAGACCTTTGGGAATGCCTCAGTGTTTGGCTTGGTACATAAACAGAAGTGTTAAGGATTAAAGGGGAACCAATTTATGAGCTGGACATTTAGAAAGAATCTTGCTAAAAACAGTGTAAATATTACAGAACATGAGATGTTACCGTAAGTTGAAGTTTTTTGCCCCTCTTTAGTTTTACAGGTTTTGGGTTGGTATTTTGGTTTTGGTTTTTGATTTGGATTTTTTTTTTCATAGATTATGAAGAAAAGTTGTCCTCATGTTATTGTTTATATGCTTTTGTAATCTTAAAGATATTAATGTCTAGTTGTTCTATATTATAACCACATTTGCGCTCTATGCAAGCCCTTGGAACAGAACATACTCATCTTCATGTAGGACCTATGAAAATTGTCTATTTTTATCTATATATTTAAAGTTTTCTAAAAATGAAAAAAGGTTATTACGAATTTTGTTGTACAAAATCTGTACAAAAATCTGTTTTTACATCATAATGCAAGAATTGGAAATTTTTCTATGGTAGCCTAGTTATTTGAGCCTGGTTTCAATGTGAGAACCACGTTTACTGTTATTGTATTTAATTTTCTTTTCTTTTCAACAATCTGCTAATAAAACTGTCTGAAATCTCCCCGTGACTTTATTTACAGTTCATCTTTATTAAATTTTCTGAAATGTATAACATCAGAGGAATATTTACTTTCTAATGGGAGGCATCTAAAAACAACATAAGTCAGCTCTTTGTAATGTGAGGAGAACAATGCTGAATGATTTTATTTAACATGCAACTGCTTCTATCTCTAATATGAATTACTGTGGTGAAAAACATCATAAAAGCACACTCTGTGGTTATTGTTTAACAAGCATATTTTCCATTTTTTTTTTCTTGCCAGCTAAGCAAACTGCCCCCATCTACATGATTTATTTATGTACATTTCTCAGTTTATGAAGCTGTTATTTGTACCTTTTTCCTTTATATTGTGATATTCCCATGATTCTTATTTCACAAAGCTTTGTGCTGAACAATGTAAAGTGGACACATTGATGGAACAAAATAATATTATTCCTCTAACTACAAAAATGCAGAGGTAATCCTGTTGGTTTTGCCTCAAATCTCCTTCACTTGACAAAATCTGTTTAGAAACACTTTTTTTTTAACAAACCTGAAGTATTTAAACATTTAAACAGGCATTTGAAGAACGAAATAGTTCTGGCTTAGCTTATCTTTAGGTGGCATTGTGAGAAAAAAAAAACAAACCCTGCTTTTTTTAAGGTCAAGATTGCTATTTAAGAACAAATTTGGAACTATGTTGGGTTTGCTTACTGCAAATTCAAAAGCCAGAGAGGTATGACTGATTTTAAGTATTGTCCCTTATTGTCCAGGCCTTGGCTTGCCTTGTCTTCCCATCCTTTCTCTTCTGAACCATACCTACATGAACGCTTCTGCTTTCATGAGGGGGCAGACCTTGTTGGGGCAGCAGAAGAGATTGTCTTTCTCGGATAAGCCCACTCTGCTATCCCTGGATGGCCTGGGCACTGCAAGCATGAGGCTGACAGGCTTCCTGGGCTCCAGCAGCCTGATTGGGATTTTGGTTATCTGTATATAGGGCAATCACAATCTCCTTCTGCTTACATTAAAATGTCCTGCATGTCTGAATTAGTAAGGATCTCAGCTACACTATAGCCAGCTCCCCTGCTATAAACTGGCACAGCTAAAGCAGGATAAAAAAGTAAACTCATTAATCTCAGTCGGGCTCATGCCGAAGCCCAAATTATCTCTACAGTAACAGGCTAGCAACCTACCTCTATGTTTTTAAGCATCCCAGGAAGTAGTCTCTTTCAGCAGAAAGGAGCTGTACTCCCAGAAGTTCCACCCTACCTCCTTTAATAAATAGCTGCTTCATCTGTGCAAGGTACCTGGCATTTAACAGGTATGAGGCTGGATAGGCTGACAGATAGTCAGATGTTGGTACTCCTTGTGACTTAAGTAAAACAAAAGTATGTCAAACCTCAGATCAAAATCAAGAAAAATTTGCCCTAAACATATCTTGCCCCAAACTTAAGTTATAGTCAGACCCTGAAGAAATTCTGAGTCAGCAGCTAGACCTCTAAAGTTTTAGGAAAAACCTGTAAGAATTGACAGACTCAAATGGGAATTAGTTTTTACTCTTTTTTTTTTTTTTTTTTTTTTTTGTATTTTTGCAGTGGGAAGAGATATAAAGTTGGGTTTTGATCTGAAAGGTAAACCTCTTATTTGTTGAAGGTTCTATAAATTCTTGAAAATTGCTTCATTTGTTATGTGCTTACATGTTATTTGACACAAGACTGCAATAAACAAAGACTGAGGCCAAGATTTTCAAGCGTGACTGCTGATTACAGATAATTCCAGTTTTGCTGGCCAAACTTCAGACATTTTCAATGCCCTTCTTAAAATAAAATATCGTAGCTCCAGAGTTCTGGAAACTTAGTTCTTCAGTAGCTGCTAACTCATCCATAGGATACTGAGGAATGTATTAGTGTGCCTTTGCTGAGCAGGAGCTCACTCTGATCCATGATGATGGTTCCACCATCAGCAGTATCACACCATTTCAAGCTACAGCCTCCTGCTTAAAAAGCTACATTTTCAAAGAGAGGGGAAACAAGGACTTTCTGGAATTCAAGCTTTTAAAAAGAATCAAGTTAGAAATAAAATCTAGACATCCAGAGTACTTGGAAACTTTGTAAACATTCACCTAAAAGTCAAGTACTATGAAATACTAAGCAATTCGTGAGAATTTGCACATGATCTATGCAGAGACGTTTCTTCATCCAGATTAACAGTGGTTGGCATAGTCCAGTGAATTGGTTAATTTATGCTCTAAATTTGATTCATAAAAACACAGCTAGGTTCATCTTGCTGTATTAGCAAAAGGACAAGAAAGCAGATCCCCACTAACAAAAACAAACAAACAAAACCAAGAAAAACCCAAAACCAAAACAAAAACAAAGAAAAAAACCCCCAAAACAGAACCTCCAGCTGGAGATAAAGGTGAAGAAGTCAAAACTAGGAGGATAAAGCACAAGAACAGTTTTCACAGAGAAGTTTCAGGGTCTCCATCTTTGGAGATTTTCAAACCTTAGGTGAGCACAGCCCCAAGAAACCTGATCTAACTGTCTGCAGTTAAAAAAGATTGGACTACTTGACCTTCAGAGGTCCCTTCCAAACTCAGTTTTTTGTGGTTCTAGAACTAAAAGGCTTATTTGCATGATGCCCTTATAGGCATAACACTTTCTGCATCCAGCTTAACAAGGAGCAAAATTTTATCCTATAAATAGCAGTTGTCAGGTCTAAAATAGAAATTGCTGGGATATATTTAAGCATTCAAAGCTTTTTGATCTTCCATATCAGAAGGCCAGAAGAATGAACTGTACTAACAGCAAGATGTGAAAGAAGATACAGGAAGTGAATACAAAGAGGATTAAAATGGCACCTATTTTAATACAGATATAATTAATTTAAATAATAAGAATGGAAGTTGTAGCAACTTTGTCAATCAGTTCTCCAACGAATTTTCCAGCAATTAATAAATATAAGGCAAAGTGAAGAAAAATTATGTCTAATAATATAAAGAACAGCTGTTGGGGTTAAAGAAAGTAAGTTGATGTAGTTTTCTTGGATATACTGGCTGGACAGTCTTTGTGGAAATTGGAAATGATAAGTTGGAACAGACAGATCCTCCTTCTAAAATATATTTCCTGTATTTTTTCAAATAGCTTTCTTGAAACAAGTTCTTCAAGGCAACCAACTCTTTTGGAACTCCATAGATTTTTACCATTCTGAGATTCAGAGGACTTTGAAGCAGTCAGTTTGGATTGTTGGCTTCTCTGTCAAGTAAGTGTTGTCAAGCAGATTGGGAGCCTGAGGTATGGAAAGGTTAAACTTGGCATTTTTTAACTGGAGAGACAAAAGGAGTGACTTTAGGCTTCAGTGTCTGTGAAGTTGTATTATGGTACAAGTATATGTAACTAGGACTCAGTTCTGAAGGATTTTGTAGTTTGCTTTGGAGGTGCTAATTATGGGGTGAATTGCAAAGTAGAGAGATGGAAACAAAAGTCTTGGTGAGGAAAGCAGGGTAAAGGAATGAGGCGGCAACAGAATTTTGAATAGAACATAGGGATGGCAGAAAATAGGAGATTTCAGCTGTCAAGATGGAAGTAGTGATACAATAAGGAGAAACTGTATTCTAAAGATACTCTTTAGAAAGATACAAAAGGAGCAAACAAACTTATTTGGCAGGGTTCTGGGCAAGCAGACATTTTCAATTCAGTTCAGAAGCAACTAATAACCATTTGGCTTCTGTTCACTGTGACCAAACTGATGCTGCAGAATCTGGCTGTTCAGTGATGGGATGATATATTGGAAGCCAGAAATAAGTTTCTACATGGATCTCTTGAACAATCTGAACTCAATTTAACAATTGAAGAGGACAGAGATAAAGTATTACCTTCTTCACGAGCTGATCAATAACAAGCACACCTCTGGGAAACAGATGCTTCAACAAATGCCAGTATTACCCTTGGAAGCCATTTCAGTGCTGGAAGCTGAACAGGTTCACAGGAGCCTTTCACAGAACTTACAGAAGCAGTAAATAATGATAATAATAATAATTATTAATAATAAAGAAGCTCTAATTCTCAGAGCTTTTACAGGTAAAATCTTATCCTAGCTGCCTCCAACACAAATGTCTACAACACTGCAAAGGTATATATGGCATACATATATCTTATAGAAGATAAGACTCAAGTGATGGATTATGGTTTAAAACAAAATCACAGAAAAAAGTTAAGCTAAGCTATTGACAACTTGGAGAAAAAAAAAAGTAGTGATTAAAGTACAAATTTGGCCCAATGATTTCAGGATTCAAAATGTGAAAAAATAAATTCTAACAGCATCCAAGTGCCTAATTCAAAATCATAATAAAATGCATTTTTTAAGTATTCAGTGCATACTAAACGTTTCTGTGACTCTCCTGAATGCTCTTTGGGCACTGATGATGATGTATCAATTCCTTTTGAAGCACCTAGATGCCTAGCATGGGCATAACCTCCTCTTGGAGCCAAAATCTTTGTTCAATAAAGTGATGTGTTAAAGATTTCACTACATCAGAAATCTCATTACATAACCTAGAAGAATAATTGAAAATAAGTAAATATGCTGCTGCCAATCCCAACTATTTCTACAGTTCCACAGCCCAAAAGTCCAACCACTCATATGCCCTACTGCGAGGTTGAACAACACACTCTTGTATTTTTCCTCCTGTTACTTCTTCCCCATGTGCATCAAGCTGTAACTATTTAGTGTTAGCCTTCTACTGATGGAGAGGAAAGGGAGTGTAAACCCACTGAGAATAAGAAGCAACCTGAATGGCACCCCCCATGCTTTCCTTGGAAAGCGTTCCTATCACTTGCCTTGAGAAGTGGACAAGCCTGATGTCCTGTAGCTCATGTCTTTAAAAGACACATTAAAAGTGCATCTACATGGGCTGTTTTATGTGCAAAAATGGGCCTCTGTAGGATGAATTTGCCTTGCATTTGAGATTCTGGTGTGCACTCGGGTTCCTAAAGCAGTTTCTTTCCCTGGTGGAACTTAGTCATGTGAAAGGATGTCGTCTGGATTTTGTCACTTGCAATGTGGCCTTAGCAGCTGGTGCTCTTTACAAGCCTAGGACTGGCAACCAACAGAAACTTCGTTGCTGGCAGTGCCATGGTGAGGTCATGCAGTCCTAGAAGTGCCACAGATTGCATCATGTCATAGTGTGGTCCTTCCCTCCTTGCATCACAGCAATCAGCAATGGAAACACGCTCCATGGTTGGAACTGCTGCCCTGCTCAATGCACCATCTCCAAAAGGTCCCATAAACTCTGCTGAGATTCAGGTTTGAAGTGGAGCTGATAAAACAGAGCTGGTAGGTGGGGTTTTGGCTTGAATGAGGTTTTTGAATTGAGCGTGAGAGTACTGAGGAGACATCTTACAAAATTGTGAATGAATGGCATCAGGAATATTCTGCCTTGCTATACTAAATCTTCTTTTTACAAATAAATTATGCTTAAATCAATTAGCTATTTATTGATTCATAAGGATATTGCTCTTTTTTATTTATTTCCAGGTGTTACTTCAGTGAAGACAGTTTGTGGTAATAATAACTAGTGCTTTTTCTTTTAGTTTACTAAGCCACTATCAGCATTCAGAAAGATTATGTTTGGGACTGTATGAGGAATGTATTTTGTTGTGAGAACAACAGCAGGCACTTACCTTACGACTCCTGCTAACCCTGGATCCTTCTATAAAACTTGCGTGAGTAAATGAGTTGTACAATGCATTTTTCTAATAGTCTGCAGTTGTATGTTTTGTTCAAGTTTAAAAATACTTCACCCTTTTAACAAATGCTGCATATTCATCTAAGAAGTGGTCATTAAAGAAAGTGCCCCTATATCATTCCTTTGTATTTAATTTGGGGTAGAAAGAGAAAACTGTACTTTGAGCAAGGTTTATTTCTTTTCCAATTTAGGTAATTTCTTTTTTTACCTAAGCTAGCCAAATTCAATTTAAATCATTGTGCAAATTGTTGGTGAGATGCTTTTATTTGAATCAGCAAGCATTTGGCCATGGCGAATGAGCTTCTGGCAAACAAGAATATTAGTACTAGGGGACATCTTGGAAAACTACAGTTTGTTTTTGTGCATCATGAACAGTTTTCAGTGTTAAAAGTTATGTTTTTCTTAAATATTGTTCCATTCAAGGTAAGAGGGGTTGCTTGCTTCTTTGATTTTCATTCCACTCTTCTATCACCACATGTAAAGAATTAAGTTGAACAGGAATTCAGATAAAAATCAAAGTATTCAAGTTCTTCTCCATTTTGCTTTCTCAACTCAATGACATTTTTTTAGTACTTTATTTTTTTTCCTAGCTGATGTAATTTCCAACATACATATTAGAAAATTCTTATGCGATTTTTCATATTTGATTAGGCTTTAGCAATGCAGTAACCAGGGCAGATGGGGCCATAACTAATTAGTCTGCAGGCCACAGAGAGTTCAACACAAGTATTTACTTGGCTGACAGAATATTTCTGTTAGTCGCCTTCTCAAAGGCAGAACAGGAGCTAGCAAGGACTGCAGGGAGCACTTTGGCTACAGCTGATTCTATCTGCCATTTTCTCTGAGTCAGTGCTTTACCTGCTAACCCTCCACTGTCTGTGGTTCTTCTGCAGGTGTGCAATTGATCCAACACCCGCAAAGAGACAGGAAGGTCAATGTGTACAAGACTGCTCACATTTTATTCTTCCCCAATACACTGATTTTACTGAGCATATACAAAAGTGCTGTCCTTTATATAGTCAATAGAATAGAATTTTCCAGGACATGGAAAGGGCTCATTACTTATGCAAGACAATCACCCTGAATGTACTTAGTAGGATGTCCTAGGATGTAGCACAGACTATATAGCATAGTCTTCCTTTGATTTTAGCAAAACAGTCAAAACCCCTCCAGAAAACAAACAAACAAAACACACACACACACACACACAAACCCCAAAACAAAACCAATCAACCAAGAAGCATCTCAAGCAAAACCCTCCCATAATGCCAAAAGCAACCAACCAAGCAAAGAGTTTGAAATTATTTACAATTCGGGGTGGGGGGCGGGGTGTGGGGGGGAAGGGGTGCAGCAGCTAGTACAGCTGGTATGGGTCAGGGTCAGAAGATTTTGTGAACAAACAACTTCACTTTGAAGAATGAGAATGACATAAAAAGATTGCTCTACACTGTTTGGACACAAAGTTTCTGAACTTTGGTGATTACATATAATTTACCAGTATATTTCTTGCTTCAGCATACAACCCACACGTGACTTCTCAGTCACAGCATATCACAACCTCCCCTAACCCCCAGTCCCCCCCTAACCCCCAGTCATATTCAAATTGCATTGCTTGCACACCGGTCCAGTCATCTGTACTTGCTGCCATTGTGAATTCTACCTCTTTATTTCAGTCTCTACTCCACTAGCTGCCCCTTTATTCAGATACTCACTGAAGATCTTCTCTGAGAGAGGAAAGGAAGAAAGATTCAGCCTCAAGATATCTGTCTTTGAAACACGTGTCTTCCATAGCAGCCAGTAAGTCAGAATCTCTTTCCACTGGGTGGATACTGTTCTCAATTCACTGTGTTTCACTGATACTTCCAAGGACTTTGCAAGAACAGTTAGGGGATCTTTCAGTCTTAGGAAGGAATGGGATGCTCCAGTTTACGTTTTTTTTTTTTCAGATACTCCTAACTCTCCTTAAAATCAAGATCCTCCAGAGAGTGAATTTCTGAATTGTGAAAGAAGCTTTAACTAGTAAAATGAAGTTTCATTGAAAAATGTCTATTTATTCTGACTTGCTCTTAAAAAAACCACTTAATTGCTAAAATTTATGTACCCTACTGCTGTGAGATTTTTTTTAATTTCTATTACTTATGTTTTTCTGATATTTTTCATTATTTTCTTTCATGTGTATGTTTCAGATACATTAACGGAAGTCAGGATTCTGTTTTGAACTCTTGAGATGCTCTGATGGGAGTTATGACCATATATGTCACTCTCACAAATGAATATGATAGGAAGCTGTCTGTGCTTTTCTGTAGGGTGCAAGTATTCATGCTTTTCTCTAGGGTGTGATTCCCTTTAAGTCCTAAGACCTGGATAATAGCCTGCAAATTGAGCCTACTGAATAGGAATCAAGTAGATGGCATTTTTTAAAACAGCTGTTGGTATTTTCTGGCATTGAAGTGGTAGGAAGGTTTAGCAAACACGTGTATAGTTAATTTTTCCAAGACATGCTTTGTTATGTACTAGAATTTGAAACTGTATGAATATCTGTTTAAAAATTGACTGGATACTTGTGGTTTTGTTTAATCCCATGAAGTCCTTAGTTGCATCCTAAATGAGTTACATACCTCCAGAAATCTGGCCTTTAGAGGTGAAAGAATCTTGGACAATGGCTCTATTGTTAATCATTATTTCCAGTGTAATGTAACAAATGTTCTAACCTTGAAAGGGGGCAGGGGAGTAAAACCCTAGCCTGCCTCCTTATCCTTTTTCCTTCCAGGTTTTATTCTTTTACAGCTGTAGCAGTACAAAGCAGCTACAACTAAGAATATGAATCACCGTTGCTATCGTCATTAACATAATGCCCATGTGTAGATTTATCTGCAGACTTTCAGTTTGATAAACTGTTGGCATGTAAATATTTCCTTGAAGAAATTCCAGTCCAGCTGCTTTTGTTTACAAATCTATCAATGGTTAACACCATAGAATGTATTTTGCCAGTATCTGAATTATAATTACAACTTCTTTAATTGTGAATTCATTATAAAAGAGGAGGACAAAACTAAATAATAAATAGTTTGAAGATTTTTGGAACCATGCCAGCAGCTTTGCCTGCATTAATTTTTGAAAATGTGAGAGTTTATGCTTGTAAGTCTCCATTCTATTATTCTTTCTTATTATTTAATTGTGAAGAAACTCTTTCTGAATAATTATTTTATTGTACTTATTTTGTCTTCAGAGGTTCTTCTTCTTATTCTTTGTTTTTACTTCTTGACTTCTGCTTGATCATTCTATGGATTTAATTAAGAGTGGATTTTGATACACCAGTCACAGGAACATCTAAACTGACCTGAATACTGAGTATTTGCAGGTTTTCAAATAAAATTTTTGAGATACAGATCAAAGAAACTCTGGAATTTCACTTGGCAGCAGGTTATTGGCTTTGCTTGTTGCTGTTTTGACCAGCGATGCAGAGAGTCGTGCTTTGAATTTATTGAACTCTCACTGGTTTGTATAATTGTTTGTTACAACTTAATTACAATTCAGTACAATTTTCATGGATCAGCTCTGGAGGCAAACTATGAAATTTATTATCCTTAAATTAGGATAGCTAAAAGTAAAATTTGAGCTACATATTATAGACCTATTTATAGCCAATGGACAAAATCCACACCTCAAAATAATAAATCATTTGTTATCAACCCTTGGGTGTCTCCTTTAGGATTAGATAAATCGCTTGTGAAGGTACCTATTTGTCTTTATTAGTCGACAAAAGGATGCATTTTAGCCAACAGCTATGGCAGGAGATGAGGTTTGACTGGGAATTGCTGTAAGAGCTGTTGGGAAGCACTTTGGTTTCACTAGCTAGTCCCACCAAACTTCTTTCAGGATTTCATATCCTTTACATGGCTATCCTTACAACTAGTTTTTGAGCCCTCTAATGATATCAGTAAGAGGGTCCACCACATCTGTATACCATGCCTTGCTGGTTTCCTCATTTTGCTTATGATAATCAAATAAGTTTGCATGTATCTGCTGTGCAGAATCTGAAGGGCAAAATTGTGGTGGTTAGAATACAACATCTGGCTTTTTTTGGCCTTTGAAGACTTTTGGGTAGTTGGGAGAATTCATACAGGATTTTAATTTTTTTTATTGCCTTAATTGCATTTTTAAATAATTAAATGTTTTGAGATGTAAAATGAAATGAATGCAAATTAATAATTGTATAATTATACACTATTTTTGTCATGGTTTTTCATTTTCCCTGCTAGAAGTGAAGGAATGCTTTTCAACAACATTATGGAGAAGTAAGAGACAACTTTGAAAAGTGATGTCCTGTTCACGCACTTTAAGAATCTAACTTCCACCTGGTAAATTAGTCTTCCCAAAAAAACTACCCTATAGTTATGCAGAAGTTTTTCTGGTATAGTCTATAGGAAAATCTCATTTTCTCAACTTAATTCTGTAAATATAGGTGGGTGTGATTTTTCTCTGAGACTAGGAAGTGCATCCTTTTCTTCTTTAGCTGTATAATTAATTTAGTCAGCTTCTTTCTGAAAATGCTTTCTTAGGTACCCATATAGTGGTAGTGAGTCTCATGGCAAACATGAACTTCTTATTTCTTGAATTTCTTTCACATTTGAAGCTATAGAAGCACGTACAAGGCTACTCGATTGTCTTCATAGGAAGAGTTTCTATCAGGAATAAGCAATGTCAAAAAAAGAAAAATTTTCTATTTCAGATAGAAACAGACTGACAGACTTACAACTACCTTTATATCCAATGATTGTTTTTTCAGTTTGTGCATACTGTCTATACTTATGATAGATGCTCAGTCTTACAGTTTCAGTGTATCAAGGAATGTAGGTTAGACCTCTTTTAGGCTTATAGGTCTTTTGGCAGCTTAGAGGCTCTTGAAATGAAATATCCATCTCCCCTCCCTGCTTCAGGATACTGTTTTAATGGTACCACTCTTGAAAGAAATCTCTTAGATATTTTGCTGGTTTAAAATATATTATTTGTGTTTTCTATCAAAAGTAATGAGATACTACTTTTAGCTATTGCTTTATTTATTGACTCAGTTCTGAGTATATAGTCTTTTAATTTTGTTGCTGTTTATTTAAGATAAAGTTCTCAAGGTTTGGTTATTAGTAATAACACTTAGAGATTAACTCTGTTCAGGTACAATATTGATTAACTCTATCATTCATAAAACCACTAGAAAATATTTAGCTATATAATTCATTGACTTTCCACATAATCAGCCTGTGAATTATATGACTAAACTTGATGGACTGACAATGTGAATGATAAATTCATTCAGTAGAGTATTTTTGATGTATTTTATCTTTCTGTGTTACATTATCAAAAATGAAACTTTGTCCATTTAGCATATCTGTTGTAAGTAGTTGCCATCTAGTGCCAGCGCTCATTTCTATTCATAGGTAATGGTGCAATACTTAAACTTTGGAAGGCAATATATTTCTCCCAATTTGTAATGCAGTGAGGTAATGTCATGTCCGTATTGGGAAGTAAATAACATGCCTTGACATGAATGGACATTTCAGGCAATCATTAAAATAACTGAGTGTGGTGGAGAGTTTGAAAGATGAAGAGTAGGAGAGCTGCATGTTCATTCATTGACATCTCCAACACTATGGTTTGCTGAGTGCATGATGCCCATGATCTGCTAGTGAATCCATCTGATGGGGCAGGAAATGTTTATTCTGTCCTTCTCATAAAATGTTAGATCCTCCATGGGAATAGATCATAAATTAGAAAAACTTTGCAAATTCTTATCACCAACTTAGAGATTCATTCCGAACATTAACTCTAACATGGCATTATGTCATTGGGAGAGTGGATTTGTGCTGTTGTCTCTCCACCAGCCTTTCAAATTTGTGCAGTTTACAAATAAGCTGAAAGTGGAAGCTTTCTTGCTAGTTTGGCCAGATATATGAGAGCTTAGCAAGATTCTTTCCAAATGAAATATTGCAATAAGATTTTACTGAACTATTCTGAAAGTGATGTGTGACTTTTAAACGGTTTTCCAGCAGAACCTCAAGCAGTAATCCTTTTGTATTTTTTTTTAATGACTATGAAAGGAGAAATGACGTCTGAGGAAATCAAAGGTCGAATTGGAGCAGTCCCTTTGAAATCAACCTAACATTAAATATAGCCTGTACAGCTATATATATACATATATATATATATATATATATATATACTGTACAGTATAGAGTACAGGCAAGGCCTTCCCAAACGAGTATATTAATTATATTAATATCGTCTCATAATAGTTTTTCATTTTGGTAAATAATGAAAAGGTGAAAATTAAAGATTGTTTTGTTCACGGGCCTGTGGATTAATTTATCGCAGTGTATTCACACCTCTTTTTTAGTAAAATGGATTTTAGTTCCTAACTCTGCTGCAGTCTTTGTTTAAAGTCCCAAAACCTTAAGTGTTGGGTAAAGGTGGGCTTTTTCAGTTCACTTTTAGGAAATCGGGAAATCTGTGATCTGCAGATTAGCTGAAATTCTTCCTATTGTTTGTTTCTAGAAAATTAGATAATTTATCTGCATATGAAAACTCATCTACTACTCCCTGTAGAACTTTTGGCTGAATTCTAGAATCAGTTTTATCTATAACTTCTAGCCCTGATACACCTTCCTAAAGAAAGTGAAGCTATCAGATAACAGAGGGTTTTTTACTACCCCTTCACTATCTCCTTTAAGACTTTATTCCCAGGCTTCAGCCCTCTGTCTTCTGTGTGTGTGAAAGTAGCTATGTGTGAATAGTTCTGATTGCATTGTGAGAATACAGATGATTAAAAAAAGAGTGTAGTAGGAAGTGAGATTTACCTTTTGACTTCTATCTTTTCCATCTGCTGTAATACTCACACAAACACACACACACACACACACACATGCACATGCACATGCACACACACTTTAGTTTCCAAGAGCAAAGTGATTTTGGTGGTGAAAATGAGTGAAACTGATCTTGCCAAGAATAATCTCTTTCCATCTCCCTTATCTTTTCACAAGCCTGTCTAAACCCTGAGCTGACACTGAAAGTGATGCCCACAACTTCCATTCCAAGTCCTGATCCTGAAAACTTGCAGCTAAGTTCTGTTTCCTTTCAGAGCCGAAGGAACAAAGTTATACTGGGAAGCAAAATCATGCTGTGCTGTACTTCCTTTCTGAGGGAAGGAAGAAAACTTAAAAGACTTTTGTTGCTTCTGCAGTATATGTACCCCAAGGAGTAATTTTATGTTCTAGAGTGTTCAGAGGACTCAAAAGATATGGGCTGGAAAAAACATATTAATTTATGTGTCAAGTGTCTTTAATGCCATACAGTGCTACTGCTTACCACACTACAACTTAGAGCACTTCCTGTGTACTATCACCTCTTCCCAGATCTCTCTCCTATGAAGGTTTTAACAATTGAGTCTAATTGGCTTTCTCTTTTCACTCATCCAATCTCTCCTGTACCCTGACCCATTTAAAATTTCTTGGTAAACCATTATTCAGCAGATACTTTGTATCTACTAGACATTTCCTGTTGCATTACCAAAAAACCCAAAGAAATTAGTAATTTGTCTGGTTGAAACTGCCTTTGGAAAGTCATGATTTACGATTTTTAGATGTTTAGATTATTTTGCTTCTTCATAAAACCAACCCTGGCCTTTCAAAACTGTTCAAACAGTTCAATATGTTCAAACCACTAGGCTCTCAAATATTGTCACAAACAAACAAACAAACAAACAAATGTTTCAAGTCACTACCAATTCATTTTTGAGGCAGAATGGATTTGCCATGGAACACTCATGTTGTGCAAAGTATATGTCTTCTTACAAGAAGGCAGGTAAGCCAGCTATGACACAGATCACTATACATATTTTGGCATTAAGGTGGCTGCTTACAAGACTCATATATTCCACATCCAAGATTAATTTTCTCTGGTACATTTTAAATCAATTCATGGATACAATAATTGCACTATACTCAAACAGTGATAGTCAATCTATCACTGCTCTGAAACAATATGATAGGTGTTTTTCAACTATTTATAAATAAAAATGCTCATATATGCCAAACATCTTATAAAAGTACAGTTAGAATAAAGAGTGTATTTGTTCTTGTATTGATGTAACTCCTTGTCATGCTTTTTAGTGTTGCCATGCATATGTCTTTTTTTAAATTCAAGATTGTGTTTAACTTTGTGTTTGCAGTGGAGTTTTCCTTACTTTCCTGATTTCACTTTCCCTTCTAAATTACAGATAACTATGTACATATTTAGATGTACAAGTGAGTACATTGTACTATACTGCTACAGGCACAAATTGCAACTCTGCACTTTTCACTGGACAATAATCTCTAGGGAGACCTCCTAGAAAATGCTATACAAATTGTTGTTTTAAAACATTATTTTTCCGTTAAGATTGTGTCTTGCGTAAAGGTATGAGGTTAGAGCAAGAGGAAGAAGTTAAGGAAGTTTTCTCAACCTCTTAAAAAATTAATTTTAAGGTGTTACCTCATAAAAATGTGGTGGCAATTTTACATTACATATCTTTAATGTATCAACTTCTAGATTTTTAGTTGCCATTTTATGTTATTTTATTCATTTTTGTGATTAGACACTTATTTCCTGACCTCTCAGAGCAACATACAGTGGAATTTTTCTCCAGGTAAAGTAACTCAGGTGCCTTAACAACTAGCCATCAAAGTGCAAAGGGAGAACTGAAATGAACCTTAAGTGTTTCCTCCAGTTTTTCATATGAACTAAGGAAATTTTGTGTGGCTTCCATACAAAACTATCAGGTACCCACAATATTAATTCAAAGCCCGTCTTAAGTTCATGAACCTTAACAAACCTCTTGATGAACCTCATTTATGTTTGGCATTTCTAATGAAACATGATACCACAAGGGTTTCACATGGTTTTGGGTTTCACATAGTTTTGGGTTTCTTTGCAAACATCTTCAACGTAATTACTATTACTTTGAAGTTATAGAATGCCATGGAGCAAATCTTCACTAGGTGTAAACTGACAACTCTGCACCAAGTTCACTGTCAACAAACAGCCTTCAAGATTTGATCCTTTAATTAATAAGTAATACTTGTCATTGACCCCAATTAAAATGAGCAAAAATGGTACTGTATCATATCCTTTCAGTGCAGAAATATGCAGATTTGTACAGATGATATGTGGGATTTTAAGTTCTGTTTGGGCATCTAAAGAAACGAACTTTTTTACATAGATGTTATTATAACTGTAGTAAATATGCTGACATATTACTCACTGTTATGCATCCAATCACTATTAGCCAGATTAATTCTTTTTGCTTAATCTATAGCATTTTTCGTGTCAGAACAGCATTAGTTATGCAGAAGTGGTCATACATTGTCAAACTGAGAGGCTCATCTTGATTATTCTTGGTTATTTTGAGTATAAGTACAATCCACCCTGACTGTTAGTCTGCCCTTGGGAACCAAGCAATTTGGCTGTTATTATAATGAGGTGTGGCTCATCATAAGGCTGATTATAATGGAATCTAAGGGAATAGGGAGTCAAGCCTACTGTATATTATCTTTCATTTTTAAAGACTGTACTTTGGAATAATGGTTGAGTATTGTAGCATTTCTGTTCATTGCATGTCTTCAGGGGTTGAGATATCCTCCAATGGACTATTTTGATACTAATAGGAAAGCACGTTTAGAACATGAAAATCCCTGTATCTGTTCCTTCAGGCAATTTGTTCAGAGTGTAATTCATATCTGATGAATACTTGGTGACACTGAATGGTCCAGTGAAGATTGGTGCTAATTTTGCAGTAAAGCTCTCTGTTGCATCTGTGGCTGAGTGGGAAGGTATTTTTCACCAGTTCATGAACATTTAAAAATCACTTGTATATTTGTGATCGTAGTATTACATTCTATTCTCTAATTTCGTACTGGAGTTGCTCTAAAGTGGTTTTAGATCTAAACTGCGATCTTCATAATCTCACTTTTCTGAAGAGGACTAGGTCCAGAAAAAACACAGTGCCTTTTAAATTAGAAGGTGTTATTTTCAGAGAAACCAAAAACTTGTCAAAAAATTGTTGCACTTTTCCTCCATTCCTTCCTGTGAACAACATTGATGAGAGATTATTTTCATTAAAACTGAGTGCCTTAAATTGTCAACATAAAAGCCAAACAAATCATCATCTTCTTATAGGATGGGATATTAGGGATTTTGATTTTAGTTGTTTGAAAGATATAATGGACAGACTAACAACAAAAATGAATCAAAATTATTTTCTGTAGAAAAATTATTTCTTTCTATATATCTCTGAAGTGGGCTGATGTTGAACAGAAATTGCTAACTATATCTAAGAATTAAATGAAAAGGTTTCTCAAGGTATGTGTGTAAACATAATTCCAGTCTCCATGTGTAATTTATATGCATTGTTACAGGATGAATAGAACTATTCTGACAAAGCTGCATCATTGCCTTCTTATTGAAAAAGTTGCAGGTATAATTGTAAAAACAAAGACAAAAATGAAATCAAAATCTTCATCTCTTTCCCTTGACTGGAGAACATAATAATATTTAGTTTCTACTGTACTCTTATGAAGTAATCTAATAGCGGGAAAAAAAAGTAGAATCCTTTTCTAATATTGGCACATTTTTTGTGAATATAGGCAATTCCATTTACTTCATTATAATTTTTTTGCAGTTCTTACCTTATCTTTTAAACTTGGGCAACATAAAAAATGATGTTGATCCATTTGACAGAAAGATTTAAAGTTTGATGACTTGAAGTGTTACAACAATAACAATGGTGACAGTCTGGAACAAAGTGAAGAAATGTATCTACCTATATACATAGACATTTGCTGAAATATTTACCAGTAATTGTTTATGATTCAAAATAAGACAGGTAAAAAGTACTACGGGTCAAATCCAAAAGGCCTTGTTTGAATCAATCTCTGTGCATGACATTGCTGAATTTTACAGCTCTCTGCATCACAGAATGCCATTAAAAGATTGTCATTAATTGCAATTATTAGGCAACGGCATACATAGTATTTTTTTTTCCTACAGAAGGTTTTGAGAAGTGTTGGTATGTGATGAGAAACTAGTTGATGTTATTGATCATTTTTCCATAGTAGGTATTTTGGAGAAGTTTTGCTTAATGCTAGGAATCTAGAGATGTTAGGATAGAAAATATTTTGCTATTCTTTGTCACAAAGTGTATGTTTCATTGGTAGCTGCCTTTTATCTCTGAGTCAGGTAGAAAGATCATAAAATAGTATCACAGAAAGAGCATGGCATATAAAATGAGCTTTATAAAAGCTGAACCTTTGGATGTGGTATTTCAAACTAAAAATCCTCATACTCAACACTGCTCCAAGTTTCCAAATTATCAAGGAAGTATATGCTTGTAAAATGACATATATTCTGAGTAGTTTTCTATCCTGAACACCTGATTTTATTGTAACACTTTTTTTTTTCTTTTGTAAACTGAAATAATCTGAACTTTCTTGCAGCTTGCTACCTCAGTTTCTTTCTATTCTTTCAAATGACTAGGTATTAATTGCTCTAGAAATTAATTACTCTAGAAATTTAAAAAATGCATATATATATATATATAACTGCACATATATATATAGCTCAAATATATAAAAAATAACTTCAATATTTGGAGAAGTTCACTTCTAGGCAGTAAGTATTATGCCTCCAAATTACAATTCTTCCTTTCTGCAGGCCATGGAAGTTTCAACAAAATCACAAACTGTCTTGAAAAAGTGCCTACTTTTCAGTCTATGAGTGTCTGATATGACAGGAGATCTTGATCAAATATGTTTTATCCACATTGTGTTCAAAGCACAAAATACCACCAGGAAGTCCATTTTTAAAGCTAGAAAAGTTCCTCTCTGGCATGTGCAGTGTTCTGTTGCCATATGCTAATATCCTGTCATTTCTCTGAGCTTCTTTCTGCATGGATGCTCCACCAAGGCCCCCATGACATGCCTCTGCATGGACTGTAAATATCCTTTTAAAGTGTTGGAAAGCTTAAAAGGAGTGGATAACTGGTATTCACTAGGATTATGGGAAGACCTTCTAATCTAAGCAGTGCTCAAAAGGGACAACATATTTCATAATATGTAATTTCCAGCACTGAGTGACTATATAGAACTTCATGTAATATGGCAAAACTGAATGACTTTTGACTGGATGTTTAAAGTGTAGCTGTATTTGAAAGAAATAAAAAGAGGATTTTAAAAAAGGCAAAAAAATCCCACAAAAAGCAAAACTAAAAATAGACCAACAAAATACTTCATAGGGTATTTTCCCTTAATTTCAAGGAGACAATGATTTTAACATCTTTCTGAACATGATCAGAACAGGTAAGCAGAATATAATATTGAGGAATGATGTATTAAAATACCATTATAAGTTCTTAGCTTCAGTGACTGCTAATAGTGGTTCTGACACTGCCAGGATAAAGTGTTTGGGCAGAATATATTAATTCTCAATAATAATTGTCAAAACCTGTTTGGTTTAGGTTTGGGGGTTTTGTCCCACTTGAAAGAAGTTGAGAGAATTATTTTTTTCTGACTCTTCTAATATTCCAGTTTAATTAATGTGCACATGAAGAAATATTTATCAGATTATATAATTTGGAGTGGTTTATGTAGGGAAAAAAATCTTCCATTTTGGTAATCTGAACTGAAAAGGGAAGGGAAGGAAAGAAAAGGGAAGGGGTACTTCAGGTGGAAGGAGTCTATGGTCATCTAATCCAACTTCCTGACCATTTCAGAGATGATAAAAAATTTAAAACATATTATTAAGGTCATTATCCAAATATCTTTTAAAGTCTGGCAGGTTGGAGCATAAACCACATCTCTAGAAAATGTGCTGATTTTTGACAACTATCTCTGTAAAAAAAAAGTTTCCTCCTATCTAGTCTGATCCTTTCCTGGTGCAGCTTTGGAATATTTCCACATGTTCTATCATTGGTTCCCAGATAGAAGAGCTCATCACCTGCCTCTCCACTTCCTCTTCTAGAAAGCTGTAGAGAGCAATATAATTACATCTCATCTTCCTTTTCTCCAAATTAGACAAACTCAAAGTCCTCAGCCACTCCTCACAGAACATTCCTTCCAGCCCTTTCACCACTTTTATTGGCCTCCTCTGGATGCACTTGAATACCTTCCATCCTTTTTAAATTGTGAGCCTCAGAACTGCACAAACACTGAATACAGCAGGACAAGCCCCTCTTTTGGCTGGCTGCTTACGCTGTGTTTGCTGCACCCCATGATGCCTTTTGCCCTGCTGGCTGCCAGGGCACACTGCTGCCTCTTATTGATCTTGCCATCACTCCTCTAGATCCCTTTCTGTAGGGCTGCACTCGTCACTCTTCTCCCTGTCTGTAGTCACATCTGGCCTTACTCTAGCCCAGGTTTTTTCACCCTGGCTTACATTGTTTTTCTAGCTGGACTGTCATATCAGTTATGTAGGGTAACGCAATTTTCAACACGCTAAACAATTGCACAACTGGATCCTGTGCCTGTAAGCAAAAAGTGAAGTCCATCATTCACTGAGGATGAAAAAAAATGAAGCTGTTGTTGAAACCATTTGGAAATGTCAAGTAACTTTATATAATGTACCTGTATCATGCCTCACAGTAGGATTACAAAACAGTTACAGTATGGACCTAAATAATACTACTTTTCCATAGTTGCCATATATAAGTAGAACAAATAAAAGAAATTAAAATATCCCATTTCATTTCCTTTTAGTTCTGAACTTAAACAAAAGATCTGATGATCCTTTCTGATTGCATTTCCTGGATTTAGTTCTCTGTAATGACACTTTTGGGAGCAATTCTATAGGGGATGAGATTGATCACCCATCACTGCTGCTGATGTGCTGTTTAACCAAGCTGGTGAACCATAAACTGTCATCAGAGAGTGGATCAGACTAACGGTGTGTATCATGCAGCTCACTCTCCTGTGCACCTAACAATGATGATCATTCTCTTAGTCCATTAGACAGAACAAGGACCTGTTAAACAAACTCCTGGACTGGCACACTCTGCATGACCCAAAAAAAGAAAACAAATCCTGCTAGATGGGCTAAATGGTGACATAAATTGAATCCATAGGTTATGGAGCAAGAAGTCTAATGATTCATGAGTTAATAGGACTCAGGTACAGACAGGATTCTTAAAGCTGAAACAGAAACTTTCTTTGATAGTAGTAGATATACTCTAAAGAAGGGTGAGCGCAACTCTTTTGAGCAGTGAAGAACACTTGCTCCAAAATACTGTCAGTTTACATTTTTTCAAAGAAATATGAAGCACTTCTCCCCAAAAGAATAAAGAGGAAATAACAATGTTTGTATTTTTAATTTTTGTTAAATTTCATGTACCAGGTACTCCAATGTTGCAAACCATATAAACATGATTTACTAGATTTAAACCATATATAACACAATTGCTAGATAAAGTTTATGATCCAGGGCCCCAAACCTATGAATTTTTAAGGACAAAACCTCAAGGGATGTGCCCAGATCAATGAAGATGTACATAACCTGGTGATTGACATTTATGGTCTTTTTAAACTGGTATGCATAATTCCTACTACTGACTTCAGTAGAAATAGTCACATTTCCTCCTTTCATGCTTTTAGTTTTCTCCTCTCTCATGCAATTAGCTTTTGGAAGATCAAAGCTTAAATTCGTCCTGGTTCTTCTTCCTTGAGTTGTTGAAGTCTGGTGTTTTGTAGGTTGTTTGTGTTTGTTTGTTTGTTCTTTTTTGTTTTCTTTCTGAGTGAATTGTTCAAAAGATCTAACTAGGAATATTCAAGGAATAGTCATGAGGCATTTGCCCCAAATTAATACTGCTGAGTGAGTTGCAGGTACTAACAGATATTGTGAAGTCCTCTCAGAATTGCAGAAATGCCTGTTCCAATTAATACTGTAGCTGTACCCTTGAGGAACCCTTCATTTCCCCTAAAGTTTCTTTTAGGGCTCTGAGGGTGGCTTTGCCTCCTTTTTGACCCCCAGCTCTGTGATCCTGAGAAATCACCTAGAAACATACCTGGAAGTCTAAATACCATCAAAATTTCCATTTCACTCCAGGCTTTTTTTGCATAGGATTCTTCTGACTAAATTTTTGATATGAGCAGCATGTGACAAAAACAATTAAATTAGTCAGTGGGGAAAAAACAGACTCTTCAAGGGCAGGACTCTTCTATGTTAAGAAGACGAAGTGATCTTCTCACTGTCATCTATCTTGTAGAGTGGCTACACCTGTTGATGCTCAAATTCAATTAGACAAATCCAATGCCTTTATTCCAAACCTGAGTCTCTTCAGGTGTGAAACTAAGTCATTACAGTTAAAACAGTCTATTTGTACAAAAACAGTTTTTGTACAAATGCTTCTTTATTTTCTTCCTATTCATCTCTTACCCTTGGAAGGAAATTGCTATAAAGTCTGCTTTACCTGTAAAGTCTGTTTATGGTTCTCTCACAAATTTCTGCTGGACATTTTTCTTTTCTGTAATTTCTGTCAAAACCTTGGAGTTATGTAGTCCAGTGGATGACTGAGACATTTAGGAAATGTTGGCTTGTGTTTCCAAGTGTTTCTCCTTCTGGGTCTGTGCTGTGGCTTTGTTTTTACTGCAAGTACACAGAGGCAGTAAAAGCACTTCCTGTGGACAGTCCTTAGTGCACTGGAACATGCAGTACCTGTGAAAGCAATTAAGCTGGCAGCAACAACAAAATTGAAATGATAAAAACAATAACACTAATGACGTGTAAAAGTACAAGTAAACAAGAAAAGATTTAACTAAGAAAAAATAGTCCTTAAGAGACTGTTTTCTACGTACATCACCTGCTCAGAATTGACATAGCTACAACAGAATTAGGAAGTTTCAAATAGAAAGTTAAATCATTGTACTAAAATTAAGTAATATCCCCACTACATCAGGAGGTTAGGAAAACTAGGTACTGATTCCAGAAATCATCAGAATAATCATTAGAGCCCTGAGGGCACTACCATTCCTGGCTGCCCCTGCCCAGCCCCTCCAGTGTTCCCCACCTGCTGCTCATGTCCCAGGTCCCTACTTCAACCCTCCAGGGCTGTCTGCCCCAGCAATGTCACAGCAGGGCTGGTCTCCAGCTCCCCACATCCCTTCCATCCCTGGCCATGGGACCGGACCCTCTGGGCTGGCCCTACACAGGACCCACATTCCAGCTCAGCGTTGACCCATTCCCATTCCCGTTGAGGTGCCCAATGCCTGTGGCTGGGGCTGTTCTGGTGCCCCCTGGCTGCCTCACTCCTGGCCCTAATGGAGCCCATGGGGAAACACCCAGCTGCCGACACTAACAGCAACTGGGTGATCTTGATGTAATGCTAAACATAATATCCTTTAGTTCAAGTCTATGCAAATTCATGTCAAGGTATTTGATCATTCTTATGCATGAGGAATTGTAAGATATTTTTTTCTTACTACTAGAGAAGGTCAAATTTTCAGAGGATGTCGTCAGGAGACCCAGGAAATAGAACATTTCTACCAACTCTTACTCCTTTGCTGTGGACAACACAACTGTAATTACTAATTTCTCAGGTAATAAAATCTTTAAATTGTTGCTTGTTATGATACAGTTGATTTTTATGTTGTTGTTGTAACTAAGCCTAAAGCTAATGTAAAAGCAAACAAAATGTTCATGCTTCTCTTTGCAAGTCTGAAAATCAGAGTCTCTGGTCAGGGTAATGTAATGCCTATGCCTTACTTGTGTTTCGTCATGGCTGGGTCTTTTCTATAAAGTGGAATCCACAAATTTTGTAAAAAACACTTGTCTGAACAGGGATTCCTAATGTTGTTCTGGATGTCCAAAGGTTTCCAAGATCTCAGCAAAGGACTGGCTTATACAACAGGAAAACTACAGGAGACCTGTGTACTTCTGCAATGGCAGATGGAGGTAAAGAAAATACCTGGTTATAAAGGAAAATACCAAAAGTATTCTACCTCACACTAGAGTCCTGTATTTAAGCACGTTAATTTAATTTTAACTTGTTTTTTAAAGGTTTAGTTAATGATTCCTCTTGTTACTTGAAATAAAAATAGAGATTTTTACTTTT
>OU383774.1:62435088-62460088 GCA_910950805.1 Acrocephalus scirpaceus scirpaceus | reverse complement strand
GGCTGGTTTTTTTAAACTAATGTTCATAATGCATTATGTTTTAGATTCACATAAAATATGATGTCCATCTTCATTTTTTCTGGGCATATGCTAACACAACTGTACTTCAAAAAACCCTTATGTATTTTGATAAACTGAGCTGTCTGTCTTCTTCCGGAAATCTCCTTCTTCATTGAAGTTACCGAGTGATACCTGGACAAATATTATGCATTAGTCCTTCCTAGAATATTTGGACTGAATTTTGTTTATTATGGGGTAGGTTTTCACTAGATATTTAGAACTTAATAGAAGAATTCCTGGAACTGATTAAGAGCTGTGTTACCTTAGCAGCCTTTCTTGAAAAAATAAAAAGAAAATGAAAAAGCATCTTCAACAGTGAAAATACCACAATGATGGTAAGATGAATGGTTGATTTCAAAGACTTAAAGAGAGACAAATTAAGCCAAATTTATGTGCATGTGAATAAAAAGGTGCAGTCTCATTTTTTCTATAGAAATATGTATAATACAGAAGAAAGGCAAGCAAATAACCCCATCCTGAATTTTGGCAACGGTAGCAGGTGAACAACTGAGCAATACTGAGGATCTGTCTTGACACAAAGCAAAGATATAAGCAGAATATACACTGCTTGAGAGAATATATTAAGTCCATATTATCTAGCTTGATTTAATCAAGGCCTTCAGCCTGAATCACAACCAGATACAATGAGAAACGAAGTATGCTTTATCTTTTTCACTGATATAGAAGAATCATAATATTCATTTTACATATTATTAGTAGACTTTTTTTCTTTCTTATCTACAGAAAAGGTAAATCTGTTCTACAAGAAGACCTTTATCTATGTGCAGTGGACAATATCATCAATATATTCTATAACTCTTCAGGGCCAGCAGGTCTAAGAGTACTGTTCAATATATATGCTTCTATTTTGTCCGTAAAAAATGTTCTTTCTTCCTTCTACTTTAAAAATTACTATGAGTAATGTAGTGCAATTAGACCATTTTGTACTCTTCCATTTTTCCTTCATTAATCTATAAATTCACTTTCATTTGTGTTTCCTCGGCTCAAGAAATATTCTTCCTTGTAAAAAACCAACAATAGAGTGATCCAGAGAGAAAGAAAACTCATTTGACAGACTTCTATAATTTATCTTTGGAATTTGGCACTATAACCTGAATTTCAAATAATCATCTTTTAATAGCTAAGAATTCATTATAATACAAAAATATTTTCTCCCAGGTTTTGACCTCAGCCCCACTGGTCAATTTAATTCTACCTTACATTAGTTGTCTGTCATTAGCTAAGTGGACGCATGTCACAAAAAAACACAGTAAGAGGAAAACCACTTAAATTAAATAAATACCTTTATGTACATTGCTAACTGCTACGTATTAGGAAGGAAACTATTAGGAGATAGTTTAACCACAAAAAAAAATTGAAGATGTAATGCAATAATAATTCATATTACTAGCTAAAGTAGCATAAGAGATGTTCCAACTGTATTATATAAAAAGGTAAAAGCCTCAGCTCTGCGGCACACTGGATTAAAATAAAACCTCCTTATGAAATTACCATGAAATTGAGTTGAAGCACATGCAGAACTAAACAGATTGCTTGGAAAGCATTCAGCTACAAATCTGTTCTTTTTTTCAGTCCTCCTGAAATCTCAGCTGATTTCAAGGTAACTAGTTTCAATTATTTGCTCTGCTGTTTAAGCAAATCATGTCGAAGGCCACAATGGTGTATATCTACAAGAGTTACTTGTGGACTGGTGAAAAATGGGATATCAACATTTCTCATGGGAAAAAAGGAAAAAGTAAAGAAGGATAATCTAGATTAGCTGAAGAGTAAATCCTAAAAGAGGAAAGTAAACTTAGAAAAGGTTCACTGACAGTGCTGAAATAGTACAGTCAAATGGAGGTAGCCTTCACATAAATTAGTACCATAAAAATATTCTTAACATGTTCTAAGCCTGTTTTTTTAAGACAGGTTTTATGGAGTCTGTTTTTACTTTTATCTCTGTCCAAAGTAAAACCATAACAGTGGACTGTAGCCATAGCAAGAGCAATCACAGACATTTTTTCTCCTGAATAATAAGTATATATGTAAATTGAGTTTAATCATACACTATTTATAGGGAGCCCACTTTGGAATTGGGGGAGTCATGATTCCTGGAAGTGCTAAAGAAGTGACTCAACATGTCAAAGGGCTATGGTTTAGTTCACATGGTGGCATTCAGTTAAATGTTAATTTGATAGTCTTGGAAATTCTTTCTAACCACAATGATTCAATGATTGTGTGATCTTCCTGGTTAAATTTACTTTTCGAAAGCAGGTAATGACATGAAAGACAGTAAAAATTTTCTGTAGTCAAAATGTATTTCAGATTTATAGTATATAAGAGAGGAAAAAAATTTACATACTTAATATCATTGAACCACTGAAGCATTATGTTTATTACTAAAATGTTAACAATTTTCCAACTTCTATATATATTATACATACTTAACGTCTTATCATGACAACCCTGATCATACGAAAAAGTTCAAACAAAAATTAACAGTGTATGTAAATATCTTCTGATCATCTGTACTGCTCTGTCACTATTTCTTCAGCCTTTGATGAGGCATGAGTCTCATTTCTTTCAGGGCTCTGCATTTCAGAAATGCTAGTTGGACCCACTCTGATCATATCAAGAAGTACTTTGGAATCTGTATTTGGGACTTCCTTCAGCATTTACTGTTATCTGTGAGCTGCAGGAGTTCCATTTGGATAAGATATGTACAGTACTACTGAAAAGGTTATAAAGGATATGCTAATACGACTCACAATTCAAATGGAAAACCAGTGGTAAGGGAGGGAGGATTGGGGTAAGAAGAAATGCTTTTAGAAAATCAGTATAAGGCAGTGAGGGAACTGAACAGATCAAAGCACTATTTTCTGGTAGTGGAAGGACTAGGTGAATAGAGGTGGAAGCCCTACAGGCCTTTCATAAAGCAATTAAGTTTGATATTTTCATAGGGGAAAGGATCACCTTTACAGGGTTTTTACACCCAAATATCTGCTGTAGGCTCTGTGGGAACCATTACACACAGAGAAAAAAAGGAAGTTAAAGTCTTTGAAAATAACCTTTTGACAGAATACACTGAATAATCTAACTGTTCTATACTCCTTGGGTGAAATTCTGGCTTTATTGTTATAGTGATAGAAGGGATCATTGACTATTTTAAAGCTGAGATTTTCTGCCAGAAAAAAAACTTAGGAAAACTCTGAACGTCTCCCTGAAGATAATACAACACTCTTACTTTGAACTTTATTCCTCCATGCAAATTATTTCTCCAGCATTACTGAAAACTTTATCCATTAATAGTATCACTTTTGTCAACAAACACGTAAGTCTCACAGTTCTCAGAGATGTTGTCCCAGGAGAAATTTTTCTGTTTTTTCAGATAGAAAATTTCAGGAGGGAAGGTTAGAAAAGATCTTATTCAAAATCATATTAGGAGTCTTCACCTGGAGTCTTCACTCTGTTCTTCTCTAAATAGGTCATATTAATTTCTTCTGATTTTCTGCCAATATTTAAAATAACATTAAAAAGGACAAAACCTGGATTACAGTTCCAAACAACTCAGTTTTCCAAGTTTCAACATAAGGAGTTAAATGTAGAATTTATCTATAAATGCTTGTCTATTTTTTCCTCTATTTTTTCTTCCATCACTAATTGTTGTAATTACAATTGTAATGTTGTCAATTATCTCCTAGTGTATTAGAATTCTTATTTTTATTTTTTTCTTGGCATATAATTCTTCAAGACATTGTTGCAACAGATGCTGAGCACCTCCTGAGGACAATCAGTTAATTCCCTCTTGAAGGGAATAGGAAGTCAACATCCTGTGAACCTCCTATGAACTTTATTCCTAATAAAGACAAAAAGGCAGAAGGCAGTCAGCATGGGGATGGATTGAGCCACTGCTTATGTGCTTTGGATTTCGTGCCCCTTGATTTTGGAGATGCAACTTGTACTTGCCTGATAACAACTCCAAAGGAAATCTACTATTGGCTCTGATATTTGCTTTGGACAGGAAGATCTTTGTTTGTCTTAAGCTCAAAGAACACAGACCTGAGGATTGCAGTGTCAGAAAACAAAGAGCAGGATGCATCTTCTCAGCTTCCGCCTGTCAGACACACACTTCTGAAATATTTATGGGCTTCATTATTCTGTCAAGTATAAGGCATTCTTGTTAACATTTGGACATAATTTAGGGCATATTTCATAAGTGCAACTGTTAAATATTTATAACTAACACTCATTACTTTAAAAGCACTTCACATATACATACTTCTTTAATTATTAATAAAGAAAGTTTGGACAGGTCTTGTTTTTATTCCCCTGCACTTCTGGAAATTAACTTTTCATGTATTTCTGTATTAATGTCCTAAGGGTTTTTTTTTTAATACATGAACATTGAAATGCCTCTGTACTTTCCAACTATCATGTGCAAGACTACCGTTATAGCACACGTAAGTATATAAAACCTGATTTATTTGATGATGTTCCTGCTCATTACAGTGGAGTTGAACTTTATGACCTTTAAAGGCCTCTTTCAACCTGAACTATTCTATGATTCTGTGAAATTTAAAGATCTGAGAGAGTCTCCATATTTATACTCTTTTGCTGCCAGAGTAGGCACCCATGCTATTTCCAGTTGTGTACTTCAGAGATGCTACCTTACAAACATGTAGGTACAGAGATTTATAGTCCCTTTCATTTTGAAAGGCAACTAATTTGCTAATAAATCTCACTATAAAGTTCATTACAATTATAAAATGAAGAAAATTTGAGTCTCTCTACTCTTTTTTTTTTTTCAATCATGTGTTGTAAAAGTTACATAGATTGAGGTATTGCTTCAAATCTCTAATATTAGCGGAAACAAAAATATGCTTACTGAATTCATCATTGAATCATTGCTGGAAATATATATCTATATTTAGCTGACTGTTAAACATTTTAAAATAGTATTTCAAATTAAATTTCATTTGAAAGTTATAATTTAATATGTTATTTTCATGTTTGGCTTTCAGGTAGAAATACTAATGGAAAAATTACTTCAACTTCAGGAATGAAGCATTATTATAAAATGGTATCAAAATTTTATTTTAATAAAGCTAATGAAAAGAGTAATCTGAATTGTGTAGTAGAAAAAACCATAGATTTCTGATCTTGTCTGACTTTACAGTGAAACCTCTATATCAGGCTATATTACTTTATTCCAAAGTACAAAACCAGAAAATATGCTGGTGTGAACAGCTGTTTATATTTTTTCCCTTCTCTTTTGCACCTATTTAATAATCCCTTCTGCTTTTCTGCTGTAAGATACTTCCCAGTGTTTTTACAATTAGATACAATAATATTACAGCATATATTTTGCAAGGATGAATATCTTTAATTACATTAGCATTATACTGACAAGCCAGGAAATGGAAGCCACTGATTAAAGCACTGGCATACAAAAACCTAACAGAAGGTAACGGAAGCTTTACAACTTTTTTTTTTTTTTTTTTTTTAAATGGAGATTAAATTAAAAAAAAAAGAAGAGGGTGTGAACATTCAGAAGTTGCTTATCTGAAAGCTTGAAATGAAAAAATAAAGCCCTGACTTTGCACCTCTTCTTGCTAACATCATCCTCAGATCTTTAGTAACTGTTTTAGCTAAGCTGGTATCTGCTCCAAAGAGGTAGAGATGTACAGAGATACACAGGATAACCCATAAATAAGGTAATTTAGGTATCAAAAGCATCTTACCTGCAGCAGCAGCAACTGTAATGTTGAATAATTTGCTATATTTTTCACTGCATTATCAAACTACATTGTTCCAAATACACAACATAGTTTTGTTTGCATCTAACCCTTGTCTATCTACCCTACCTTGTGGCATAGATACAGCGATATGAACACAAATTCTTAACAACTTAAGGTGCAGTCTGAATTTTCACTTGTGTTTTATGAAGGTTCAATAAGCTCACAAGTATGTTATAACCAATAAATACCAAAATGTGGGCTACTAGCAAATGTCAACATCAAGACCTCTAAACCTTGTATTTACAACTCTAAGATAGTTTTCTAAAATTCTTACTTGTCCTTAAGACTTCAAAATGGAACAAACCAGTGTTTTATAGACATGGTGTATCTCTAAAGAGTTACTCCACTGTGATGTGGTGTAGTGTAGGCTTCTAAAAGGAACGATAAAGAACAATCTGCAGTAGTCTAGGTCTAAGGTAGTGGTACAATTCCTGGTGCTTCAGTGATCTTGTCTACCATTGCCTCAGATGGCTGCAGAGAGCTGCATGTTTGACAGACTACAAAGACATATCTGTGCAGAAGATAACTGGGGAACAGAGATCTTTTTCACAAAAAAAAGCATCAAAATTTCTGGATGGAAAAAAAAAAAAAGTCTTTCTCTCATCATTTTAGAAATAAAAATTTCTCAAAAATTCCAGTTCTGGATTTCTTTGGAAACAAAGAATTCTGTCTTGCTTTATGGAGACAAAATAATTTTGAGTAGTGCCTTTGAACAATGATCTTTGATCTTTTGAAATCTGGAAATTCAGAGTTACAAAATGAACTGATTTTCAGGGTTAGTTAGGAAGCCAGGTTAAGTAATGAAAATTTGGGCCATTCAACCTTTCTGTTTTCTCTCACACATTTCCCTGTCACTCAGTCTCATTCCTGACTATTCTCCTTGTCAATGTGACTTTCCTATTTCGATAGCTGATTTTATTTGAAAAAGGTGATTTTAATTGAAAATATCTATAACTTTTATAGCCCACTGGAAGTATGCTCTATATGACAAAATCTTTCTTGCAGAAAATTTCTCCCCAGTTCTAGTAGTTAGTACAAAGTGCAAGCAACCACACTGAAACTATGTTGTGACTGGAAGGTTCTGCAACATCTTTTACTTGGCATCTCACTTGGCTCCCATCTTTGTCAGGACTACAGAGAAAAGAGAGGACTAAAGGTTACAGCACTTGCATTATGGCATTGTTTCTCACAATGTATTTATGGGGCAGGAGGGAAGAAAATAGCACGATGCTTGCAAATGGCTCTCTCCCTTTATCAGTTTTTTCAACAATCATTGTGATCAGAAATCGTAAAAAAAAAAATTAGGAATATTTTCTTCCTTTGCTATTTCATTGATCATAAAAGATATACTCCTAAGAATACCAATAACTCCTTTTTGAAAAAAAATTACTCATGTATCAATAACTTCTGGATGATTGTTCTGTTTTTTAAAAGCAAAATGCCTCTGTTTACAACTCAGGGATTCACAATATAAATTATAGTGTCATAAAGTCAGAAGTAACATATCTTGTCACTAACTTTTTTGAAGGCTACTGACAGGGAGGCTGAAATAAATGAAAAATTAAAATGCATAGAAAATTAAAACTAAGTGAAAATAAATTTTGGCTGTACCTCAGTCAATTACAAAAATAAACTGAAATGTCCCAACTGGTTTTTAATTTCAGTATTTAAAAAAAAAAAATGTACCTAAATGTGGTTTTGTGAGTAGATTTCAAAAAACACAGTTGAGTTTTCAATCCTGTTACTTGGATGAGATTTTTAGGTATACCTTTTTCATGATTGCAACATCATTCAATTTATTGTTGGACACAAAGTTCATCTTTAGTCATTGGTCCAAACTCTACAGTAAACTTCGGTTTTGAAGATTGATGTTGATAGAAATTGTTATTCTGCTCTCACCAGAGAACATACATTCAAGGCTGCTGACTGCAATGAACACTAGTTGATCTACACTGAGTACCAGTTAAATCAATTATTATTTGATTTTAACTGTGAGAAAAAATAAATAAAGAAGAAAAAAAGGATAACAGACCCATATTACCAGCACTCAATAGGACTGCTCTACTGCCCTTTACTTGCAATTCAAAAACATCTACACTGCCAATATTTCATATTCTACATGAATCTTAACACAGGTGTCTAAAAGACTAAAACCAGTAACTATGTGAAGTCTGAAATTTAGGCCCATAACAGGACTACAGTCCTCCTGGTAATCAGTAACACCAGAAATAAGCAACACAAATTAAAGCAAAGAAATGAAAAATGACACAAACTCACACGTTTCTTGTTCAGCATTCTGCAGGATATAAGCACTTGCTTTTAATCACAATAAACTCTTATTGAAGAATAGACTAGTGTACTTCTGTTATCCTCCAAAACCCTAAGAAATATCATAGTAGTACAGTTACAGAAAAATATGTAATTCTGCTTATCTGACTTGAAGTTAAACAAAAAAACCAACCAACCAAAGAAAAAAAAACACACAAAAAACCCCACAAAAAACCCAACAAAACCAAACAAACAGAAAAAAAAAATCAAAACAACAAAAGCCATGCATCAATTAAGAAATTGGCTATGTACTTAACCCTGAGAGCCAACATATATTGCCTCAAATCTTCAGGTGTGACCTTCTCATTTTTTACCTTTGTGTCAGTGCACTTGTATGCAAATGTTAAACTGTTATGAGTTTATCCTCTAATTGGGTCTTAGGCAGGTTAATCTGCTGTGATTTAGCATAATTTTCCTGCCTTGTTAAACCTTGTGTTCCATACACTAATGTCTCTAACAACATGGATGCGAGAATGCTGCCCTCTGGGTACATGTTCAAATTGTATTTTCTCTCTGGTCAGCATCAATCTGATTGCTTTCTCTATCAACTGATCATATTTTGTACTTTTGTTCATATGATTCCGAAACTGAAATATGTCTACCTGTCTGCTTTTTGTCATTGACCTGACCAATCTCTTCAGGACTTTTGTGTGCAACAAATAGTGCGGACCACAAGCAGCAGAGTTTCTGATTTGCATCAAAGTTTTCAGACCTTTGGAACATACCTCATAAAATTCATCTCAGTGAGATATCTAGTCTATAATAATAGCTTGAAAACCTTTCAGAGATAATGCATCATCAATTTTGCTGCTGCTTCTTAAATGCTATCTATGTATTTATGCTCTCTCAGGAATCTCTCTTATAATCAATGGTGTCAGTTCAAAAGGTATTTGGTCTGGCTATGAGTAGCAAGACCTTCTCAAATTCTTCAGTCTTTAATGTCCTAGTTCCTTTCTTTCCTGAATTCTGATCCAGAAAGTAAAGCTCAGACTATTGTGTTTTGGATCTGATGATTTGCAGTGGTTGCAATTTTTTCTCTCTATTTTGAGTTCTACTGTGTTTTGCAGTTGATCTTTGGATAATGAATGCCATTACCAATCCAGAACAGAGGCATATGGTCTTGTTAATGCTTTCAAAAACTGCAGTTACATTCTTTGCTTAGGAAATTAAAATCATGATAGTACTTAAAAACCTCCTGTCTGCCCACTTAAGATCTCTCATTTCCACAAATTTTACAATATATGAATAAAACATATTTAATTCAAAGTGAGAATCATAATTAACATTGAACTGAATACACTTTCATAGTACTCTGGAAAGAACTTGTAATCATTTTAAAAGTGTAGAAATTTGATAACATGCTTTTAATGTTTCCACTGTATAAAAGCATCATTCTCTAAAGCAAAACATCCGTGAAAGTATATGCCACCACTTGAAAAAGAAAAAAACCCCACATTTTAATACTTTACAGCAATTTTTCACATGTACAAGTTCAAAATTTTAATGCAAGGTTAAAAACTGTTCTTCAATAACTTCTATCAAATAAGCAAATGATAAATTCCCATTCTTAAAAAAATGGGCTAAAAGGCATAACAAGACAAAAGTGGCTAGAAGTAGCATAATCAAATATGGCAGTTAAACAGAAGATTAATGTTATTAATTTTGCTAATTCCTTTATTTATAGTATTATACAAACATCATATATAAAATAGGTCATTTTGATTGAAGACAGATGACATAGGTAAGTATAAAATAAAGGTCAATACACATTTTATAGACTTTGAAATCAGAGTTCATAAATGTGATAACTTTATGAACTCTAAGTATGTTTTTTTAACAACATACTGATACAGAAATAACATTACAATGTAACAACAACATAATAAAGACATGATTTTTCTCACTTTGAATGCTATTATGTAACTACTGAGATTAGTGCCAAATGAGTTCAAATAGTTGGTTTGAAGGAATGGCAGAGCAAGTAACAACCGTGTTGAATCAAATATGAACAAGTGCCAGTGAGAGTGAAATACACAAACCACTGGAATATTTGATATTTTCTTTTTACTCATGTATCATAGCCTGGTAAAACTTCACTCTTTTAGCAACACAGGTTTCCACCATGATCACTTTTTAATAGAGGAAGAAACAAAACTCAGGCTCATCATAGTAGAAATAATTGCTACAAGCTAAAATTTCTGGGCATTGCATTAACATTCAAAAAAGGCCTTCTCATGAGATCTAAACATAGCATTCAAAATGTGGTACCTTCCAATAGTTTGCAGGTGCAGGGACCATCTGCACAGAAAAATTCACTGGCTGTGGGCCATTACAATGTTACCATACAGTATCTGTCACTAAATTATAATGTCATGTTGGTAATATATTTTCCCCACATTTGTGAACTTTAATTGTCTGTTTGATTTCAAATGGTAATATTTTACAAGGAAACACAATCATGAGAGCATGTACTGTAGATGCATAAGTAATTTAAACAGTCAAGCTGGATTATTGTTAATGTTCAATATTTAAATTTGGGTTGTTTGCAACTTTACAGATAAAAAACAGGATGCAGAAAGCTCTAAGGGTTAGAATATAATGTATTCAGTGTTCATTCATTCCAAGAGTAATAATTGTTGTAAGCAGACAAACAAACAAGATCTCAAATAAAAAAATAGACAATAAAAAGCACAATGTTCTGACTTCCAAAGTTGCCTGATGTGCAGAACAGGCTTGGTTTTTTATGTCTAAAAAATCCAAAATACTAAAGAACTGATATTGCTACAAGAAACACTTCAATACACTTTCAAGTAACTGTTCAGAAGATGATACAGTTCTGCTAGGATAAATGCAATCATTGAGTTCAGTACTGAATCATTATTTCAGCCTATCATGTATAAATCATAATGGGTATGCACATCTTGTTCAATAAATAGCACCAAATAGACAAGCTTTCTCATTCATTTTCTACAATACAGATTCCTTTCTCTGAAACAGTGAAAACCAGCTTCACTCATGATTCACCCATCAGAAGTTTATTCTGTAGTTACAAACCAGCCATTTCAATACAGGTCAATGCTTATGACTTCAATTTCCTGTGTTCCCAAAAATCAGTATTTATCTCAGCTTCAATGCAATAGACACTGGTTAAAGTTTTGACAGTGTGCCAAGACACGTATGCAGACACATACGCAGCTGTGTAGACATCCCTGCCCATACATGTGTAAATTTTAGCTGTAGGTTGACATTTTGATACTCTACCCTTAGGTCCAGTTGAACTCATCACTAGGAGAAACTATACATAAACAAACCAACAAACAACAAAAAGGTCCCACAAACACACAACTGAAAGAAAAAAAAAATAAAAGGAAAAACCAAAAAGATAAAGGAAAGACTAAATATTTAATTTTCAGTAGGTGACACTATGGTGTGGAGTGCAAACTTGTGTCCTACTCGTAATCTGGCAGGAGCTCAACTCATGTTCATAGATACTCATCACAGCTGGTATGTGTGGCGTCAGTAATTGCAAGGTCAGAGTCACAACATTGTAATCAACATTCTGTCATCACTTCCAATACAGGGTGGTATTTTCAAGGTTTGTAATCTTTATAAAATTAAAATGTTATCTAGAATTATTATGATGTAAATGTCTCCAGTATAGAACTTTGTAGGAGGGCAAAAAAATAAAGAAAAAAAAAAAAAGAAAAAAAAAAGTCTTCCATTCTTTTTCTGTATGAAAATTAGAATCTTTTCTAACTTTAGGCAAAGATTTCTCCTCACACTGATTTCTCCTTGTCTCTCCTCACCTTGAAGATTTTATAATAATGAAATGTGGCAAGTACTTTATCACCATTATGCATTTAAGATTTGGAAAAAATAATGTTGAAAAAAACCAGAAAAAAACACCAACCAAACAAAACTCAAATGAAAACTAAAATCTTGAAAATATGTTCCCACTGTATTTAGTTTCTGAGAATTGATTAAATCAACTGATTAAATTATTGGTTAATAATAATATTCTGGTATTATAGAAGTAAATTGTCTTTCTCAAATATGTGACTTCATGGGGACATAAGGTACAGATCCTGAAAGGTGCCCAGATACATTTTCCCATAGAACATACAGGATATAGATAACAAAAGCTAGAAAAACACTTTAAAGTCCCAGGATAACTTGCTGTTCTTCCGTTATGACTTGAGATCTGTTTTCCAGTTAATAGAAAATTCTAAGAAAAAAAATCTTGGATGTGTTCCTACACTCAAATTCAGTAAAATGCACAAATGGTAAAAAAATAAATTACTATAACATTCCCTGAATTTCTGCAGAGAGACATTTGGTATTTTCTCTTTATTATTTTTCTTCCAAGCAATATGACAAACTAGCTTCCTAGTCTTGTGCTTATTCTTCTAAGGGAAATAAACTGATACATCTTTGTATTTTATGAATGTTTTTGTGCTGACCTACATTGGGTAGAGAGTAATACAAATACATTTTTTAATGAACTTTATAACGTTCTTATTTTCACATCTGAAAAAAATTCCACCCTACTGTAAGTCTATTATAGATAGAGTCAATAGAAACTGTTTAATTCTTTTGGGATACATACGTCATCTCAAGAAAGGCAGATATCTTTATTTTCCCCTTCATTCAACAGGTCAGTTGTACAACAATTTCCATTGGACCAAGTGGAAAGCTGTAAAAGCAATGAACAAAAGGTTTGGAGAGGCTATGCACCTTTAGCTATGTTAGATGCAAGAGGGGCCAGATTTTTTTTTTTTTTAATTGATGTAATGACAGTGAAATTGTGACAGAAGCTTAGGGACTATCCAAGAGAAAATCTTTATCTTTCCTGTTTAATTTTTTTCCTGTACTTTCTCTAAGCATAGTATACTGGCTCTGTTGCAGATCTGATGGTGGCTTAAATGAATCTTGGCTCTGACACAACATTGGAGTTGCTATATTTTTATGGCTATATATGGACTATACATACTAAACTATGCTTAGAATTATTTCATTACACATGAAATACACATTTAAACCCAAGTATTGATGAGAGCATACATCTTGGTCTATATATTTCAGTCAATTATACACTTGGTTATACTTGCTTGCATGATTCTCTTTATTTTTAAAAAAAGTTATTAGTTTTAATCTGTTGCTCTCAAAGGCTCCTCTAAGAACCACAGATCATACTCAGAAAAGTTACACAATAGATTGAAGTTTAGATAAGCAAATAGTTATCTTTAATTAATAATATTTAATGATACTTTAACTGATAGAATAATATGTAGTAGAGTGGGAAAGAGAAACAAATATTTTAAGGTACAGGATGCACCTCAGGGACCTTCATCAGAAAATATATACTGTCTACATCATGCAAACATATTGACCAATATATTGGTAAAATAAAGTAGTTCCTTGTGGATGTTGGCTTTGGAAGTAAAGAACTTCCAAACCAAATTTTTAGTGCCATTCTTTATTACATTTCTTGTGTTACACTTATAATAAGTTAAAAGAAAATAGAGAGGATGTCTCAGATTCTGACCAGACCCACACCTAAACCCAGAATGTATCCTAATTCCTAATTACATATAAAGTCTAAGTAGTTTGTTTTAGTGTGGTATAAATAGCTGCAGCTTAGTACATATTCATCATTTCAGCTTTTTTCCAATAATAAATACTTGTTATTAGTTTAATCCAATTAATGGAAAATACCTTCACTTTTTTTTCATATTCATTTCAAATATTCTTCTGAGAAGGATGAAATACAGATGGAATTCAATTTTGAAAGTTAGAAAGATACATGTAAATCCCAGGTCAAAGTTGAAAGTCATAAATCCTTTCTTTAATGTACATATTGAGATATAAATTTTTTATTATTTTGTACCAGTAAACACTCCAACCTGAAAAAAGGAGAGCTCTGCCTCACAATTCACACTTTCATCTGAGATATATCCAGGGCAATTAATGAACTCCACACTAATTTCATGCTGTATTTGTAATAAAAAGAGCTCAATATTGGAAGAAAAAAAAATCTTACAATGCCATTCAATCTTTATTGTATTTAATGTTTTTATATACTATGAAGAAAAAGAAAAATGGAGGAGTCCTTCTCTTTGCTAACCTTTTACCATTTAAATAAAATAAGCTAACATATAATAACCACTATATAATAATGTCTGCATGCCATAATTAGGCAATACATTTGACTCTCAGCTACATCCTATTATAACCATCTATTACAGCAACTGAACAAATTTATTCTACAAAAGTCTTTTTTTTCCTATGTCAGGAACCTTAATTGAGCAAGAAATGTTTATCTCTTCTGGGATTTAAAGAGTGAAAAGCATACTAAGTTTCTGATTTTCTCTGCAAAGCTTTGAAATATCACATTTATAGGCATTCCATGTCTAAATTTGATATTGCTTTGGCAAGTTATTCTATACTTATTTCCTCAAAGATATATGTTAGATTTTTAAGCTGAATCTCCGAATAAGCAGCATTAACAAATGTTTTTGATATAATTGCAAATTATTTCAGGGACAGGATTGTATTAATGTAATAGCTGCCAAACTGTAATACCTGTGATTCTACAGCAATTTAGCTTCAAGTCAAAATTAGTTTTCTGAGTCTAAAAAACCCCAACATTCAGAAAATTATATATATATTCAAATAAAAAGAAAATTTATAGCTTTCTGGACTAAAGGAGCTTACATTACCTCTAACCTCTCTGAAATATTGCCTGAGAAAGAATATCGTGTCAGTATAAATATATACTGAATGAAAACAAAAACAGTATAGAAAAATCCAGCATGCATCAAAGAAGAAAGCATCGTGTAGTTTATTTTTATTTGAATCAGAACCATATTCTTTTCTTTTCACTTTCAGAGTACTTTGTTTGTCTCATTCTTTTTTAGATAGGAGGAATATTTTATTTCTCCCTGAGATGCTACATTTTACTGATTTGCAAGGAAGGGATTGAGTTTGTTACATTGATTGATCTCTATCCAAGTACTTTGATGTTAGCTTTTAGAAAAAAAGAGGATTTGGGGAAATAATCTGCAGTCAATACATTATTATTCTATTTCCATAGATGCATGGAATCACAGAATGAAAGAGATTGGGGGAAGTTTGTGGAGATTGCCTAGTCTTAATCCCTCTTTTCACAGAGGTGGGAACTCAAATAGGTGGCTCAACTGTATCCACTCAGTTTTGAATACCTAAAGAACAGAGACTGCACAACCTCTCCAGGTGATCTTTTCAAGCATTTGGCAGCCCTAACAGGAAAAAAAAAATTAAGTTTAAACAAAATTTTCTGCACTTGGATTGGTTGCCTTTGTCTTCCTCATGATGAGAAGAGTCTAGCTCCATTGTCTTTACTCCTTCCCTTGGTTACCTAAATGTGTGGGTTCACACATCATCCCAAGGATATCTCAGACATAATATTGACATTGTCTGCCTCCAAGGTACAACCGCCTCTTGATGAGTGAGATGTATGACTGAAGTCACTCAAGCTCCACCTAAATGTAAAGAAATACTACAAAAGTAAGTTAAGAATGGGGAGAAGTAGGAAAAGATACCATTCTAATTTCTGGCATCAGCTGATGGGCTGAACCTGTGTTTTCTCCCATAGGGTCACCTCTTGGGTAAGAACCATACTCTACAGGTGTTGAATTATTATCTCGAGTTAACAGCTGTTAGTGATTAAAGATTGTTATTATATTGCTTTGAATATGTTTTTGCAGTCACATACTATCACCAGGAATCCTGGAACCATAAACTGTCATAATTTTATTAATAAGGAGTGTTATTCCATGAACTGCTAGTGCTAGCCCTTCAAGGATGCTAGAAGTGGCAGACAGAGGGTGACATGCTCAAACAAGTGTGTGGGGACCCATGAGGAGGTTTGTGTGTGTGTCCCTTAATAAGCCAGTCAAATTGCCCTTCAATCCTGCAGATTTTTCAGTAGAGCCCCCTTAATGGAATGCTGACAGACTGGTTGGGCACAAGGATCTCAGATTTCCTGGAGCACCAACAAAGTTATCAAACACAAAGGGTCTGAAGACATCTACCCTATTCACATGACACCAGCACAAAGCAGTATTTGACTGAAGACACAGGCATAAATACAACCTGCTATCATTAATTTTCATTTCAAGAAAACAGGTGGATCTGTTGAGAATTTAATTTCTATAGCTCCATAATTTAAAAACATATGAAGTGGTTTGCTTTCAAACTTGAGTGCAAACTTCCCCTGGGATAGAAATTTAAATGCCAAGCCAAATTTCATCAAAAAAGTGGTTATAAATACTGACAGGTGCTTAGCTATAGTGTCCATGGGTTTAGTTGGTTTTTTTTTTTACATGGTTAGTTGGTTTTGTTTCATGGTATTTTGTTTTGTGCATGGGGTTTTAATCCTACAGGAACATAACAGGAACTTTACAGTAAACATAATTGTAATTTTCATTAGCACTGAAAAACAAGCAGGGAAAATGCATTAGAGGACAGTAGATTTTTCTAAGTGCTTGGATGAAAAAAAGTATTAGCTTAGATAAGAAATGGTAATAAGTATGTAAATTATGTATTCAGAAGCCAACAAAAGTTTTAGTTGCAGCGATAGCAGTATTTTTGAGAACATAGTACATCAGAAATATACTCTGACTTCAAAATTGCTTGTTAACCTAACTTTACAGCTTTTATTTCCTATCCTATTTATCATCTATCAGTATTTCTAGTATCTTTAGTAGCCCCACTAAAATGTTCTCCGAACAGTTTTTGTTTGTTTTCCTCAAAAATGTACAGATTTCAGTTCTTAGCCTTTTGATTAATCACAAAAGTTTTCAGCTGAAACTTTGCAGATAAAGACATCTTTGTGCACCAAAACCCATTCATTACACTGAAATGTATTCAAATAAAAGTACAAGCCCTACCTTGGAGACTTTTGCAAAATTTCATAAATATCAATGAGATCAATGGAGTTCCAATAAAATATGTACTTTGAAATGGTACATAGATTCCCATGTTTGCTTATCTTTAATAGTAAATGCTTATTAGATCCATATTTTAAATTACCTGTACAGTATAGTATTTTTATTGCAGAAAATAGGCATTGGTCTTACTGCTTCACAGTAAGATTAATGAGAATTCACTGTGTAAAAGGTGAATATGTTCAGAATTGATTCAAATGTAGAAATAACCAGGGTTAAATAATAAAAATATCTTTCTGGATTCCAGTGTTTAGTTCTCTCATTTCAGGGCATGGACTTCTGAATGTATCTACATTCTAGAGTCCTGAAGAAACAATGTTCCTTCCAAATCTGGTGAGACAGTTCTTGTGAAGTGCCTTCTGACTTCTCTTGCAAATGAGCAGTTTATGTCTGCATGTTATAATCACTGCATTACATGGGCTAAAGGACCCTCCCTTCCTTTCTCTCCATCTTGCTGATGGCAAGAAACAATGCAGTCATTTGCCATTAGCCTGAATAGAGACATGAGGCTGTTGTAAATGACTAATCAGCATCCAACAGCAATCAGAATCAACTATGTTGGCATACATAAGTACTGACAAAGCAGCACTCAAGTTTAGAAAGTTAAATCAGCATTTATGTTGAAATAACAATATGAATTAAAAAAAAATGGCAAATGTTGCTCACAGAAAATTCCTTTTCAACACAGCAGATGATTTTCTGTGTCCTAAGATAGGTAAGGTCAACTATTTTGCAGAGGTATAAACTCTGGCTTCTAAAGGAATCCCACGGAGTTTTTTAGATAAATACCAAACTTTTGGATACCTTATTAAATGAGATCACTCCTACCTTGATAATAAAAGCTATCAAAATTACGTGAAAGACATATTGCATACTATTATAAGGAAAATTGATTGGAAGAAAACAGATAAAAAAGTCAAATAAAACACTCTGGAACAAAAAATAGTTAGCAAGAATTTTGGTAACAAGATGAAAAATTTATTTCCTATTTCTAATTTATTTACTTCCTGGATTCTTGCATACCCCTTTCTGGCTCATTCCTTTCCAGTAACATTTTCCCTTTTCATAGGAATATTCATGTGTGAATTCCCTTCTGATTTTATCATTGCTGCTACTTCTCAAATAATTATCCTTGTTCTGGATTAGTGTGTTGTTTTCTTTTCTAAGAATGCACAGTGGGGGTGCAGTTATTATTTTTATTAATTATTTGTTAAGGTTTGATAATGGTATCAAAATAATAGAAAACTTACATACATCATTTTTTATGGTTAGGAACTCAGACATTGTCAAAGAAGGGAAATCAAAATGTTCCAGATGATGCAGAGTGGATGTTACAGTATTTCTTTAGTTCTTATTCTGTATTTATAATGGATGTTAGGAAGGTCATAGTCATGACACAGGAACTTAATTTTACCCATCATAATAAGCCAATGCATAGCATGTAAAACCTTCACAGCACCAGACCTCTTCACAGCCTTTCTTCCTATGATATGAAAGTTGTAAAACCAATGCTAACAATTCTTTCAGAATGTTCTTTTTGAATAAATGGCAAAATATGAAAACTGGAATTTCATGGTTTTCAGAGTACCATAGAGTTTTAAATGGATTTCTGTAAATCACTTTAAAAAAGTATAAAAGATTTTTTCACACTTTTTCCCCCGAAAGGAAACTCCCTGTGAAATTTGATTGTAGTTGTTGATGTAGCTTTCCTTGATCATGTGAAAGCATATTCCTCAAGCAAATATATTTGTCAATTATTTTGAAAATTAATGCTATGATTTTTCATATTAAATCATAGTCTAATTTTAAAGAATTAACTGTACCTAAAATATATATATATATATTTACAGTTTACAATAATAAGTAATTATGTTTCATTTAGAATGATTGTAGATGGGTATTAGTTCTTTTACCATAGCACTGTGTGCTTGAACTTGATGGCAACAATTTCTCTTTTTCGACTTCCATTTCATATACTGAAGGAAAAACGTGGATCTGATACTATCTATTTAGCCTTTGTCTTTTCAGTCACATATTATACTTCTCTGAGTGACTTGATCAGATGTAAGTCACTGAAAAATAGGGTAAGTTTTGTTTGGTTTCAAAGCAACAGATAATATCTGATAGTAAAATAAGTTTAGAGATTACGTGCCCATAATAAAGTGGCAAATGGAGAGAAAGGAAAACTGCAAGGATTTGTTTCAAAGTAATCAGTCTAAATAAACCTATTTGGTGCTAATAATATGCTGTGGCGTATCTAACCTCTGCCCATTAATCCAAAAACCTTTTAATAAATCCTGTCACACCTGAAGAGGCATTTCAGTTGTTTTAGGTATTCCAGAGACTCAAACACAAAGAGGTGCCGTGTTAAAAAGAAGTAAATTGAACCCTGAAACAATGCTAAGAGAAAGAGGACAGACTACTTGTGTGGAAGACGGATAGGAAAACTTTTTAAGAATTATGACAGTTATGCAGAATTTTCTCTCAAATTTTAATGAGTAACTTATGTCAAACCAGAGAAGTAAGACCTGTCCAGCAAAGATCAAATATACAATTCTCTTATGTATTCGCATTTATTTCTTTTTGTTTACCTCAAAGTTTCTATACTCCTAATGCAAGTTATATTCATACACAGACTAAGAGAACATCATATTTGGATTTTAAACATCTTTGATTATCTTTGAAGTGCTTACTAAATTATAAAAGCAAACATATTTGAGGATTTTTATAATTTCATTTTGAAGTACCTGACAGTGCAGATGCTCAACACTTCTCTAGAGTTAACATTCACTGTTTTGAAATTCTCACAATCCCCGATGTTTAAGCAATCATTGCTTGACCTGTTATAGTTGAAGCCCTGAGAATCTCTTTTAGTAAAAGTCTGAAACCCCAAGGTGATTTCTACATATCAAACTGCAGCCCTATGAAAAAGTTAAAGATGGAGTAACCTGTTGAGCCATTTTGGATTTATTTGGTAGCCAATGAAACTGAAGCATATTTTCATAAGAAAATATACAAAAGTAACCTCAGGAAAAAATTCAATTGGTCAGATTGTTTCTTTATATTCCTCTCAACCCACATAATCATGATTCTGTGTAATCTGGAAGGGGAAGCTAGATCCAACTCTTCTGACAAAACAGGGAAGGAGCTCCAAAGAAAGCTCAAAAAATGAAAGGAAAAGAAAAAAAATGAGTCTGGGTCAGAAACAAACATAAAAAAGAGTGGTTGCAGAACCATTTTCCTGAAAAGTTCTGAGAATAGACTTGACATTTATGGAAACTCCTTATATTAGGGTTCCTTTAGAAAACAGGATATTGCTTTAAGGTACTGTTAAATGAAGAAAAATTACTTGTGACAACATTTTCTAGAGGAGCAGACACTTGGATTTCATACCTATGGAGTTTTTTCAACTACTCAGCAAGAGTGAGATAAGCTGATATTTTGTGGTCAGTACAGTCATTTCCAGTGACAGACATAGAGGACTAGCTCAGAAACACTGTTTTGCAGACCTAATTTCTCAAAGTAAAAGCAAAAAATGTTACAAAAATTAGAAGCATTCTGTAATGTCTTAGCAAGTGTAACATTTCTTTTAGAATAAGCTGTTCTAAAACTACAATGCACAAAGAAAGTTAAAATAGTAAGATTTGGTGATAAAGAGTTTTTAATTATGATAACAAAGCACCTGCGTTATGTCCTGTGAAATGCACAGCACTGTAATTTAATCTCTGCTGAGGTAGGTTCACATCCACTTCTGTTTTGGAAGGTGGAAGGAGGAGAAAAAAATCAACAGAGAGATGAAATAACAAGAAAGGCTCAAAATTTTGCACCAGTGTGTAACTCTGAATTTCTCTTCTAAAGTCTGTATGATACTGGCCATAAGTAAGCTATCTGACAGTAAAATGATACTGGATGCTACAGCTACAGCAGGAACCAGATCAGCAGTGTCCCAGATCTTTGCTTTTTCATGACCCTCCTTACTGAGTTTTGTTTTATCCTGCTCAGGCGTAATACTCCTCTGCCAAAAACCATCCCCAGAGTTTGCTTTCACAGACTCAAACTTCACACAATTCACACAGAAGAAGGTGATTTTTTTCTCACAAATATTCTTGTTTTCAGCTGTGAAGGCTAATGTATAATCAGGTCCTAGACTGCAAAAGAAACGAACATATTCAAAGGAAAAAACAATTATTCATAGAGAAAAATGCTATTATGACTTTAAGAGTGATAGTGTCAAAACTATTTTTTGACACTTTTCCTCATTAATGAAAATCAACAATGATGACACAATATCACACCTCTCATTACAGCAAATTAGGGTGCATAATTTTTTTTATTTTTCACATATTGTCATCAATGAATGCATTACATCATTGATTATGTGTGGTTGACTTTGTGTTCCTTCTTTACCCCAGAAAACAAAGCTCTTTTGTCTTCTTAGCTTGTACAGCTGCCAAACAAGCTGTCCATCTATATTTAATAAAATAACCATTTGCTTAAACATATTATCTCAGAAGAAAATACTGAAACTACTTAACTGATCTACCTCAAAATGGAAAACCAATCTAAATATGTCTAATACACTGACCCTACAAATAGATAATTTAGAATTCAATGAAAATTTCAAACTTCAAGAGACTTGAGAAATTAATTTTGTCAGTTCATGGGTGTTGTGGGTAACCCAAAATGTTATTTGTTCCATAGTTATCTCTACCACACCAAAAAATTGTTGCTGCCTTTTGAAGACCCTGCACCATGGCCAGGACCAGAATCTGAGGATGATGGGCAATGTAAGAGTCCCTTTTAAAGTCGGAGCCTGGAAGACCAGGGAGCTCTCTCTGTCCTGGCAGTTTTCACTGGAGGCCAAAGTCCTGCTTGTATTTCGTTTCTCCTTATTGATGAAAAGGGATTGCATAAAACAAAGGGGGAGAAGTCATTTTAGTGTGTTTTCCTTTAAGCTGTCTTAAGCCAAGACAATGGGAAACTGCAGACTGGGGCTCATATTTTTCACTGCAAAGGTAAAAGCCACAGTTCCACAGTCATCTGTCTCTTCCAGCATGCCACTTTGGAAACATGCCTACTTTTAATTCAGCTGAACATATACAAAGGACAGAATATTAAATACAGGCTGAACGGGGGAAAAAAAAGACTATGGTTTTATTATAGTTTCTGCTTTTTAAAATAAAATTTATTTTTGCTTACTCTATCTGCTCCTTTACCACAGAAAAAAATTTCACATTTGTACTTGCCATCCTGAAGTCTTTGATTTTCCTGAGTCTTAAAAAAATTCCCCAACCAAATCAAGAGGAATAGCAACAAAACAAGCTAAAATTGTTAACAGCCTGCATATTACTTAAGACGCCATAGTTATGATGGATGATACGATGATGACAGATGAGTCCTCACTCCTATTCTAAATTCTATCAACCACATAAATTAGTAATGTCATTAATATGATTACTAGCTGCTCACTCACCTTCTGCAGCAGCTGTTGCATTTTTCCTGTCTTTGGTCCTTTGACTACTCCATCTAACATAGTATTAGAAGTCAGTGTAGAGTTTGCTTGCAGCAGGTAAAAACCTACAGTTTATTGAAGGAGATAAATATATTAAGGAATCATTGATTACATTTTGATATCTGAATTTCTCTTTAATTGGAAAATATGTGTTTAAAATTTTGGTGAATTTTCTAAAATTTTGGCTGCCTGGCTGTTGGATTTTGGAGGTTTTTTTTGGTTTTGGGGGGAGTAGGGGAGAATTGTTTGGTTTGGTTTAATTTAGTTTAGTTTTCCTGCTATTTCCCCATACAGTGTGCTTCATGTGAAGGTCTGTGACAGCTGCTTGAAAGAAATGCACATTAACTTAAGTCAGCCATTTGGTAGTGTCAAGCAAAGTCATTTAAGGAGCAATTTCTAAAATATCACTAATGAATGTTTTCTTCCGTTAGTTTCGTCTGACCAGCTGAGGCAGACAGCATTCAGATCAGCAGTTAGCTCTGTGAAACTAGCATATCAAAAAGCTTGTGACAGAGGCTGTGTCTCTTTGATCTGATCTATGATCCCATTGATAGTCCCACAATAAACAGCATTTAGATCCCTAAGGATTTCATTAAATGTATTGAAGATATTGTATTAATTAAATCTAAAAAATTCAAGAAGAGTTGAGGCCATTTTTTTATTATTCTTGCCATGTATCAATCCCATGGAGAGCTGCAGAAAATAAATTCAAGCTTCGTTGAATTTAATCACTGGAAATATTTTGTGGGATCACGGTCTAGGTTATTAAAGTAAGTGGATTCATGTTTATGAAGATTTTTGAAGTCTTCAGTGGTACATACATTTATTGTATAATTCCTTATATTCTGATCCATAAACTACACATTCAATATTAGAAAACTTCTGGACATTTTTAATCTCTCAGAAAAATTACTAAATATTTCATAGAAATTTACTATTGCTAAGACTTAATTATATTTATGCAATGTATTAAACAACATTTAATGGCAAGTTATGAAGGATTGTTATTAGTAGTTAAAACTGAATGACAGTGATCATACAGATGAAGTGTATATGATGACGAAGCATTATTTTTTTATTATTATTATTCTTTGCTAGACTTCTCATTACTTTGAAGGTTTAAAACTTGACATGGGCCTGGAAACCTCCTGTGAATTACTAAGATCTTATTCTTCAAAAATATAAACTCTTGATTTTTAGCATAGAAGACCTGTAGCAGATGCACTTCACAGGCTGAATATTTCTCTCTCATGCATAAAATCCACGCACATTCTACAGAACACAAATAGGCACGTGGATATTTCTTCTCATGATAATTCTGTAAGTTTCTTCTTCTGTGAATGGAAATTTCAAAATACACTTTCTCAAAATTTTTTAGCATTTCTAATCACTGTGCAATATCAGAGACACTGAATGCTATGAAATGTAAGAATGAAATAATGATTGACAATAAGAAGAATAAGAAAAATCCCCCTCCAACCCCTTTTTACTCAGCTCCCACTTTCATTTGGTATTTCTTTAAACAAAATAGTCATTTGATAAGAATGGGTTTTTTCAGTCTGGTAGTTTTAAATGCAATAAAAAGCATTTAGTCCATGAAAAGGTGGAAGAAATCAACTTATTCTATATATTTCTTCCTAGTATGTCTTCACTCTTATGGGAACACATGACACTGGGGTTCATTAAATCCCACTGAAATTTTTCTCAGAAGCTATATATATAAATATATATAATTTTTTTTCCCCAAGGCTAGTAGACTCAGCAGATTATTTTCTTATTTAGACACTTCTGTAAGACTGTTGCAATTCAGAAATAAATTAGAAGGACATTTATGACTATTAAAAACCACAAAATGTGTGGCAAAAAACTATATTATCTCTCTTCATCATTCTGAAACAAAGCAGTGTATATTCTTTCCTAGCCTCATTAAAAAAAAAAAAAAAAAAAGGTCTTAAAATGAATAGAACATGTAATTATTGACCAAAAGGAAAAAAAAAAATTGACATGATCACATTTCCTTAAATTACCCAACATGTCAGTTTTCATTGCAGACTTTTATGAGTAGCATTTAGAAATCTGTGGTCTTAAATTGTGCTATTCCTTTCCTGTTCTATTAATAACTACTTTCAGTCCAAGGATTACAAGTTTTTTTTTTCTAATGAGGTTTTAATTTGCTCTCTCAATACACACAATTTCTCAATAAGTAAGATAATGAAAATAATGGGGAAAGGTGAAGCTTAATATATAATTTTAGTATTGCCAATCATTTTGCACAAGATACTCTGTGTTAAGGAGAAATGGCTATGGAAAGAATA
>OU383774.1:62175088-62432588 GCA_910950805.1 Acrocephalus scirpaceus scirpaceus | reverse complement strand
TTCAAGGAAAACCTGGACATGGCAGTTGGAGCCTTGGCGTAGTTGACAAGGTAATGATCAGTCAAAGGCTGGACTCAGTTATCTCAGGGGTCTTTTATAGCCTAAATAAGCCAATGATTTTCTGAATATGTTAGCCTACAGAATATTGTCTTTTTCTCAGGAAGCAAAAATCTTACATTCATATTTATTGAATGAACACTTCTGGGCGCAAACCGGGATCTGTCACCACTGGAGACAAGATAACAAATATGTCTCATGTCTTTGCACTTTCTCAAATGTGTTGGGCAACATTTGTAAACCATTTTAACCTTCAGATTAAGACAATAAATATCAATGAAATGCTTCCACTTTTGTTCAGAGGATCAGATACACAACTCATATAGATATACGTGTACATATACACATTAATTAATTAGTTAATTCATTTCTGTGGTTTTCTCCTAAGTAATTTTTATGCTTTATTAACAGAATAAAACAGTCTATCTGGGAATGTCTAAGTAACAGATATGCATGCAACATCAATGTTATTAATGGAATGTGAATGATTATATTCTTATTAATAAACTACTTCCTCCCTTGTGATACCTTTCTGCTGGAAAACATCACCAGACCACTGTAAATGGGGATTGCCAGAATGTAAATCAGACCCCAAAATGAGCAAACAGATTTCATAACATAAAAACTTTTCAATATTAATTACATTTTCCTTTTATTAAAGGGAGTTCAGTGGATATGTTGTGCATCTATGCTTTGTTAAAAGTTAAATTTCTGTGAAGACAGAATTACAGACAGTCTTACACTAAAACAGAAACAAACCCACTTGAAAATGAGCCTAGAACCTAGAACAGTGCCTTCAGAACTTGGTCAGGAACTCTCTCTAAATATATTAAAATACTTAAGAATACAATCCATCAAGAAAAGACACATAAAGGGTGAAATTATCTGCAGTACAAAACTAAGATCAGATTCTTGTGGATTGGTCTCCAGAAGCCAACCATTTGTTTGGGAAAGGAAAAACAATATATGCTCCTTAAAAGTCAATTCCTGTTTTGTAGAAAACACATTGCATAAACAAACAGTAGTGTGCAAGGACAAGACTGATATTTAATAGTATCTAATCTATCTGAGACAGGCAAAACTATCACAGTTTAAATCTGCAGTTAAGATAAAAATCTAAAAGCAATGATCTATTGTACTTTTATAACACAGAAATTTGTTTTTTTCGTGGCATAGCTAGGTTTGCAGATGAATCACAATTCCTTCCACATCCAAGCCAAGCTGCAACACTGAGTCTTGTGACAAGAAAAATGAGTTAACAGCAAAAACAACTGTGTCTCGTGACACGTGCGAATAAACAGAACGATACATCTTGCTTTTATTTTTCCTTTTCCCTCTCAAAAAACAACGGACACAATGTATGTGAGGACCTAGAAACTGAAGTGCAAACATCAATCAGACTGGCATTTCATAGCACAAGGCCTCCTAGCAGAGTCTTTCGTAATATCATGGTAGTACAGATTTATAGTGAGAGCATAGTCCCAATTCGCATCTTGCATTTGCACATGCTTTGACTTCACTCACATCCTGCTCAATTCAAAAGTTTCATCACCTTATGAAAGCAAAAGAATTTTAGAGAAGCCTAGGTGTTTCTTTTCTATTTTCAAAATATGGATGAACAAAATATTTATTTCCCACTGAGAATTAACTTGGCATTTTTCATTCCCTCTGGCAGGAGGAAGAAACTTATTTTAGTGAAGCTTAACTATTCCTGAACAAATAGAAGGAATAGGAGCATCAGATCTTTGGAAATAGCATATGTCTTTATATATACACATTTTGTTGCTTCAGTACTAATCTAAGTATCTGGAAAGTAATGAGACAGGATAATACCTTTAATCTCAAAGACATGAGCTGGAACTGGGCATTCCATATGTGACACAGACCAGAAATATCTCCAAGCTAAAATAATCTACTTCCCAGCTAAGCACTTGGAGCTACTTCCATAGTAACAATCTTTCTTTCCTCTATTTTTTTGCTTCATATATCCAAAGCATCAGCACTTTATATATCAAAAACTGTCAGCTTTCCCACAGCATTTCCAAATTCTTTAAAGTTCATACTATTTACCCAGTTGGAAGTCTATAAGAACTATATAATTTCCTTTGAATTCTCTTATAGTCATTGCTGATAGAAGTTATAGTTGCTATATTTAAATGAAAATATTTAAATTTCTAATGTACTATACAAGAAAGAAAGAAAAAATTGTTTTGCTGAAGTCCACCTTTTCACCTGCAAAAAAGATTTTTTCCCCAAAAATTGAAGTGCAACATATAGCTTACATTTATATTAATAACAGTTGTGAGCCTTGATATGAGAAGATAATTTTAGACAGAATAGAGCTGCACTTTGTTATCCTTCACTTTCTACACTGAAATAAAGTGAACCAACACTTAGTGCTCTAAGTATTATGTTTCATGGAAACGTTCTTTTACATTTTTTTATTCCCAAGAAATGTATTTATCTTTTTATCTACTACAGGTTTCCTTGGTGATAAGTTGCTAAAAGAACAAGAAACAGTGATAATGGTGTCTGAGGTAATTTTCCTGGAAAACCTGTATTTCCCAGAGTACTTTAATATTCAAAAATATGATGTTAGTTTTATATATGTGTATGAATGCAGAAATACTGCATGTAAGAGAATATAAAGACTATCTTTTGAATAGAAAAAACAAGGCAAGACCTTAAAAATATGCTGAGAACATGATAACTCTAAAACATAATTTGCCTTCAGTTTTGTTAAAGCTTTGAAACTATGTGTGGGGGAGGCTGGAAGGATTGCTGTCTCAAAACATTTTGGGTCTGTGCATGGGGTAGAAGGGACAGGTCAGGCCTTGCTCTGGTGAGGCAATGCCCTACTCCACATGTCCCACCTCCCCAGCCTGTATCCCGTTCCGCAGTGGCTTCCAGTCCCTGGCATAGCAGAGGCAATGCTCCACACCTGCCTCTGGAGCCCCTAACCCAGATCCCGACAGGAAGTCCCAGCTGGGGCAACGGCCCAGGAAAGCCGAGGGATACTTAAGCCAGAGTATCAGGCAAGTACGTGTCTTGGCCTTACTTTTTCTTTGGGTTTTTCATCAGTTGAGGTGCTGCTGGACCCAATGATGCCTTGTTTTAGCTTTCATGTTTTCCAAATTCTGTGCTGCCTAGGGGTGTAGGTCTGAGCCTCATATTAAGTGCCAGTAATCTCTCTTCACAGAGCAGATGGACAGAACAAATCCTTTTCCTGATGAAGACCAAGGACAACTTTCAGGCCCAACAGCATAAACAGCAGCGGACTGAAGAGAGAAAACAAGAAGGATGGGACCTCACAACCTGAATCTGTAATTGGACAATAAAACCCCAATATGCAAATGGACCAAAACTTATAAAAATGTAAAAGCTCGTCACCAGTCAGCCATTTTGTGACCATTCTTAGTCCACCTTGCGTGTAGCCCTGGTCAGGCTCCTGTCTTGCCCAAGGTGGGTCCTGGAGGCTTTTCAATAAATTCCTACTTTATTCTCTAGCTCTGTCCAGTCTCTTTTTCAGGTCAATTTTCCCAAGGCATCACCAAGGGCTATATTTTTTCTCTCTTTTTCTCTCTTGCTCTTTCTCAAAGTCTGATTGACTTAAAATCAGATGGGTTGGAATTTGCTGAGTTAATGCTTTGTGAAATGCTTTATGTTTATTAAATGTTACTCTAAACTTTTGCCAAAGTTCCCTGATTTTCTGAAGTTTGCCAGTAAATTTTTGTTTTGACCTCTTGAGGAATATCTTGTCAATATTTTCTCCTGTGTGTCAGAGTCAAGGTACATTAAAGAATTTTAAGCCCTTTTAAGAAACTCGTCAAGTGAACTCTGGGGCTTTACAATGTGAAGCTGTATATATATATTTTTTAATAGTGGAAAAAATTCCACAACAACTCCAACTTTGAACAGTCTTGTAAGAGAGACACTGGCTGGAAGAAGCTCTTTTCCATATATGACAGATTTGACATTAAAATTATCAGTTCTTCACTATAACAGACACAGTTTTAAACATTTCTAATATGATGTTATATAGGAATGTAAATTTCTGAGTTGAAAAAAACCCAAAAAACCAACAACAAAATACTTTCTTACTAAAAAAATAGATCCACAAGAGAAAAGATATCCATTGGCATCTTCTGACACAAATACTTTGAAAACTGCTTTGACTCTAAAAAGTTTCTGGCTTTGATTAAAGAAATAATTTTCTAGAGCTTTAAATTTCATTCAAATTCTTCACAGTTCTTAAGATTCAAGATTTACTTTCTTCTTGGTTTAATTTTCCTTTCTGCTGAGATCACTTGCATGAACTCAGGAAATGATCCTATAAAAACTTGACTCTCAGCTGTACACACTGGATTAATGGCAGTCAAATAGAGAATATATAAGCCAGTAAAAAATAATAATTTCTTTCAGATCTTTGAAAGTTAACAGTGCAGTGTTTAAGCCAAAGGCATCATAAATTTTCTGCTTAATAAAAGAGATATCATAGATTTATGATGTTAATATCTAATAAACAACAAGAAACCCCCTAGTTCTTGAAACATGCATAACACTGACAGGCCACAACCCAAATGAAACTATGGATATGGACTATTCTTTTCTTTTTTTTTTTTTTTTTGGTATGAAAAGAAGAATTATACACATTTTTCCTCAAATTTGAAACAAGGACATATTTTTTTGTTGCTATTTGTTTTTGTTGAAAAATAATTTTAAATGTTAAGGGAGCTCAGATGGATATTGTTCAACTTTGCATTTGTGAAATTTTCTAAATTTCACAGAATTACAATGTGCGTATGATGAGCTAGGCTGAATTATGCACTACATTTTGTTTTAGTTTAGGTGTATGTATTACGCAAATTGTTTAATCTCATCTAATAGAAGATAACTTAAGGCTAGACTTCTGAGCCATTTAGTGGTTGTTTCCACAAACAATGAAGGGAGAAACGCCTCCAAAAATTCATTTACTTCATCCTAGGAGAATTATAAAGTGTTATAAAGGAGGTGTTTTCAGAGACTTTAATTCCTATCATGCTCAGTGGCAGTCATCATTGTTTTTTTTAACACTGCTTGACCTGCAGTATAAGTGTACATATAACTATAACATTTTTATACTATACTATTTTATAGAAATTTTTCTTTTCATCATGGGCATATTAAAAGAGACCTTCCACAATTGTGAGATTATAATTTAAGTGATCATAATTGTTTTATCAGTCACTGAGAAACAGTAATCTGTTTCAGAACGATAAACATATTTCTTATCTACCAGGATTTAAGTGCAATGGCTTATGTCATTTCATTTTCTAAGCTCTTGCTTTGAAAGTGTCAGAAAAAGGAATACTTCACTTGGCACTTGTTGACAACCTCTGCATAACACAGTCCTTGAACATTTGAATCATCAGTCTTTCAGTTGAATGTAGATTATCTAGAAGATTTCCTGAATTTTAAAGCTGAGTAGCACACATTTGTAATGATTGGACAAGGTCAGGCTCTTTCTCTTCCTCTTTTTTCTTTTTTTTTTTTTTAAGGCATTCTTGGATGTAAACTTTCATCTTTTTTTCTTCCTTTTTTTATCCTTGAGGGTTATATTGTCTAATTTTTTTTTCCCACACACGCCATAGAATAATTTTCAATTTTTTTTTTCATCTATTTTCATTCATCATTGTCTTTGAACTGATGATTGCAGAAAAAAATCTTGGTATTTAACATTCAAGCAAAATAATTGAATTCACAATAAGGTCTAGGTGTAGTTACAAAGCTAGACTTCTCTGACTTGTTATGGCTTCAGTAAAGCAACTTCGTGTAGTCCTGTAACTGGGATTACTTAACTAGAAGACCCCTAAGTATAAATATTTACTAATACACTTTCAAAATGCTCAGAATTATTGATAATTGAAAGAAAGTTATAAATCTAAAATACATATAGAACTTTGCAGCTAGATTTTAAATTCTATGCAACCACAGATTCTTAAATATTTTTAAATATCAAAGCACAGGAGAGATCTAAATTTAAAGAATCCTTCAGATATTATTGACATAAAAATGAAGAACATTTTTTTTTCTCCTATATATTGAGTGTATTTTATCATAACAAAAATGTTTCCTCAGGACCAATGCTAAAGGTTACCTGCAAAGTAATGCACAACATTCAGATGACATAGAGGAATATAAGCTAACAAAATTTCCTGTATGGGATAGTAGGAAATAGACATCTGTTGAAAATGTTTAAAGTGGTTTTCTGTGATGGTGTAAAAGGTATAAAGCTGTATTTTGATGTAAGTTTACACTTTTTGAGCTATAGGACTAAGGAATGTTCCAATAAGGCAGTTAAATAATGTGGAATTGTAGCAAAGCATTTAGTTCAGCAAATTAGATAAATGTTGTGGAAAGTGCATCTTCTACCACCCTGTGGCAGTTTAGAATCACTGCATATTAGCATACCTCATTAAATATTTTCAGCTTAATTCATACTTCCTTAATGAATTTACTCAACAAGCAACACGAAAAGAACTTAAATTAAAGGATCTCTGTCCAATGAAACACCTTCATGTGCAACTAATAAATTACATTAAAAGTATATGTTGTATTGGAAACATTGCCTTTTTAGCAAGCAGTGGCATTTTTAGGAAAATGAAAATACATGACTATATAGGCTTGTCATTAGTTAATTTCTAGTAACAATTATATTGGTATAAAATTCATAAATTCTGTCCTATAAACCACCTAAAATTAATTAGGTTAGAATAGCTGTCTTGCAATTTTCCGACTCTGAAATGTTGAAGAGGTCCAGCTTCCATTGTGAATCAATATCGCTTGTTTCCATTCTCCTGGAATTGTTTTTTTCAAATGCATTTTAATGGCACACATTTTGGTTTCCAAACTGTGTGTCAAGGTCATACAGGAAAAGTATTATCTAGTATCATGTTTATTTTACTCCTGTAAGACAGCATGCTTGTAAAAAATAATAATAGTCATATAGGTAAGTTAGCATGATAATAATTTATATTTTCAGCAAATATTATAAATTATTATGTCATTTAATTCATGTTTCCAGGCTTTATTTACAAGAGATTACTAATAAAACAATTGTATTATCTCAACAAAATATTTGACAATCTACTTTTCTCCTGTTTTCATCAGGAATCTTGGTCAGATCAGCAATTTCAGAACTATGCTATTAAGTCCTTCAGTTATGGGAATGTACCTTCTTTTTTGCCATAAAAATCTTTCATTTTCAAAAAATGCTAAGAACATGACAGTAAATCAATCAAATACTGTTCTCAAAAGCATGCACGTTTTTCTAGAAATTAAGTGTAGAGTGTGCACGAGGCCAGGTCTGGAAAGAAATTAAATCAGCAGTTGAGAGCATGAAGATATATAACCTACATTTTATCACACTGGAAACATTGAACCAAAATGTTGTTCTCTTTTTTTTTTTGAGTTACAGGCTAGCTGTTTGAACATTTTTTATCAAATTCTGAACACTTTCAAGATGTTAAGTCATCCATGATATGCAACACTATGCTTATAAGCTTAAAGAAGGAGATGAAGTGTGAATTTGATATGATTACAAAACTATACTTACAGAAAGATAAGGATATTAATAGTTAAGCCATATATAAAGCTTAAAATTATCCTATTCAAAAGAATAAGTTTCAGTGGTGTTAGACGTGATATTTTACTTGAACAGACCTCAGAGTTAAACATTGATAAGGATCTCATTTTATTTGCCTAAGAATAATAGAGATCATTATTATTTCATTCATACAGTACTACATCTATATTCATTATAGACAGGATGAATAATCTCCTTAACCTGTAGGTGATGGATATTTTTTCTTCTCAAGTAAATTTGTAGTCTCTCCCTCCCTGCTCAGTGTTTTTGTATATTGTTTTTTGTTCAGATTAATTTAAATATTTCTGTATATTAAGCAAAATAAGGTTAAAGATTCATATAGAGATGCATATTCATGTAGAGAGACTTCACTAGTGGCTAGGCTAGCACAAGCTGGTGGTTTGTATGTGTCTGCATTTGTACTGCATATGGTGTGAAACTACTCATGTGTTAAACTGCTGAACAATGTGACAAATTACATTTACCATGCACCTGTGGCTACCTCACCTGCTTTGTAACCACTGAACCCTGTCCACCAGGATTTATTCTAACATTCTGATTCCCTAAGCAGCTTCACACAGCATATAAAATATCCAAAAACCCTGACAGAGAATTGCTATCACATAGCGCTTCCCCTCTGATTTATGTTGATGTGAACTTCAGAAATAGCAAGGAATTGTACCTTTTAGCTAATATGAAGTATAATAGGATGTCTATCACAGAAGGATGAATTTACACTTTTCAGTTCCTCAGTGAGCTGTAGGAACAGAGATTGAAATTAGTGTTACAAAATGGATGTCTTGAGAGAATTTTGTCTTTACTATTTACTTTTAAGGGTTTATATCCTTATTTTTTTCTGTTTTCTGAGGCTTCCTTTGCATAGTGTTAAGTAAAATGATACTCTGTTATTTTGATTTCTGGATAAAGGTCTCCTGTCCTTACCATCTACTGCCTTATCTTCATAGACACATGCATAAATTTGAGACAAGATGGAAAAGAAGGAAAAGCTGCAAGAGGAAAGGAAGTTTATTCTTGGAGTTCAGAAGGAGGAAGAGGATGATTTTTCAGTCTTATTTTTAATGTCCACAGAAGCCATGATGCCTGTGAAAACTGAAACATCACTTTTTCTTCTTTTGTGTTTCTTCTTTTGTGTTTCTTTTTTTTCTACTTTGTTTAGTTGTTTCTCCATTAGTAAAGACCAATTTCCTAGAGCAAATCTCATTCCATTTGATCCACAGCCATTCTTCAGAGAGTTAGAAGAGGAGGATTTATATGTTGATTTATTCTTGATTTTGATAGATGTGAGAAACAAGAGGTGTTTTCTAAGGTAGCAGTTCACACATCCAAACAAAGAGCTCTACTCTTCTGACTTGCAGATATACAATATTCCTGGTTTTATATACTTGATAGGCCTTTGAAACAGATACTCTATTATAGATGCTGTGGAGGTAATACTTCTTTCTCATCTGCTTAAATATGTGGCACTGAGGAAATCTGTCTGAAGTTCTTCCCACAGCCTTGTTCCCTTTGCAAGCTGCTTTAGACCTGTGGTTTATGTAGTGCTAAATATGATATTCTTTAGTTGCATTAACTCCATGCTAGCTTGCACTTGTTTTAACTGAGATAAAATTAATTTTCTTTGTAGTAGTTAGTGTGGGACTGTCTTTTGGATTTGGGAGCAAAAACAGCTTTAATAACATTGATGTTTTGGCTATTGCTGAGCATTGCTTACACAGCCTCAAGGACTTTTTTCTGCCTCTCACCCCACCCCACCAGTGAGGAAGCTGGGAGTGCACAAGGAGTTGAAATGAGGCACAGCCTGGACACCTGACCCCAACTGACCACAGGGATATTCCATACCACATGGCATCATGTTCAGCATATAAAGCTGGAAAATGAAAGAGGCAGCAGGGGATGCTTGGAGTGACAGCGTTTGTCTCCCCAAGTGATCACTACACATGATGGAGCCCTGCTTTCCTGGAGATGGCTAGACACCATCCTGCCCATGAGAAGTGGTAAATTAATTCCTTGTTTTCCTGTGCACACAGCTTTTGCTCTACCTATTGAACTGTTTTTATCTCAATCCATGAGTTTTCTCACTTTTACACTTTCACATATCTCCCCCATCCCATGAGGGACAAAGGGAGGAGAAGTGTGGGAATGGCTGAGAATGGCTAAATTGTGGGGCTGCTGACCACTGGAATCATAATAATATGATATTTAATAAGTACAGAGCTAAATTGTTAATTCATATATATATATATATATATACACACACACATATACCAGAAGTCCATGTGATTAGCATTGTTATAGTTGATCAACTATTTCTGAGATGTTTCAAAAAGAAATTATAATCAAAAACTAGTCAATTATTATGTAGATACTTGTTCTCAATTTCTATGGTGCTTTATACCAGAACTTACTTTAAAAGCAAAATATTGTACTGGGGAAAATGTACTAACTTCAAAAATGTTTTATCTTAATTTTCAAATGGATGTTTTGAGTGAAAAACTGTACTTAAAATCTGGAAATTCTCACTCTTTGAGTAAGAAGTTCAAGAGAGGTTTTAAACAGTCAGTTAAACTTACTATACTTGATTTCAAGTAAGGGGAAAATCAAACCCATCTTTCTACATCAGAGGATGTCCTAGGCTTTATGTAAAGGGGACAGAGACACAGGTGAGTCAGAAGCAGTGCTCTAATCCATAAAATACATAATCATGTTTCAGTGATACATTGTCATGTATTCCACTCTGATCTGTGCATAGTGAGACGTCTCCCTTTATTTCACCATTATTTCTTTACTAGATTGGAAGTTTCTATCCCCATACCAAGAGGACTTTCCTCTTCTTCTGTATGTAGAAGTTAAGACTAAGGGAAAAAAACCCTAAACCCATGCACCTGAGCTAAATATGTGTATAATAGGATTGTAACTATTTGTTTTTGAGGGTGTACAAGTAGAAAAAATGTTGTAGCTTCTTAGAATGTTATTAATACAAACAGGGAAAAACAATATTCATAGATCATAAAACATCACCCTTTTCCAGCTCAGAAACCTGCTTGCTTACCATATGTCCTTAATTTCTTTGTTAACACTCTGAATAGCTGTTATTATTTTCATCCTTTTGATGGCATTAAATAGAGAATAGAGAATTTCATTTAACATGTGTTTGCCCAGATTGTAAATAAACTTTGCTTCTGGCTTTATGTATAGCACAACACAATATTTCATTGTGGTGTCAGGTGGTTAGAAATAGTTTATACCTTGAAGTATGGAAAAATATGTTATCATGCAAAACCTTATTACAAGATGATTATGTTGTCCTGATTTGAACCACTTATTTGGTTTAACTGTTGAATCTTGACTGATTTATATTTTTCTGTTGAGCTTACTGGTTAATTTACACAAAATTCTTTTATCAAATAAGATATTACAAAGTATTAATGACCAATGTATTACTTAAAAATCAAAAATTAAAGACAGTTTCAAACAAAATTTTTCAGTATTTCCTTGATTTTTCTAATTACATAATAATTATATTATTTTAAAAAGGAACTAAAGCTGATATCAAACATGAAAATGTATATTCCAACTGATTGTAAAAGAAAATTGTAATGGAAACAGTAGGTCAGAGAAAAAAATTATGATGACTTAGGTGAGACTTTAATAAATTAATTCTATTTACATAACCAAAATGAACTAAAGAAGCTTGAGCATAAATGAGAATCAGCTTCTTAATGTCTACTTTTTCAGATTAGTCAGGGCCAGAAACAAGGCTATGATATAGGTCTAAACTTCATCCAGACAGCAGAGCCAGAGATGGAGGTGTAGATTGACACTTGCTGCACAGCTTCCGTGGTTTAAGGACTGATGCCTTGGGCTGGGCAGTTTGGGGTTCTGGACCATGGGTAGGGTGGAGAGAGGCCACCAGAGGAGCTTGGGCAGGGATCATGAAGCGTTTGGGTGTCATAGGGCCTGGACAAATGAAGAAGTCTTTCAGGATCTAGACATGTAAATCCAAGACTCAATCTGGAGACAAAGTTGAAATCTACCTCTCTAATTGCCTTCTTCAGTAGTTTCATTGCAAAAGGTTTTCTGTAAAATCTGATCTCTTCTAATACTTCTGTTTTAAAAACAATGAAGCTTCTGTACTCTCAGAGGATTTTAACACATTTTAGATCCTATATAGACCCCTGAGCCTAGGATGAGGAGTTGCAAAAATTCAGACATAATATCATAGATGGAGTTTTCTTTTGTTATCTTTAAGCAGGTCTGTTTATTTCTACAGATGTTCTATTTTCATTTGAAAAAAACACTTATCTCTCCCCATCAATTCTATGAGGAGTGTAACACAGTTGATTTGGATTATTCTACTGATGCTCAGGTTTTTAGTCGGAAATCTAAAATAAGCAATCCAGATTTTCCTGTACTGCAGAAGTTACAAAGTTTGTGAATTTCTATAAAGTTTACTGAATCACACAGAATCACATAATATTCTGAAGAAGACAGAGAAGACATGCATAATCTCTTGTTTGGAATCTTGCTTCATAATGGAGGTTTTGAATGAATAATGACGGATGGTTTGAAAGCTCAGATAACATTCTACTACTATAGCAGAATTCATTGTTTGTATCTAATTGCCATAGACTAAAAATGCCAAGACAATTTCTAAGGAAACAATCATATTCACACCATGATCTCTTCTATGTATTTTGCTGTTATGAGTCATACATTTCTTTACCTTATTATTCCCTCACACTTCTGTGGTCAATGTTTTGAAGGATTTTGTATTCCATTTTTGTTTAGTCTCTCACTTGTGTGCTATGTAAACCATTATTCTTGCTAGAGGCAAGGACACTTTTATGCAATACAGCTGCTGCTTCTTCTATTGCTACAATTTGCAGAGGAACCAAGGTCTGGTTTTGAGTTTGCATCGGGATCATTTACTTTGTTTCATTCAATGCAGCATTGTTTCTTGTGTTTGCCAGCTTGCCTTTTGATCATTATGGTATAATCCCTGTTTGTGGCAGCTCAGTGGATGTACTTGTCACTTACTTCCTTATTTTGTTTCTGTCATGCTATCCATATTTGTTTTTCACAGTACTTGCATTTACTTCTCACAGTTACAGTTGTCAAAGTCTCTTAGGCTTGCTGTTCATCAAATTTCTGGTACCTATTTTATTTATATAATTTCTTAAAAGTGTTGCAGCATCTAATTTTACAGAGGGTCTGACTAGGAGGAAGAGGGAAGAGGAGAGAATTGGGTTTTTTGTAATATCTCAGATCCAGATAATTTTACTTCCCATTCTGGCATCTCAGTAATCTTTGTCTTTTTTCACTTATAATTTTTAAGGCTTTTTATGTCTGATGGGACAGAAGGCCTCTCCAGAGTTAGAGAAAAGGTAGATAAAATATTGCTGGAAACAATTTAAATTGAGAATTCCTAAACGATAAAGTATTTGACAAGCATTACAAGAAAATTAATTCAGAGATTAAAATATTATCTACTAAAAATTGGTCAGTGGTGCTGAAGGAAGCAGAACTTGAAAGAAGTATATAGATATAAAGCTGGAAAGAAAAATATTAAGAGTGGAGAGAAGAAACCCAAGAACTAGAAAAGCATGGACTGCAAGCTATAAGGATGTTACAAGGCTTTACAGTACGTGTGTTCTTTCAGAAGTGGGTTTTTTTTTTTTTTCAACTGAAAATTCATGGGTAAACTGTCCATGGATATACATAACACCTTTCGGGACCTGAAAAGGTTAACCAAGTCTACATGACTTGGTCTCTGTCTCTGTGAACTGTACTAAGAATTCTAATGGCTGATACTAAAAGCCTACTCCAGCTAAAACTCAGCACCTTCTCCTGATATCCTTTTTAAAAAAAGAGAATTCAATATATCCACCTACCTGAGCTCCACACTTGTGTAACCCAAGAATACTTGCTTGTGCAAATGAAATGCGTGGATTTGTGGCTCAGGTCAAGTATAACTATGTCCTAGACTTGATCATGGCAGCTGTGGCCTTTGATTGGCAAGATCTTGAATTTCTCCAAGGAAGGAGATCCCATCATTTTTTCATCACGTATTCTTTTTAATGAGGTATTTTGCTGATGATTTTTTCTCCCAATGGTCAGTCTGAATTCCCCAAGACACAATTGACCTTTGCCCTTTCTCACACATTCTGATACTGAGAAGAGTCAGGTTACATTGTGGAGCATCGGTCGCTTTCGAGAGCTTTTAATTTGCTACTGTCCTTGTCAGATTAAAGAAGTGTTTTACCTATGGAAAAGTAAAGTTGTATGCATCACATTTACTTACCTGATATTCAAAATTTTAATTATTGAAGTTATAGAAAACAATTAAATTTAAAATTAAGGGACAATTCTTGTTTATAACAAATATATTACCTAAAGTTTTTTTAAATAAACTCACATTATGAGATAATGATACCAAATATTTTTCTTCATGTTTAAAGAGAATTTGAAGAGACCTTTTGCTGAGTCTTTTAAAATTTATTTATCATGCAAAGTAATATAAAAAATAATTAAGTAGTCATGAATATTACATTTGTACAGAAGTAAAAAAAATATGGCTAGCATATGCATTATTGAAGACTACTTTGGTAAAAGCTTGCCATTGAATATTTTTCTCTCTTTATATTCACCTAATTTTCATGTTAATGTCTTTAGAAATGTCAGTTCAGTACTTTTGCTTTTGCAAACTTTTCAACAAGTAGCCATAAATAATGAATTAGTGGCAATATTGTTCTAATAACTTATTTAGGACATAATTAATTCACAGCTTTAGGCATATTTAAATAAGGGTCTGCTTTTAAGTTTGTGGCTTTCAACAGAGCTTGTCTTAGACTAGTAAACACAATCTGGGTGAAAAAAGGCCAAAAAAAAAGGCAAGACAAGGAAAAATCCCACAGTTCTTGTGGCCTCATTTTGAAAAGCCTAATCTATAGGAAACATATGCTGCAAAATAAATTACCTGCAATATCTGAGCCCACACAGAAAATTCCTTCACCTCCTCTTTAATTTGCTATCAACTTTATAATAGTCATCTCTGGGTTCTTCGTTGTTATTCCCCAATTCCTGCTTTTCATGCAGAGGAGTTAATGGGGTTATAATTTCATAATTAAAGCAGATAATTTTAATTTCTCTGATGACTCTTTATTATGATAATCTTGTTAAGATTATGGTGTTCATTTGTTGTTATGAATGATCATTTGGCTTTTGTAGAAGCTGTCTGTGCTACCGAGCCACTAAATAATTACGCAAGCAGAACATTCAAACCAGCAAAGTCTTGCTGTTAATGGAAGACCAAAGTCAGAGTTAACTCTCTGTAAACCTATTAAGGGATTCGGGCAAAGAATATACCAGATTTACTGTCAGTCATCAAATTTAAGAGATAAAGCTTCATTAACTGGGTATCTAATTTCACATTTAATGAAGAGCTGGCCTCCTAGATTGGATGACAGCGCAGGGTTTCATAGGACAGCAAACATAAAATGAAATGCTTCTAAACTAATTAGTTAATTCAATAGGAGGTCCAAGAAGTGAGGTTCTGGGGAGGAATGTCTAATAGAGGAATAATCCTGACTAAAATGTTGCCTCCATTGCTTTAGTTGTCTTCTGTAGTGTAGCATAATATGTGTTTTAAAGTGAAATAAGTAAATTTTTATTTCATTCTTTTGTTTGCTGAATTTGTGTGCACATGGGCCTCCTTTACAATAAGCTTTATAGTCAAACATGACTGAAATAATAATTCAGGTACATCATTGTGTGACAATACATGCCTGTGCTGTGTACCAAGAGAGCACCTTTGTAAACATTGTATACATTGTGTCAGTAGAAATATTTCTATTTGTTTAAAGGCTTTTTTCAAATGAAACACTTTGGTGATTTTTATGAAACTGCTTTTATGTTTATGAAGGCATAAACCACAGAAAAGTCAAGATTTCCAGATTAACTTTCTGTTCTCCGTTGTGGGATGTTTAAGTGGATCAATTTTTTTTTATTTAAAAAGTATTTGAAACTAAACTAGGTCTTGGGCATGTGAGGATGATGGGGACAAGACATCACAGATGGCACAGAGGGAAAGAGACATAGATCAAGACAATTCCATGCAATAATAAACATTCTGGCTTTGGAAAGCTGGCCATAAATATTTTCAAGTCTGGTAAGAAGTAGAAGTGACAAAAATACTAAGATTGCATTTCTGCATTTATAACAGTATTGCTGTAATAAATTAAAATATTTCTTGAGGTTGTACATATTTACCAAGATTTAAAATAAAATTTTACTTACATGATATTCTTAATAAGCTCATAATAAAAGGAAAGATATTGCCTACTTAGAAATAAACAAGGTAAACATGTTTAATACAAGTGTAACATTTGATATATTATGAAAAAAGCATAGATTTTGAATAAATATTCCAGTTACTGTTGTAATTTCAGTGTGTCAATAGTAACAAAGTTGCTTATGATAAATCCATCCTCTAATCGTCCTATATTAACTGGATGTTGTTTTAACTTTTTGTCAACCTCCACTTACAACTACATTTCAAGGGAATAACTGTAAGGAGTTTATTAAGGAAAAATAAACAAATAACCAACATATTTTTTTAATATTATATACATTTCCCTGAAAATATTTGTGTATCAACACAAAATAGTTGATATGCCGCTAAATAATTATTATTATTACATTATAATAATTATTATAATAATAGCTGATAAGCAATATAAACCCGTAAAACTGGAGATCACACCTTTTATCTAGTAAATGTCTTGCATGTCATTATAACACATCATTTTGTTGTGATGTGTGTTTCTGACCATTTTATTGTTTCTTACGGCGTTTTGTATATTTTATGATCTTCAGCATTTTTCATGTTCCTAACAAAGTTATCAAGTGTCAATGTTTACTGCTGTCTTGAGGACACTATATGTCTTTTCCTGTGTAAATTTAACTACTATGCTGATCTGCTATGCTTTAGCCATAAAATAAATCTGCTAATGAATCCACACATCAAGAACATGAAAACAAGAAGAGAAATTATTTTTTAGGGTTTTTTTTCATTTTATTAACAGTTATATTGGTGACAGGGTGACCACTCTGCATATGGGGATTCACTTCTGGGACAGGCAATCTCCAGTCTATGAAATAACTGGTATTAATATCACAGATAATGAAGACTAAATACATTTCTACTGACTGTTGATAAATCACATTTGGCACATTATAAATAATGTTTCCTCATGTGGATCCTAAATTAAAACAGGAAATACCTTCTCAAAACCAAAGGATAACTGTCTCCCATATTTTAAATATTACCGTCAAACTGGCACAGGTAAATCTCATGAGTAATTGTTTATCTAAACTAGGACTATAAGAAGATCTGTAAAGCAAACTGCACCTACAAATGTTGTTTCCCTGAATTATATGCAGAAAGAAACTGTTGATAAATGAAGACAGAAAATTATCCTTTCTTAATTGTAGAACTTTCATTCTGGAGGCTGTTTAGAGGTCTCAGTGTGCATTCTAGTTCTGTTATCCCTGAAATGGCTTTTCCAAGTGCCTAAGTATAAATTGAAAGCCTAATAACACCAATGGGTTTTCCTTGAAACCTATATGGAGGTAAACACATACAATAGAATGGCACAAAATGTACATAAAGACTGAGTTTTATCCCTCAGATTATTTTCATCTACACTAAGTAGTGCTTGTGTAAAATATCACATTTCTGACAGCTTTTATCCTTATTTGATAGGGCATGTTTCAAATGACACATCCGATCACAATATCTGCCTATCAGGTATTAAATTCTTTGCTGTTAATAGAGATTATCACACCCTTATTCATGGGAGTTAGAATTGAAATGAGGAAGAATTCTCAAGGTGCAGAGACTATTCAGCATGCATATGGGAAACAGACTATGGATTGTGCATGATGCATTTTCTTGTGCATGAATTAGCATGAAGAATAATTCATTGAAAACATACACAATCAATTTTAGAAGAGTTATTTAAAGCCATACAGATGACTAACCACTAAACTTTACTTAGCATGTAATGGCAGGAAATACTGTGCTTTCAGGAACAAAATACCCCAAATTATCATTGTTTCTTGTACTAAAAAATCCCCAGACTTTTACTTTTCAGAGGTCTACCCATCTCTTTGGGTAATGGTTTCTGCTGATGACTTCAAGCAAATAAATTAGTATGCTTTTTCTTTGCAAAGACAGACATTAAGGAAATACTTTGAAACTAAGGCAATGGGTTTAGATCTTATCTGTTAAACCAAATATAAGATTTTAGTACCAAGGTAGTAATTATACGGAAAAGAGAAAGACTGCGAGGTTAACAAGGGCATATACGGCAAACCAGACTGTGATCCCTGCTGCAACACAGGTTTTGTGGATCCAAGACCCACCTGAGACGTGGAACAGCTTTATAAGCTTAGCTCAGAGTACTAAGAAAGGTCCATCAAAAAGTCTGTTGACAGATAAGAAATCTAGATTGCAATCTGAGGGACACATGATTGTTATGCTAGGAGAAAGTACTGAGGCAGATCTGACAGTCCAAGAAAGGTGAGGGTGCTGCAGCTCTATGCCCTGAGGTCCAACAATTGCCAATTGTAGTGAGTCATAAGGTCTTCCCTCAGCCTCCCAGTTTCTTCAGTTACTCAAATTAAGACTTGTGCTCCTGACCCTTCACCAGCTCTCTTGCCCTTCTCTGGACACACTGCACCACCTCAATGTCCTTGTGGTGATGGGCCCAGAGCTGGACATAGTATTCGAAGTATGACCTCAACAGTGATGAGTAAAGGGGAACAATCACTGCCTTGCTCCTGCTGGCCACACTATTGCTGATACAGGCGAGGATGCCATTGGCCTTCTTGGCCAGCTGGGCACATGCTGAATCATGTTCAGCCCACTGTTCACCTGTACCCCCAGGTCCTCCCCTGGGCACCTCTCCGACCACTCTTCCTCAAGCTGTAGTGTTGCATGAGGTTGTTGTGACCCAAGGGCAGATTGTAGCACTTGACCGTGTGGATTCTCATTCAATTGGCCTAGGACCACTGGTTCATATTCCTCTACAGAGCTTTCTTACCCTCAAGTCATATCTTATTGGGCTCTTAAAAGATATTTCCTGAAGAGTCCAAAGTGTGATCTCCTGAAATGCAGTGATATGTTGTCTTCTTTTTTTTTTTTCTCCCGCTTCTTAGGAGATCACATCGTTGCAGAAGCCAAAGCTGCCCTCAGCCTTCACACGTTCAATACCAGTTTTTTTGTTTGTAAGTTTCAGAACCAGCATCATGTCTTCATTTATCAGTTCCTCAACCACATGTTGAGGTTGACAGGAAGATGTTGTCAACATACTCCTGAATTGCTTTTGTCTTTCTCTGCTATCCTTCCAGAAGAATTCAGGATGGTTATGTCACACATGAGGATCAAAGCTTGTGATTGTGATATATCTATTTCTTTGTGATTAGGCAGTCTGCAGCAGATAACTGCAATATTACATCACCCCTGCTGCTCTGGTTGCCAGCCTTGACTCATAACGTCTCAGCTGGCTCATCATCTGTCCCTCCACAAGCCTCCATGCATTCCCGCCTCTCTCACACATAAAGAACAATTCCCCCTTTTCATCTACTCAGCATGATTATTCCAACCAAAGCCTTGCTTCTGACACCTGCTGCATAATCAGCTGTTAGCCCTTTCTCTCCTCACTAGCAGGACTGATGAGAAAAACATCCAGGCTTCAATTTTCCAGAGGTTTCAGGGATCCTTTTCTGCAATCAAATCATGGACCCCATTCTGTAGTTAGGACTCTGCAGATGGAGCAGGGACTGTTTTCCTGGTGCCAGAAATCATGAACTTCCAGGCTTTACTGTCACAGGAGTCTCTGTTTCTGTTCTTGAAAAAATAAAAGACTTCTGAGTTAATAGCAGGAGGATAAGACTATATCATGTCACTGTAAATGAGTAATTGGATAATGGCTACTACAAAGAATGAATGGTCAAAATATTTTGAAACTTTATTTTTGCATGGGAATGTTGTATACTGGAGAGTATACTACAGAAGTCCTAAGGCATTTCAAGATTCATGGATTTGATGGAGTATGGTTTATAGAAATGATACCTTTCATAAAGGTATATTCACTGAGGGAGAGAGAGCAAATGATTTTTGAAGATGTTCAGAAGAGGCAAGCTTCTAGGCATTTTAGTGAGATTAAGCACTTCATGAAGCTTGAGATGTTTGACTATACCTAAATAAAACATACAATTAAAATCTGGTCATTTTTATGTGGCTTATTTAGACTTCTGTTTTCCCTAAACCAGCAGGATTTATTTTGTTAGTATTCTCAAAAGAAGATTTATATAATTTATCCACATGACAAATAAAATCTTATCACTTACTAAATTGAGAAGCTAATGAACAGAAATGAAAGTTCAAAGCCAGCTCCTTCATAGAGAAATGCCAAACTTGGTGAAATAAAAGAGAATATCATCTATCTTGAATGATTAAAAGTGAATTAGAATATATACTAAGATGAAATTATAACTTCTTGTCTCCTTCCTGGGTAGGTATACATTTTAGAATCTCACTCCATAGAAGAAGTATTGTATGTTGGGTTATTCGTCTCCAGGTACAGGACTTTACAATTCCCTTTGTAGATTACATTGCTAGCAGCCCACTTCTCCACCTTGTTGAGATATCTCTGAATAGCACTCCTGTCTTTTACTTCTTTCTTTACATAACTCTCTATCCTTAAAAGAGGAAGATGAAATAATTTTTCCTTTTTTTAAGATTTTAAATGTAAAATACTCTTGTAAGTAATGAATGTGAGCTTCAGGCTGAGGAGTAAAAAAAAAGACCCTGTGGCATACTTTTCATTGACTGATTTTGGTATTTTTTGGAGTATGGTACTGAAAGTTGTGAATAGCATTAGGAAACTAGAAGTTTTTCCCATTTTCTGTTTATGAAACAAAGATGCTTGCCTTTTGAATTCTACTCCACGAGACAGGCAATTTATTTTGAATTTTTATAAGTCTGAAAATTTTAAAGATGAGTGCCTTTTGGCACTTTATCTCACTCCTGATTGAAACTTCATCTGGCTTTTATTCTGCAAAATATTTTCAGCTCATGGGATGGACTGGAAAAAATACTTGAATGCAAAAGGTCCTTCCCCTGGTTCCAACCCAGGTGTCTTTAGATTTATTTTAGTTATTGACCTGGAAAAAAAGATAAATTACCTCAATGAAGTTAAAGATATAGATGGTTAGTGTTTATTTCCATTTATATTAATTTTTTTGATGCATTACCTACATTAACATGCATAAAATGCCATGAATTTGTTACACAGTAAATTCAGATGCAAGATGGACTTGTAGAAAAATGAAGAAAAAACAAGTTGTGTTAGCAACATGCAAAAATTATTCCAATTTGATTCAGGAGCAAGAGATAAGAAGCCATCATTATCATCACGTCTCTCCTAGCAAATTATTTGAGATGCTAACCACTTGCAGCAGACTCAGCCCCCTCTCATTTTTTCCCCCATAGAAATGACTGTTCTTATAACCTTCTAAGCACTGAAAGTGTGATGGAGGGTTTTACCATATCTATAAATTGTTTGAAATGTAGATGTAACTGGGAAAAATAATTGGAACTAAAGAATAATGAAAATATTTTCTAGATATCTGTAGAGGAGCCTTTAGAAAACTGTAATTTTTTATTAATACTTTGTCAGTTTATAGTATTGACATTTATTTGTCTTATTGCTGACATTGATCATGGATGTATAGTTCACTGACTACTGATGAATTGTATTGATACATAATATTAATAAACCCACGGGTTACAAATCCTAATCTGCTTTAAACAATGTTACTTGATATATGTAGAAAGATACTTGAAAATCAAAGAGGTAATTCTTTGTTTTGCTATAACTTTGACTTTCTCAATGAATCAAAAATCTGTGTAGACTCACCCATCCCTCTGAACTTTTCTTACAGTACATCACTAGATCTTTGTACCATTCTGGGTCTTGGATACCAGGTTTCCCACAGATGGAGAAGTACAAATCTAGTCTAATAATGTTAGTTATAATTTGATGGTTAATTCTTTCACTTTTCTCCAGAATCGCTAGTACTTTCTTAGCATCTTGTTTGGAGAGAAAGCATGCAGCCTTCCTTTTGACTACCAGTTTGTAGTCTCTGCCCAGAGTAGAACTGTGGAAGGTAGTTCTTTCATGAAGGCCTTTCTCTTCCTGCTTAGTTTCTAACCATGATCCTAACAACAAAAAGAACAAAAGAAGTTTTATGCAAAGTTTTATTTAGGTACTGCTGAAGACATATGTGTAAAGAAAACAATCAAAATTACTTCTACTTAAAATTATGTATTTTTGCTTAAATGGGCAGAATACTGATTTTATTTATTTTTTGCAACATTTCATCAAAATAGTAGATATTCGACAATGGCTTAATATATTTATATTCTACATGTCTTTTTTATTTGATGAGTAATGAGATCTATACCATAAGCATAGGCAAAATTTAAGGAAATTAAAATTGCTGGAACAATAGGGTGGTTAGAGAATATTTACAGTAAGGCATAAGTATTATAACAACACTTATCTGTGAACTTAACTGTGAAGTGACTTTCACAGCCTGAGTTTTTGGTTGAGAACTCAATGTTTTGTTTACTGCATGAGTTAACCAATCAACAAAACCAATTTTGCTGCACATACTGCAGGACATCTCTGGTTCTGCTTGCTGAGAAAATTTGTCTTTATGGAAGTATCACACATCAAAAACAGTGTGATATCTGCAGCTGATATTCTAGTGATTTTACATAAATTCAAAAGAGTGCATCTGAAGCCATTTGCTCATATTTTTTGCGCTGTAGTTAATGCACCACAGAAAGGTATAGTTGGAGCTAAGAGAGTTGGATATTGGGTATATTTTAACTTGCTTTAATGTATAAAGACAAAAATTACATTTCTCACTAAGCTGGCAATAAGAAATTCTCTATGCTGTGGTGAAGCTATAGACCCTGCTGTTGAGCCTAGAGTAATGGAATTTAGAAGCTTTGTGTTCTTTTTGGCTAAATATTAGTATTAGGAATGTCACATGCCCTCTACCACCAATAAAGGAGAAAATTGTTAGGCTACAGAGATAGGCAAGCAAGTGAGCCACTGACTGTGACCTGGCCTGATATTAAGCTGACTGAACAGGATATGAAAAACTACTGGTTGTGACATGAAAAATTTTTGGATGTAATAGATAACAGCGCAACAGCTGGCAAATGTTAATGATTGCACCATGACGGACTATCACATTTCACAGTTGCTTAGGGGGCAGTTATGTGAGAACTGACTAAATATCACAGACTGCTGGCAGGGGATACTGGGGACCTTTATAGAGGTAGAATTTTCTGATGTCAACAGCACCTTAATAACTGGATCTGTAATACCATAAAGGTCAGAGATTACCTTGGTAATGGTATAAGAAATAGAAAATTTGGGTATATATGCAGCAAAATTGAGACTAAAGGGGAAAAGTAATTAAATGAGAGCTATGTGCTTGAGAAGAGACCAAGAAGGGAGCGGGAGCTACGAGGACAGCTAGAAGGAGAGTCAAAAATGGGAAAGAGATAGCAAGTTATGTGGTTGGTACTATCTGGGGATACCCATTGGGCAGCCTTGCTCGGGATCTCCACAGTCTAAGTCAGGGTAATAAACCAGAATTGTCTGACGTATACATATTTTCACAAGTAGAAATGCTAGACAGCAAAGTTCTGACACACGGAGGCATCTCAGTAATGGGGTGCTGGTGCCCATTTCAGGTTTGGAAACACTGATATTTATCTATAACTTCCTAAAAGATTTTGACTGCAGATATAAAGACAACTAACTTTGAAAAAGAAAAAAGAACAAACTTCAAAGAGTACTTCTCAGTTCGTAAAAACTGTATAGCATTTTTAATAGGGAGAAAGGCCTATGCTCCAAACCTCCATTAATGGAAATCTGTAAAACATAAATAAACATTTTGTAAGAATAGGAAAAATATAGTTGACATTGCATTACGGGAATGGAGTAGATTGTGTTTTCAAATTTCTTTCAATCTTATTTTTTCATATCTTTATTAATGTTCGTTGTTATTTTTAACACAAATTCACTGAAGAGTTATAAGAAAATATATTGTTCAGCTGCTTTGGATACTTTTATCTGATGATGTGTATGGAACTATGTCTTTCATGCCTGTCCACTCATTTCCTTATAAATGCTGGTTCAATATTCATCCAACACGTGCATTTCTATAGTATGACCTAAAACTTAATTGCAACATTTCAGTGTATATTGACTTGCTGAAGCAGAACTTCATTGATTTATCAGCAGGACTATATAAAAGATGAAATGACTCACCTGGGACTATCAATAGAACGTCAGTGAAGAATATGTTTGTTTTCTGCCTGTAATATCTCAGCCCTGAAATAGCACATACAAATAAGACCCAAACATAAAAAATATAGCTTTTTCTTTTTTCCTGTCACCCATATCAGCTTTTATTTTTTTACATTCTTCTCTTTCAAAAAACTTTTTATGCAATAAACTTTCTCATTATCTTCAGAAAGTGTTTATGAAATTAGGATTTCTTTTTGTTGTGCATCATTGTACTTTCGGAGGTATTTCATTCCAGCTTTTCTTCCTCATGCACACTTCAACAAAAGGCTGTTAGAGAATGGCCCTTGGTCAGGTTAGAAGAGTTTTTTTGTCTAGACCGTGAAATAAAGTATTTTCATAAAGGTCCATTAATTTCTTCTTGAGATAAAAAGTCTATAGGAAGAATTTTAGAGTGAAATTGAAATCAGTATGATTCTAAAAACTTTATAAAGTAATTTTTTGTTAGTTGTTGAGGATCAATAGCAAAAGCATCAGCATACTAACAGTATCATAAGTTTACAATCAGATGCCTGAAAGCTACAGAAATTATTAGGGGTTTTTTTCTTACTTCTTTTGCACTGAGTTCTTTCAAAACAAATGATCTTTTGAAATGTTTTCCCTGTGGTTCTGAGTCAGTCTCCACTGGCTCTGCTCTGATTATTTAAAAACCATAATCATTGCCAGTTACCTCTTAAAGGCTATAAGGAGCTTCTGTATGCAAGTTTCTGAGCTACATGAATAGTTCTGGGTTTAAATTTCTCATTTTGGTGGCTGGTGGTAAATTGTTTTCAGATTCCTTCAGAAGTTTTATTTTTTAGTTTTCTTCTGTAAGCATATTGGTTTCTTACTTCTTTTATAGGATACAGGTGCCCAGGCCTGCCTCTGTCAGGCCCAGGCAAGAGTGAGGAGGATCCAGGACTGCCCTGTGTTGGACACACGGGAAAGTTCCATTTGTCTCCAACCCACCAACCACAGGGCATGGCTTAGCCCCTCAGCCAAGAGAATGACATCTTAAGGAAGGTGTATTTAAGGAGTGAGAAATGAGGAAAACGTGAAACAGTTCTGCAGACACCAAGATCAGTGCAGAAGAGGGGGAGAAGTTGCTCCAGACACCTGAGTAGCCTGTATGAAGTGCACGATGAGACAGGCTGCCCTCCTGAAGTCCATGGGGGATCATATGGAGCAGATAACTGCACTACAGCTTGTGGAGGACACCATGCTATAGCACCTGGATGCCTGAAGGGAGCTGCAGACCATGGATAGCCTACACAAGAGCAGCCTCCTGTCAGAAGCTGAAGCCCAGGGAGAGGATCCCATGCTGGAGCAGGCTTGCTGGCAAGACTGATGATGCATGGGGGACCCAGTCAAGCAGTCCACTGCTGTAGGATTGCACTCTATGTAAAGGACCCAGTCTGAAGCCGTTCTTGAAGCACTGGAATCTTTAGAAAGGAGCCATGATGGATGAGTCCTTTCAGGACTGTATCCCATGAAAGGAAGCTCATGCTGGAGAAGAGTAACAGCATATCATGGTTAATCTCGGCCAGTAACTAAGAGCTATACAAGATGTTCACCCATCCATTTCATCCCAATCAACCCCATCCCTGCCCAGTGAGATGAGGGAGAGAATCAGAAGATTAAAAGTGAGAAAATTCATTGATTCAGATAAAGACAGTTTAATAGGTGAAGAAAAAGCTGCATGCACAAGCAAGACAAAGAATTAACTAATTACTTTCCATAGGCAGGAGTTGTTCTGCCATCTAAAAGAAAGCAGGGCTCCATCATGCATAATGGTTTTGTGACATCACCACAAATATCCTGCGCCTAGCTTCCCTCTTCTTCCCCTAGGTTTAAAGGCTGAGCAGGATGCCATATGGTATGAAATTAACCCTCTGGTCGTTTGGGGTCAGCTGTTCCATCTGTGTCCCCTCCCAAGTCCTTGTGCATCCCCAGTCTCCTCACTGTAGGGATAGTGAGAGAAGCAGAAGAGGTCTTGGCTTTGTACAATAACTAAAACATCTCTGAATTACCAACATTTTTCAGCACATATCCAAAGCACAGCCCCACTCTATTTACAATTAGCAATAGCTTAAGTTATTTTTCTCCAAATCGAATTTTTTTTGCCTGTGGCAGTAACTGGTAAGTGATTGCCTGTGTTTCTTTTAACCCACAGGCTTTCTCATCTTATTTTCTTCCTCTGTTCCATTGAGACAGTGAGAGAACCAGTCAAGTCTAACCCTGCATGCTCTGTATATATGCAGAAATGAAATAATTTTTTTCTTAAATAAATAAAATAAAACAAAACAAAACAAGTAGAAACTCTTTGCTTTCTTATTTAACTTGGTGTCTTCCCTTTTGGAATTCAGATTTAATGGGAGTTCACAAAAGAATCAAATCCAGAAAAAGGAAGATATTATGCAGACACGTGAATACTATCTTCTCTAGTTTAACCATGTCCCTGCTAGTTATACATCAATATCCTGATAAAAAGATATATACATAGATTAAATAATTTTTATTGGTTAATTTAACAATAGCTCTTCTAAGTTCTGCAATACCTTAATACATATCTATTCAGAATCTCTTTTTTTTTGCTTTTTCTTTGATTGCTGTTATAGAAATAATAACAAATCCCTGTGACTTAATCATGACATAACTAGTATTTTTTAAGATTTGTATAATGTTGTTCTACTTTGGGAAAATTACCTGGAGATATATGAAATAACAAATAATAATCTCTTTCTGATATCTTAAATGAATCTTAATTTTATAAAGCATTTAAACAGAAGGAGTAAAAAATAACTCAAAACCAGTAAACAATATGCATATGTTGTTTTTCTGTAAAGTTAGAAAGCTGTATCTCAAAAGAATCATTTCCTTCAAAATTGCCTAAGTTCTTTTTCTCTTTCCTGCTATGCATTTTACCCTTTACACAGTGGTCATAAATGAGCTAATTCTCTTTGATTCTCCTGCCTCTCAGAATGGCTTTTAAACTTTATAGTTTTCTTTCAATTTCTTCTCTTCCACTCTAACAGAGTAAATTCTGTAAGTCATTGGAAATAGTACAAAACAGAAAAAATCTCACAAAACCCCTCAAATGTGTTTCTAATTTAAAATTGTGTCTTGAGAATTTTCAAAAATAAATTATGTGTCATGGATGATATATCAGGAAGCTTCATTCAAGTGTGACACTGATATTCTTATCCTGTTGTACATCCCCTTTGACACTTGCCAAAGTACTTGAATTGCTGAGTTGAATGAATTCACTAAAAGGGAAATACCGTACATTTCTCTATTTCAAACTGCAAATTTGCACCAAATTTCTTCTCAGCAAACTATTTCTATAAACATTGTGTGTGATCTGCTATTAACTTATTCTTCAAAATGAGAAATAAGACTCATCTTCTTGTCTCTGATCATTTTTTTTTAAATACCAGCTGAAAGAGAATAGTCCCTGTGGGTGACAGCAAAATTAACAAACTCTGATGCATACATGTGGAACAAATTCCTTGTGTGTCCTTGGAGCCATTATTATACAGGTTCTCAGTAGAGTGCTTTCTTTTAATCTTCTTGCAATCTAACAATGAGTTACATATCCTTTATTCTGTCCTAAGGCATAAAAGCCTTTGCTGAATGTGAAAGCTACAGCAGTTTGGGCTGGTTTTTTTTGTGTTTTCGGGCTGGGGTTTTCTGTTGCATTGTTTTTTTTTTTTCCTCTTCCCATGAGGGTTTTGTGACTTATGCAGGAAATATAGAATTCAGGCCAGAAATTCCAGGTGAAAAAGACCAAAACAGTGCTAGCCTTTTTCAAGCTAAAATTTGCATCCCAGAGTAGGATACTCACAGAACCTAATCTCCTAGACTGTTTGGACCTCTGAGTAGGAATTTGTTTATGATACAGTTAATTACACCAAAGATATTTTGCAATAATATTTCCCTCTTCTCTCCACTGTCACATGTAGATCCAAACATCTGTGATTTATATATATATATCAAGAAGACCGAGTATATAATTTCTTTATTAATTTATTTCTCCTCAAAATCTCATTTGGCCTACATTTGAAAGAGCCTTTCAATATTTCAGAATGTAAACATTTCCTCTCTTCTTTGATGTAGGAAAGTGAGCTGCAGAGAGAATCAGGAGTAATCTAATCTGTATGAAGGGACTGGACTGAATGAATAATTCACCTTTATCCCATCCATTTCTTGAGCCAGTAGGTATTCTCCATCTGTAGTCCACCTGCTTAATAAAGGCTTATATGATAACATAAATGAAGAAATAGCCAGATACTGGTCACAATTGTCTACGAAAGGTGGCTTTGTATGCAACCTGTGTCTTTTTTTTTTTTTTTTTTTTTTTTTTTTTAATTACAGCATCTGTAAATACTTTGAAAATAAAAATTCAATCTATATTTCAGGATGAAAAATAAGTGAAATATGAAGCCATTGGTTAAGAAACATGTCAATATGAAGTAAGTAAATGCAGCAACTGTAGGAGAGCCAATGCAAATTCAGAAATGCCTCGGTCATAAATTGGCAGTACAGTTTCAAAACTTAAAATAGCAGTCCATTCAAGAACATTTAAATCTTGGTTTCTGTGAAATAATTAACATGGTTTTGATGTTGAGTTTTATGATTTGTGCTGGGAAATGGACTGAGACTACCAATTCATTCCTCATTAATCATTCAAAGATAATTATTTTCAGTGGATACCATGTGGACTGGACTTGAACAAATGTCTTTAAGTATAAAAAGAAATATACTTCTTAAAAAAATAATCAGAATTCTTGCTCAATATTTTTATCAGATTTGGTTTTATCATGTATAAGAAACCCAAGTTATACAATAACAGTGCATTTTGAAATACAGAGATAGAGATTGAAGATTAAGATGCAAAGTTGGGGTCATTATGAGAACACTTTTTTTAAACTTTTTTTTTTTTTAACTTTACCAAAACCTTCATTTTAAGTCCAGACAGATGGATAGCTGCTATGCAAGCAGATGGTTAAGACTTTTTACACCATCACAGTCAAGAATGCACTTAATAAATTACTATGTCTCTTTTTTCTCCAAAACATCATTAAAATAAATTGTGCAGTCTATTTTTCAATCATATCATTGGAATTGATGCAATACTTGGCAACAAAAACAGCAAGCCAGTGTTGTTAATGTGCAAAGGAAGCTATGACAGCAAGATTTTCTTGTACTGGTAATCAGCAGTTCTGAAAAATACAGAAGTCAAATAGATCATGATACATTTTAAAATAAACAGTTCTACTTGAAAAATTATATCCCCATGTAATTGATTTTGAATAAAGTTTCATAAAAACAGCATTAAAAAAAGGAATTATATTTGCCTAACAAGGTGACAGACATTTTGTTTCATTGATGCTGAACTGAATAAAATGAAGATATAATTTAAATAAGTACTAGAAAGTAGTAGAAAATCTTGTGCAGGAAAAGTAATCAAATTCTGTGGCAACAGTAATTACATCCCTGAAAATTCGTACTTGAGGTGAGATGTAGAGCTCTCAAGCTCAAACATCATCAACATTGAAATGACCTTCTTTGTCTAACAGATATTCCACTTACAGTAGTATTTCCACAAATGCACTGCCCCAGGTTGCTACAGAGAATTGAAGATACTATTTGTATAAAGAAATGCAGTGCCACCATATGCCCAGCAGGCTTAAAGCTGTTGAAAACTTGGCCTGTGGTATTCATTAGAGTAAAACCTGTTTTAGACCATCCTGAATAAAATACAGCAGTAATAAAACAGCTCTGGTCTCAAGGTACAGAAGTGCAATTTTGTCTTTGTTGTGAGCTATAATTGGTGAATATATTAGTATTTGCAACTTGCAAGGAAGAGAGATATTGCCTGCTATTGTCTTCACAAACATTTGTAACTGCTTTGCATCCTTTGCTTTCATGAAGGGTATGACATTCAAGTGCCATGAACTGGAAGGAAAGAAGTGTGATATTGTTCTTAGACAGAAAACTGAATGTTCCCTTAGCTAGAGGACTGCAGCCAGGAATCCTTCCCAAGGAAAAAATTAGAGATACACATTCATTTATCTATGAGAGGATTTTCTATAAAGTGTATCTCTTCTCTATAGGTGGCACAGAATGCAATTAATTAATTCCTAGCCTTAAAATGAAGCAGCATTTATCCAAGAGATTAATAAATGGCATGCAGCCTTGATATGTTGCCAAAGCTTGCTTCAGTTTATTTTTGAATGATATACTGCCTTTTCATAAATACACATTCATTAGTAAAAAGCATTAAACAAATGTTGTAAAGAAGTGAAAACAAATCTGTTTGCCAAATCGGTAATGCTTGAGGCAAACATGAGGGTTGAATTTTTGTTTGGTTTTATTTTTGATTTTTGAAATAAAGCAGGAATAGTACTCCTGATCTCATTTTCATTTGAGCATTTTTATGGTTGCTTTCTGCAATATGCTTTTACAAATAATAATAAAAAAATACTCTCTCTTCAATAATTGCTTTCCTGATTTATGCAACAGGTATTACATTTAAGCAATGTTAAAATATGTTTTAAAAATGTATTTTTCTTCTGCACTTTCCTCTGAAAATTGACAATAACTTTAGGTAACTTTATTACATATTCTCTAGACCATTAGCAAAGGTATAGAAATTTGCTTTTGTCCAATACTCAACTGGCAACAGCAGTTTTTTATGATTATTAAAAAAATCTAAATCAAAGAAAAAACTAGTCCCAGAGAAACAGAGAAAAATCTTACTCTTCAAAATGTTAAGCACACATCTTTTCTGTTCCTTGTATTCATGAGATTAAGGTGGTCAGAATATAACATTTTAAATAAAATATAACAGCATTCATCTGCTGTATGTTCAGGTATGCCCCATGTTCATTTGCTACTAAGCTACAAATTTTAGAACCTATTCAACAGCAAATAAGTATGATATGAAATTCAGTTGGTCAGAGTGATCTTTCTGCTGAAACATAAACAATTGCATGCCAGAAGTCTTGCCACATTGCCATCTTAGCCTCTGATGGAAAGAAAATATTGAAGTTAATGACAAGTAGATATGAAATTACAAACTTTAGGAGTTTAATCCAAAGAAAATATTTCATTAGAAATACATTATAATTTTTGTCATCTGAAAAAACCAAAGATAATCTAGCTCTGAAAGAGTAGTTTATTGTTCATAATGTTACTTTTTGATTATTTTCTGGAAAATGAACTAACAATTTTAAAAGAGAAAGAGGAAAACCAACAGACAACATTTTATGAAGTATGAAATTTCAGTGTGACACAGCATTAAATATTTTGGTTTTTTGCAAAAAATCTTGTATTATGAATAGAACCCAGGATGCCTAACAGGGCCTTGACATAAGCTGTACTAATCTTCAAAGTTCTTCAACTGACAGAAAATAAGACTACTGGAAAACTGTACATACAAAGTTCCACACTGGCACCTTCCATGAGGATAATCTGTCATGATACTCGTAAACTCATGGATGTGTGTCCAGGACAAGGCTGCCTCAGAGAGTGAAAAGATGTTAAGTGTTTTATAGACCATCCCAAGGGAGAAGTGGTGCTGACAGAAGATGCCATAACTCCACATCAGACTCCTATGAGGGAATGCTCTAGCTGCCTCTTGGCAGGCATGTGTCATTATATAGCTAAGTATGGCCTTATGGATACATCCTTCCTACTGTTTTTACTTTCTCATCTTCCTTGCCAGGCTGCTCTACTGTGGAATTGAGAGCCAGCTCTCTGCAGAAAGAGTGGTGAGCAGAGAATCAGTCTCAGAGACAACATGCAGCAAAGTAGGTGCAGAAAAAACCAACCCAGCCAACCAACCAACTCCTCATGAAAGATAAAAGGTTTTAGAATCATCACCAGAGCCAATATGGGTTATTGGTTGCTATGCTAGGGCAGCGTAATATCACTACATCTATAGTGGGTTGTAGTGGGTTGCTCTTTCAGACAAGAGTCCTCACTCCAGGATTTTGGATAACCTAATTGCAGTGTGAAATCACCATGGTGGATTAACTCAGCTAAACAGCTAAATCTTGTGGCAAAATTGGTTTAAATGGATTTTATAAACTTAGTACTGGCAGAACCTAGAATACAGATTTTTCAGTCTTCAGAATAATATGTGTTTTGAGGATTGACATATGTTTTGGGATAGAACACCTGCTGCGTAGATCTGTACATCTGAGTTAATTGTTCAGATGATCGTCTGTAAATCTTCTCTCATCTTAGGTGAAGATAGGAGGAAAAAACCCCAACCAATGGAAGAAAAATTATAACCCCACCAAGCCTATTTTTATTGCAATAAGAGTAGTATGTTTTAGAATACCAAGTCAAAACTAACACTAATTCTTGGTTTCAAATTCTGTAAATTTTTATTTACTGTTCTGATAAACTGTTTCTGTTTGGCCAAGTGTTTCCTTTACTTTATTTGTCTTCTGAGAAAAATGTCAGTGGAGAGACTCCACAAGGAACACCAGACCTGTGTGTCCTGTAATGTCTATTAATCTGCTGCTTGCCAGATGAAGAACCAAATTTTGTTTCATTAACTAACTTTGATTCTCTCAATCAAATAGCAAAATACTTTTTTCCAACCAAAAAATAGTATTGGAGACTCAAAGACATTTTCCAAAATAACAGTCATGTCCCATAAGACGGAATTATCAAGTTACATTTAAGGAAGCAACATTGCAGATGAAGACATTTGTTAAATTATTCCAGCTAAAATACTATAATGACAAACTGCTTTTTAAAGTATTGCTTTCCGCATTCTGTTGGAGGACACACATGATGGGACTGCAATTCAAAAGGTACTTGCTTTGCATATGTACAAGCTGTAAATTCTTTAGTAGGCATGTCGAATTTGTTTGGAAATAAATTAAAAAGCTTTGAATAAATAGAATTTCATGCATTTATATAAAGGAGAATGATTTCTTCTGTTTAAGTGGGCATGGGATTTCTGCACTTTACAAAATGAAGGGGAATATTTGTCCTTTACATATCTCTATTCATGAAGATCTGGGAACTGTTTAATTTTTGTTTCTGGTATTAATTTTGAAAGTTCTTCTATTTGATAGTTCTCATTAAATCTCTCTCAACCCATAGGAGTACATGAGCAGGAAAAAATGCTGTAATTTTAGTAAGTTTTACTGATTGCAAACAGTTGTGTCTGTCTTTCATGCAATCATTAAGATCTAATTAAAAACTCAGAACATCTTTTACTTATCATTATATTTTGTTGAGCATGTAAAAGCAAATTGTGACTAAGTGAATAAAAAAAAAAAACCCTTAAAAGTTAAAAAGCTTGTTAATTCTCAAGATTCTGCTGTTCATAAATATGCCATATAGTTAACCATATTGTTTACTACTGTTTGTTCAATGAGGAGAAATTATGGACATCACATAAAGCTCTAGTGTCTTTTACACTTCTTACTGTTTAGTAATCAAAATGGCCATCTGCTTACTTACTAATGTTTTCCTAGTCAACAGGAATATTTTAGTTGATAAAACAAACCAATAGAAAAACAAACGCTTCCAGACAAATCGTCCCTATCCATCAACAGCAAGGGTAGATTACATATAGATTTTTATGGGAGTTTTTGTACTCTCTCTGAATAAGTATTCCAGTGCTCATTTGAATAATTTGAGAAGCTTTTTGTTTCTGAAGTTTGAGAACATTTAGAAATTTGTTTTATAATTGGGATATAAAGGTATCAAAATAATAATAACTGGAATGAAATTTTTGATTGTTCTTCCTTTAAATTAAAGCAAAATAAGTGAATCTATATTTATAATAGAATTAGTTGATCAAATTCTTCACAGTATGTACAGGAATTTAGAAACATCACAGATCCATAAAATGCATTTTATGTCTAATCAGAAAATGCAAACAAACTACCAAATGAAAAATTTAACAAGAACATATGTAAACATAGAAATTAGAAAATGAACAGAACTGTAGGGTTTAATATTTATTAACCCTATAGATACCATCCTGGGAACTAGCCCACACTGCAAGAAAAAGACAAAATGTCATAAAGTGACAGTTATTTTTTGCTGTCATATAAATAACAATAACTAAGGAATGTCATTTCTCATGTCTCCAATTCACTACCATTATATAGCTCCACTTCTGGGGAATGATAGGATTTTGGAAAAATATCTAAACACAAAATAGAAATAAAAGTTAAGATAGCACAAAATAACTTAATGGAGAACAAAAGAAATGAGTCAAATTGTACTTTGCATACAACCTTTCTACTCAGGGAAACATTATTAGCTTTTTCACATTTTTGGTACAATGTTGACATTTCTCAGACATTTCTCACTCCTTTCTAAGCATTATTTCTTTAGTTAACTCTCCTAAAAAAGAAACTGTGTCTAATCATGCTGCAATTATTTATGATTGTTCACAGACATGCTGGTACTGGAAATGCTGGTACTGGAAAATTTGGACAGACACAGAGATTTCCTCAATTCTTACTGTGCCTAGACTAACTGAAAGGCACCTTATTTTCCTTGTGCTGATTTTTTGTGTAGGAAACAAGGCCATCCTAGAGACTAGCATATGGACCTCCTGCTGTAGGACTTATCAAACCGTGTACAAATAAGATCCTTTTAAATAGTCAGGAAGTGCAGGAATGGTCACAGAAAATATCACAGAATGATTATCTATGTTGTTTAAGCACCTCTTTCAAATGCTTTGTCCTTCATATTTTATATCACTGTTATACTTAATTTCCTCTGAATAGTGAGTTATGAAGCATAACTTTCATTACTTTAGTGTGAAAATTCCAGAACAGTTTCATAGGCAACAAACTTATATTCCAGAACTTCCCTTACTTATTTCCTTAACTTCAACATTAATTACGTAAATTAGTGTCTAGCAACATTAAACCAAAAAGTTTTGATTGTGACTTCCACAGTCATATTCAAAGTAGCATTAATCATTCTAATAGTATAGAATAGTAACCACTGTGATAGCTGTGTATGTCCTTCATTTTACTCCTTCCCTTACTTCTCTCCCTTCTTTGAGCCAAGTTTCGTGAGATTGACTTATCCCAATTTAAGCTTATAAGTCAGAAATCTAAACCAATGTTTATCACTTTAGACTGCCTTCTCCTTTTGCAGACATTAGAAATAAACAGACAGTTACAAAACCTGATTTATCTCAATGCAAAATAAAATTCTGTGGTGAAACACATCCAGAAGGTACTAATTTCTCTCTAATAAATACAGAAGAAGCCTCAAATTTTCATCTCAAACTAAGGATAATATTGTTTAATAGACAATTTAAGGCTTTTGAGGACCTGTTATCAGCATCAGCATAGGGGGCTCGGTGTAGATAGATGAAAACCAGGTTTCCATGTGTGAAGTACAGCCAAGTATTCACCTACAGAATATACACAACTGAAAATAAAAAATAAACTAATTAAACCCTAATAATGTAAATTATATTGGATTTTAACTTACTCAAGTGTGTTTACTAGTGGCACCTCTTGTATAAAATTGTTGTGCAAAAAATACTATAATTAATTATCAAATTGCTATTCTTTCATGCTGATATTACCTACATATCATTCAGTACTTGTGATTTATTATGAGACTAATGGTTTATGTCACTCTAAATTCCTTTAGTTTTTGATTTCCAGAGTAAAATTGTGCATGTCAACTTTTCATAATGACTGATGATTAGCACAATGCAGAAGTTCACAAGATCTTTAAAAAGGAAAAATATCCATAAGAGCTTCCTTTCCCAAAGAAAGCCTTAACCAAAAAACACCAAAAAACCACAGGTCAGCACAAAAATTATTTATAATATAGATCTTTAAATGAAAAAACTGTAATATTTTATGGTTTCTGCCTTTAGCTCCAATAACTGCCAAAAGGAATTTCTTTCTTTGTGTAATTGAGTTGGAAATATGTTTTAGTATTTCAAAGAGAGTTGTTTACTCCGGCTCCGTAAGCAAAATATCTATAAATTTCTTTCTTCTTAAAAAAAAAAAAAATTAAATATAAATGTGGTAGTGAGAATTTCAGTTCACATCCAAGAACCTAAAGATCTGCATCAAGATCTGTTTTTTATTGCTCTAAACATTACAGAAATCACAATCAATTTTTTTTCTTTTTAATTCTGTAATCCTTCGGCATACTGTTTTGTTGCTGTTTGCATACAATAATTCTCATAAGCTGTCATCACTGGTTCCACTGCAAAAAAAGCAAACAAGTATTGTTTTTTGTAGCTGTATATAACATTCTTCATACCTCCCTTCCATTTCTTCCCCTTCTGGCTTGCATGGAAAAGGAAATGAAGCCAGTAATTTCTTCAGGTTTGTACTCCGTTTACTCCCACTGGTTTGTAAGCAGTGAATATTGTGCAAGCCCCATAATGGAATATTAGGGAAATGCCTTTGTTAAGATATACTTTCAAGAACTAATTATGTAACCTGCTACTACGGAAATGTAGCTCATGTTGCAAATAATGGTAATGAGAAGCAGAATTTACATGACCTAATTTATCTAACTCAACTTTTGAAAAATGCAAACATAGTAGGTTTGTAAGTTTTGTGGTCATTTTTACTTGCTGATTATCCCTCTGTCAACTCATCGTTTTTAAATTTTGTCTACACAGATTTGTCAATTTTGGAAGACATGTTGACATCTCTTCTTTTGACATCTAATATATCATTAAAACCAGCCTTTTTTAAGGAAAGATATTGCCAATTGGAAGTATAGATTTGGCCTATTAAAAAGCAATTTTATAACTACATGAGAAGTTTTACACTATGGGATCCAATTTAAATCAAAATTCAGTTTTCCAAATATCTAATCTTCACCAAAAAAATTTTGCTTGCTAACAAATCCTATTAAGTTGTAGATAGAACCTTAAAAGTAAATGGTTTTGTTAGTCAAAAATTTAATCTTATTGGTTCCCTTTGTCCAGTGGCTGACTTAGGCCTGATTAATTAACCGTAATACAAAGAGGAACAATATAAAACCAAATCCCATGGGTCTTATGAAAGATAAGCTGTAATTAGCTGGGATAGAAGTATTCATAAATACTTATCTCTCTTAAATATTTTTTGTCAGGATGCAATTTTTTTTCAGTTCAGAAGGGAAACATTTGGTGTTAGTTAACTGACATTAGCCTTCTCCTGTGGCATGCAATCCATCTCACCTTCCTTAAAAATGTGAATGTCAGCTGATCATGTGCTTATCAGCATTTCTCCAAACTTTTATTTCAAAGCAATGAAAAAATCTTGTTCTCTGTTTGTCCAAGGTCAGTGATAATCTTAAATGTCCTAAATACACATTTACACAGTATTTTAACAGTTACCAGCATCTAAGGCACACATACATTCAGTTTCATGAGACTATTTTTTATTTTCAAGCATTTAAAATTTGTATTCAAGCCATGATTTCACAATATAAAGTTTGCCACCATGACAGGTAATTTTCCAGAGCTAACAAAATCTTTTATTTCTAATGACATGCTCAATATTATACAAGCCTCAGCCTATTATCACTGGCTTCAGTAATGCACAGAGAGAAAAAAAAAAAAAGGTTAATTTGGCTGGAAATTAACATCAGGCTTACTAATTCTCTAAGTCATTACTTGCAAGATTTTCTGAATAAAATTTCCTCATATATGCTGTTCCTTGTTATGCCAACACCCAACTTATCTTTTGATATAAGTGAAATAAGAAGTGTGCTACTTTTTGGGTTTGGAGACCCAAAGAATCCATCCACAATAAGAAGTACTTAGGAACAAGTAAACTTTGTTTGCATTGTAATGCAGGAAATCCAAATATCACCAAAGGAGCTCTGAAACAAAACTAGAAGTTTAATGTATTTGTAAGAGTGAGGAAAAAGCTACATTGTGTTAACAAGTTTTATAGCACTTTCTTTATATGAACAAAGTATGATTTTGATTTCTTTTTTTTTTTTTTTTTTTTTTGCACTGTTCCATTTAGCTGTAGATAGGAATCATAAGAAATTGTACCACTTTACCATAATTCCATTGCTTAGACAAGGCCAAAACTCCTGTTTGGAATGATTTTGAGTGTGTGTATGTGTATGTGTCTGTTTGTGTGCACGTGTGTGTACATAAAAAGAATAAGTTTATAACTGCAAGTATAAAAAAGGCTAGGCATAATTCTGAGTCCTGCAAGATCTTTTTTTAGGTTGCTTCTAGGCTCTATTCAATTTCCAAATAGGCACTGGATAGTTTCATTTCATTTAATTCTCTCTAAGATAAGAACCTACATGAAAGCTGTCTTGAAGAATCTCTTCCAAAGACCAGTAAAGTTGAAAATATATTGGATGGGGTTTATTTATTTTATCAGAGCTCTTGAATGCACAAGCACAGGATGATGACAAACATTCATGAAGGTATGGTCACCTTGAGTCTAGAGTGCAGTTTTGGACAGTATAAGAATGACATCAAATTGTAAGAGTGTGTCCAGAGGAGGGTGACCAAGATAGTAAAAGGCCTCAAGGACAAGACTTACAAGACTTACAAGAGCAATTTAAGTTACCTTGTTTGTTCAGCTTGTAGAAGAGAGGTCTGAGGGGAGATCTCATTGTCATCTACAATTTCCTCAGGGGAGGCCGTGGAGGGGCAAGCCCTCTCTCTGCTGAATGGCAATAGGACATGAGGAATGAAGCTGTGTCAGACAAAGTTCAGACTAGACATTAGGATAAGATTCTTTGCTGAAAGGGTGATTGGTCACTGGAACTGCGTCCCCAGGAGGTGGTCAAGCCCCTCAGAGCTCAAGAAGTGTTTGAATGATGTCTGTAGTTTTATAGGTTAGTTCTAGGTAGTCCTGTGAGAAGCAAGGATTTGGACTCAATGATCTTTATGGGTCCCTTCCAACTTGAGATATTCTATGACTCCGTGAGTACGGAGTCAGTTACTGATCACTAAAGAATTGTAACCTTGAGAGTTGGATATGACTGTTCTTAGGGCTAAAAAAAGAAAAGAAATGAAGAAAAAACCCTATATTTCTGCAGATATGTATATTATGTCATATTTGGGAAAAAATAACCTGGCAAAAAGAAGATTTAAACACACAGCTAAAACCTCAACACAAATAGGCAAATTAAGATCAGAGAAAAAGGAGTTCCCTGAATAGTGTCTTTCCCTACTCAAGGACACTGCAAATTATCAGTACTGCTACTTAGAAGTCAGCAAGACTCCCTCAACCTCAGTAAAATGTTAGCACTGTTTTCAGATTTTACACATGTAACTGTGGAAACCAGCCTGCTCAGGGATTTCTCTGGTGTATTGGCTGGCACGGCCAAGCTTTGGTAGTGGGGGGTTACAGGGGTGGTTTCTGAGAGATGCTGCCAGAAGTTTCCTCCACATCTAGCAGCGCCAATGTGGTTCTTTGGTGGCTCCAAAGATGAATGTGCCACCAGACAAGGCTGGGAAGTTAGAAATGGTAGTAATGCCTCCATGATACCATATCTAAAATAAAAGAAAAAGAAAAGTTATCCTTCAGATGTAATTGCTGCCAGAGAAGAGCAAAGAGAAAATACATGAGAGGAACAATTCTGCAGACATCAGGGTCAGTGCAGAAGGAGGGGAAGACATGCTTCAGCCACGGAAGCTGAGATTCCCCTGCAGCCTTTGGTGCAGACCATAGTGAAGCAGCTGTGCCACTGCAGCCCATGGAGATCCATATGACTCTAAGCCCATGAAGGAGACCCACATCAGAGCAGGTGGATGCCTGAGAGGAGGCTGTGAGCTTGTAGGAGGCCCCTGGAGGCAGGACTCCACGCTGGAGAGCCTGTCCTTGAAGGACTGCACCCCATGGAAGAGTGTCCCGTGTTGCAGCACTCTGGGGAGGGCTTTTGCCTATGGGATGGGCTGACATTGGAGCAATTTGCAGAGAGCTGCTGCTCGTGAAATGGACTCACTCTGGAGAAGTTCATGGAGAACTCTCTCCTGCAGGAGGGACCCACGTTGGAAGAGGGAAGGACTCGTCTCCCTGAGCAATGGGAGAAAGAACGGGTGATGAGCTGACCATAACCCCCAGTCCTTGTCTCCCTGTACTTCTGGGGTAAGAGGTAGGGCTAGAAAGGACACAGAAATGAGGGAAAGTTTTGAGGTTTTATTTTACTTCTCATTTTCCTGGTCTGATTTTACTAATAATAAGTTCAATTAATTCAATCAATTCTAGCCTATTTTGCCCATAATGGTATTTGGTGAGTGATTTCTCCTGGTCCTTATCTTAACTCATGAACCCTTCTTTATGTTTTGTCTAGCCTGTTCAGCTGTCAAGGGGAATGGCTTTGGTGGATGCCTGGCATTTAACCAGAGTTGACCAACTACATAAGGTTATTTTGGTTAGCATTTCCTTTACTTGATTATGCTACATTAACAACAGGCAAAACATTTGTCCCTGTCCACCCACCCTTCCCCCCAAAAAAGAAAAAAACCCCAAGGTTTTAAAAACTTTAAGAATTCAAAACCTTCATACCCTTGCTTAACACTAAAATGTTATATGTAAAATATTTTTTCTAAATTTATTTCAATAACAATCTTGTCAGCAAATAACAGATGTCTGGTTAGTTATCCCTTGTTTTGTATATCAAACATGCATAAAAAGAAATAAAAACACATTTAAAGCAAACAAAATATCAACAAGAAATAACCCCAAAAAATAATGTATTTAATACAGCTACAGGAATATACTCTAATGGCATTTATAACCGAGATTCATTTTTAAAAGCAATTTACTTCTAAGGTTGGAAAATAAAATCATGGTACTAAAAAGAAAAATAATATCAAGGTATTGTAAAAAACCAAAAGCTAAGAATAATACAGATGCATTTATAATATTGTATCAGGATATTTCCAGCATTTTGTATTGTCTCCAGGAGGATACAGCAGTTTGAGTTATTAAGCTTTTCAAAGCATCAGATCTGTCTTTTGGTAATTTGTACAGCATCTGGTTTAATAAGTCTGATCGTGAGTACAACCAATAAATGTCACAAGGATAAATTACTGGTGGAATTTTTACTTCAGCACCGGTCCTGTAATATATTGTCCATGAGCTGATAATGAAGATTAAAATCCTTTTATTCTGCTTGACTGTGAAAAACCTGGAACTTGATTCAGAGCCACATTCTGAACAATATTGAGCACCTTAAATTCTCACTGATCACAGAATGTCTTCTGATAAAAATCAGAGTCAAATCTCTATTCAGCTCAGGTTAATGAAAATTTGGTCACTGAGTGCTGTGTTATACGAATTTGTCCCATAAGTTGAAACAGTAGTTCAGTTTAAAAAACAAAAAAAAACAAATCCACTTCTAAATTGTATCAGAAATAGAGGCTCATGTAATAGAACTCCACATAACATGATGCTCTACTGTTTTACTTTATCCAGCCTAATGATTTCCATTATCTCTTTAGTTGATAGAATCCATTTCAAAAACCAATAATCTCTTGAAATCCACTGAGCCACAAATTAGTCATTAGAGAAAATTTTCAGAGATCATTACCTTTTCCATAGATTTTAGCTTTTCATTTCCTAAATACCCATGTCTAGTGTTGTTCATAAGAAGAGAAGGGTAAATTATTCAGTTCCAAAAGAATGATTCTAGTATTATTTATGCTATTCACTTTTTTATTATTTGCACTGCTGCAGTTTTATTAAAGGTCAACTCTGTATCACTCTTAACCTTTAATTTATGACCTTGTATACTATTAGGTTTTAATGAAAAAAAAAAATAGCATCAACACTTCATTGTGTGCCACTTTAACAACCTTCTATTTTCCGTAGGAGGATTTTTTTTTCTGAACTAGTGAAAAACTTTTTGTCACACACACACACAGAGACATACACACACACAAATAGAGGCATAATTTCCAATACAGAAGGGAAAGTAAGAAATGTAGTTCATGTTCAATTTTTTTTTCTTTATTTGGGTTGCTTTATTGTTTTTCCTAAGTTATACCTGAAGAGTCCAGGCTTTTGGGTGGAAGGTTGGGCTGAGACCAATTGAGTTCTGGTTTGTCTCAGAAAATGTTCAGTCCACAGTAGGAAATTAGAAGATGAGAGAAATTTAAAATATTTCAGGGAAACCCTTTTCAAATCACTTTTAAATGAGGAAAATACAACAGAATTCAAAAAGGTTTTAGGGGAATCCAGTCTTGTTATAATAACTAATATTAAGAAAAATTCTTCTTCATAGATCTGAATACACTAAAATTACATATCAAATTTTAAGAATCAGACTCATAATTCACCAGGTTTTCCATACTTGCATAAATAAATGTTTCTTCCTTCACTGAAAAGTGTGAAAAAGTTTTGCAAAATAAGTTACCAAAGTACATTCATCCTAGAAACAAAAAGTAACACCAGCGACAGCTGTGCAATCACTTGGAATGATTTATGTGCCGTGACTACATCGCTGTGTTGTTTACTCTATGCTTATACTGTCTAAATTGGCAATTAATTTCTGGAAAAATGTATAGAGCAACAGGGAGTTGAATACTTGCAAGGCTGACGCTTCACTCCATAGGGGCAACACAGAGCCATCTGGTTTAAAACCTTAGCGTGGTCCTCAACTGAACATGAAAGGCTTTGGTCAGGATATAGTCCTTAATAGGTGGTAAGATTGAAGTTGTAACAGTGCTTGGCAGTCTTTTGAAGAGAAGTCAGATGCTTAAAGAGGAGAATTTTATTGCTTGTGAGGGAATTTGCCTAACATTCACAGCTGGAATGAGGACACCACCCAAGAAATGTTAAATTATATATATACACAGAGAGATGATTTTTCTCCTTTGATCATTCTGGGTTTGCTCTCAATATTTGGCTTTGAGGAAACAACTGCGCTTCTGCCTTTTCAAGAGAAAGACATAAATATTTTTAATTAATTGTATCTTGCAAGAAAATGGATTGTAGACTGGATATGTGGCCTATAACTTATTGTATGACCATAGGTATTGTTTATGTGTCTCTATCAGCACCATTCAGTGCTAACTCAAGTCATGGCTGAAATGGATTAATTTAGAAAGCTCAAGAAAATATCAAAAGTACAGTCAATTGTGTCAGCCTTATGGCAGTACTTCTTTTTAAATAGTTATGCAATATCTCAAGACTTTTCGTCAGATATACAACATTAATTTTTAAGCTGGTGTCTAAAACTTGAAACATGAGCTTTATTTTGTGAAATACTCTGAATCTACATTTCATTTTGACTTGAACAAGTACTCAGAGATATCAACCCCATATCTCAGGATGGACATTCGAAACAAGAGGTGTTGTGTGAGAAATTTGGACTGAAAGATTATTAAAGGAATTCTGGAAGCATTTTTTCTCAATTTTTCCTACTTGTAGCAAACTGAAATAATAGAAGCAAGGGAGTTATTATTATTATTATTATTATTATTATTATTAATAATAATAATAACAACAACAACAACAACAACAACAATAGTGTACAGGGGGAATTGCTATCTGTATTTTAAGACCGCTTAATTTCTCATCTACCATAGCTATGATTCTGAAGAAAAGAGAAATACCTCAACTATCTATTTATTTCATCTAGCCAGCCCAGTTTATTTGTATACTTCCATATCTGTTTCAAGTGAGTAAATAGAACAAAGTTTCATAGATTTCTCACTTCACTTACTGAGACTCTTTTTCACTGAGATTATAAATGTGTCTGTCTGTTATCTTTGGAAATTTGCATGAATCACGTTTACACATTAAGCTGTGTTCTGCTGATAAGTCAACAGCCCTCCAGATTTTCCAAATTTTATCTGTCTCAGAAACTCAATCTACAATTACCAAAAAAAAAAAACCAAAAAAAACCCAAACCAAAACAAAAAAAAAAACAGAGGGGGAGGGAGAGAAGAAACAACTTACTGACATTGCACACCTGGGTTATATATCATTTAAACTATGTCTAATGCATCTGTGTTATTTAACAGTACCTCTTATTCCACTTTGCTTCTCTACCAGCATTATCCTGGTATGTCACTTAATTTCACAGGTAAAAAAGTATCTTTACATGCTGACTCCTCGATAGTGACCAGGAGAAGTAGAAAAGTTTGAAACTTTACAAATGTTTCATTTTAATTAAAAACCACTAACCTGACACAAATACTTGCAGCAGTCATTTGACTGTCATCTTGCCTCAGAATGTCTGCTTATCCTTGAGCCTTTTCAGCACTTAACATCAGGTAAAAATGTAGTGAAGCTTCAAGTCACTACTTTGGACGACTCATCCTTGCTCTATTTTCTTTGAAATGGACAGAGATATGCAACTCCATATACATGCCTGTGCCAGGAGAAACAGGGACAAACACTGCACTCTGTGAGGTGATGAACAATTCCATCCTTCCCAGCCTCTGGTAAATCTGGCCTTCTTCAGCCCTGGCTCTTGGTGCCTATAGCAAGCAAATACTAGGTCATGCGAGCTGCTATCACTCCTTTTGAATCTCCTGTTCAAAAGGAGAACAGCTAAGGGAGTGTTGGATACATATGGCTTATTCATGTGATAGCTGTGGCTGCATTCGATATCACCAAGCATTAGCTGACTAAGCATTCACCAGAAATGGACAATAAGACTTCCCAGGTAGGTGGGTGGTAAATCTCCAGATATGAAGGGATAAAGATAGATCTTGAAGACATGTAAACAAGCCTAATTCCAGAAATGCCCGATTGTTTCTGTTGGTCATTGCTCGGCATCAGATTACATAACCATCTCCAAACCACTCAAGAGTCAAAATTAATCCCACCACAGTGTGAAGGGTCATTGTTGATATTGGGTGGGAGATATTTTAGACAATACTTCAGGTAAAATGAAGCATAAGAGAAAAGCTGTGAATTTTGAATTAGTAATATCTGTTTTTCTGGAAATTAACATTCCTTACATAACCAGTTTCTTGCTGCTGTGCCCTTCATTTTGAAAATAGGCTGTGAATTTTTAACATTTATATTTTAGTCTTTTTGCGTCCTTTAAGAAATTTATTTAGAAAGTAAATATTTGATGTGAATTTATGAGATATGTTTGTTCTGACAACTCATTTTTGGGGGGGACTCTTTAAAATCCATTAAGTGCAAAGGATTCTGTTATTTCAGCTTCTATTATTTCAGTTTGCTACAAGTAGGAAAAATTGAGAAAAAATGCTTCCAGAATTCCTTTAATAATCTTTCAGTCCAAATTTCTCACACAACACCTCTTGTTTCGAATGTCCATCCTGAGATATGGGGTTGATATCTCTGAGTACTTGTTCAAGTCAAAATGAAATGTAGATTCAGAGTATTTCACAAAATAAAGCTCATGTTTCTTCTGTATGGGCAAACCCATAAAAAACATGGAAACATGAAATGTCAGTAGTGCTAATTTAGAGAAGTGAAACTACTAGAGCAACTTAAAAGCAGCATACTTGCTGTAGCTGGCTCATCAGAAAGGTGTGTATACCATGAAACTGAGGATTTGCTTTGTATTCCCTATGTGGGACACTTTAATGCTGTACACTTTAAGCCTGCAGAAATAGTATTAAAACACTATGCAGGTACAGGGAACCCAGCATGAAAAAACCACTTCTGTTCTATCTATTCAACCACTGAATAAACAACTTAAAATAAAATGCCAATGCCATGTTTCAGTTTGAAGGGCACTAGCCTGTTTCCTATAAAACAATGGCCAGAAATAAACTGACATTTATGCTATGTTTAAACAACTAAAACCTGGGAATGACTTTGAGACCTAAGTTGTTTGATATATATCAATTTTTCTTTTCTTTTAAGAGTAAGGTATAAAATGGTTTATGCCTTGGAAGAGATTTCCAGAATTACTTGACCCATAAGTTAAATTCTCCTAACCAAGCAACATCCTTGTGATGCATAAATAATAAAATATTGCTCTTTTTTAATTTTTTTTTTATTTTTATGATTACATCTCATTTAGCTTATGAAACTATTTTTTTCTTCCTTTCAGGTGTTAGCAAAACGAATGTTGCTCACCATGCAGATAACAAGATCCAGGTTGGTGAGGTAGAAAATAGTCACACAATGGCATTATTAGTACTAAGTGGGGAAGGTTTAAAGACAAAGCTCTTCATATATTTGTAAGTCTTATAGCTATTTTCAGCTATCAGAGTATTGTATTTACCAGTGACTTACAAACAGAGCTTTTGCAGTGTGGCCATGTGAGTCAAGGTGATTATAATTGATATTTAACTTCTTTGTGATTCAATGCCTGTGAGTTTTATGCTTTATATACCACTAGTCAAGGTTTTTTACAGGCAGAAGAATAAAAAAGAAATAAATAGCTCTTTTTCCTGGATTCAGCCAGGACAGAGGTGGGGTTTTTTTGTGGGTTTTTTTTGTTGGTTTTTTTTGCATTAGCTTGGGGGGAGAATGACTAAGGCACTATTCTATATCAGCTCACTTATTGCCAGGGGCAGGGGGAGAAGTGATTTTCTTCCTGGGCTCCTTCTGGTGGAGAAATCCACTTGTAACGAGGAGAAGTCTATTATTCAGCATCACAAAGAAGATCACAGTGCTTTATTAATCTATACAATTTGGGAGAAAAAGAAGGAAAAATATGAATATTATTCATAAGTAATCAAAGAGAACTCAGCTGAATGAAAAAGCTAGACAAAGATACTAGACTTTGAAATAAGTTACTAAAACTTTTATAGGATGATAGGTCTTGGTTCTCTGTAAGATCTTAAGAATAAATCTACAGATATCCGTTGTTATGCTGCTGAGTTAAAACTGTCTCTACTGGTACTACAGTGAAATCAATAAATTAATATTCTATAGTTATATTCCATATATGCATTTATGACATAGAAGTTTATATTTAGTTTTTAAGGAATACAAAAGCTGTGACTAAAGAAACCAGTAAGTTATTCACAGTATTATCTTTAAAGAAGTTTCATAAAATCAAAACTTAGTGTAAAATGTCAATGTGATATCACTTTCCTCTAGTACTTTTTGCAGCTGAGCTTATTGAAATATAAAATTTTAGGTAAGTCTAAATTTTTGTATCTGATTTTATGAATAGTATGTGGTTTTAACACTCTTTTCCTTTTTAATTAAAGTTATATTCTAATTTATTTTTGAAGTATTGTTTTCCTTTATATTTGCATTAGATCTTTAATCACTTCATTTGAGTGACAGTAAAAGCTCAGTCCCTTGAAACTACTTTGCTTGTTATCAGCTTCTATTCACAATATGACAGACACATGATAAGGAAATCAGTGACATTTTCTTTTTATTTTTTGCATTGTACAGAAAAGATGATAGTTTTTGTTTGGTTCAAAACTAATAAAGACCATAGTCATTGAATAAAACTTTTATGTGAATATAAATCTGGTGTATAGGTTCAAAGCAATCTATTTAACACTACCACACCTAAGTTTAGATAAAAATATGAAATCCAACAATTTTTTCAGCCATAGTACTGGACTAACACAAAACACAAAATCATATTTAATTTGGAACTTAAAATATAAGTCATGGGGTTGATATCTATCAACAACAGTTTGATTCAATTTTGATTTTGCATGTTCCTATGATTACATGAAGAAAATTTGGAGAAGACAGAGCTGATAACTCTTAGGGAATTTTTAGTGTTTTTCTTTCCTGCATTATTTGCAGGCAGGTAACCCTTTAAAAGTATTTAACTGGACTATGTGTTACTGTTTGGTCCGTTTTTGTTATACAGGTCAGACAGCAAATAAACCAATGAAAGGTTCTTAACTGAATCAGTGAAGTACAAGGTGCATATTTTATTCCCCTTAACAAGGTTTTAAGAGCAGCAAACTGTTCCCTGATTATTTCTTCATGGTTCAATACACTACAGACCTGTTGTACAGTACTGTTCGAAGGACTTCAAGGCATGAAAAGTTGAGTTGCATCCAAAATGTCTACAATGTAGATGTGTCAGAGAGTAATTGTATCCAGGCTTCTACTGGGTCCTTGGTAAATAGCAGTGATCCTGTTCTTGCAATCTGCATACAAGACAAAAATCAAATGAGATATGTAAGTCTCTTATCCTGTCTTTTTCAGGGTAGCCCAAAGTGTAACTGGCCATGCACAAAGCTAATGGATAGCAAGAGTCAGAGAGGGCCTTACTGTCCTAAGCCTGCCCATGGGGGCCAGTGTATTGTCAGATATGATCAGTTATGTGCCTATCCTTGGAGCAGTCATGGAGACAGATATATTCTCACAAAGCAGAGAGAAGTTTTTTGCAGCTGCTTTAGAAAATAATCCTTTGAAGTGAGTTGAAAACACAGCCACTGAGGTTGAGAACAGGCTGCTATTGTGGAGAAATAAACCTCTCAGAAAACCCATCTTCCAGACAGAAGAAACATTAATAAAATTCTGCCATAAAATGCAACCAGTTTCTGGGAATATCATGTTCACCTTAGAAATGGAATTGAATATCTGCATCGCAATTTTCTGAACATGGCCAAGCTGACCTTGCCAAGCAGTGAGTTATCTAATGGAGGGAGGATGCCAAAGTTGGATTAAAACTGAATAACATGGGTGTTTTGCAGTTGTTTTAGTCAAAAACTAATTATCATCATCTAGTAAATCAGCAAGAAACCTTCCAGGTAAAATTCTATCTGTCTCCAGAAACAGCTTTGTTTACAGATTTGCTTCATGGGTTACATTGCTCTGAATTAATATCTTTGCAGTAACCAATATAAGTCCTGCATCAGCAAAACAAGCCTTTATTAGCAGAGTTTGTAATGCCTAACTGTTACTATAGTGCACTGCAATGTTACTATATGTTTGAAGGTGTTATTTTATGTCCAAGAGCATTAATAACCCAAAGCAACCAATGGTATCCATAGTAACAAAACCCCAGAAACAGTAGATTGAAATACTATTCCCAGACATGCTAAACTCCTTCTGAAGATGGGTCGTTGTGTCAGCCCTACCTCTTCTGTACTATAAAAAAACCCTACTGTTCTCTAAATTAGGAATCTACTTTCAGATTAAAATTTCCACTTAAGTAATCACATTGCACTACACTGTTAATAATGAAAGCATACATAAATTCAAATAATCTGGCTTAACTGTCCTATTTATCTTCATGTAATAATTAGGTAATGAATCAATGTCCACTTCTCTCAGGTGAATCTAAGGATATAGTTTTGTGAAGGTGAAGTTAGATTAAATTTTTACTCAAAGGTTAGAGAGAAACTTTTTGGTATGGTTAAAGAAAATAACTCATATTTTATTTTAAATTTTACTTTGATTTATTTTTTAATTTAATTGTATGTTGAGTCTTTAAACTCCATTATTTATAGAGAAAATGTCTTGAAAAAATGAGTTCTACTGAATTCCAGCTACTTGTTAAAAAGAAATATTTGAGGGTTGGTGGTTTTTTTTGATTGTTAACAAAGTAAAACCTGCTAGTTTTCAGGCATTAGCCTGATTCAGTAATTCGAGAAGAATGTAAGAAATTGGTACTCTTAAAGATATGATAATTATATTGATACATTTATAATAACTATCTTTTACCCAGAATATGTCTCATATTAAATAAATTTTAAAAAATCAAACTTTGTTTTTTGAGAAAAACAATGTAAAATGCTACTTCTGCTTCTTCTCTGAAAGGTTATAAGGGAAAATTTTTTAGTACATAGCCCTGGATTTTAATTCATTAATTTGGAAGACAAAATTTAATTCATTGACTTACAGTGAGAAACCTTTTATTTCCTGCTCAGCAGATGGAAGAAGATCTGAAAGATTCAGTGTTCAGTGTAGAGTTAATGCTGATGAGTATTTTGAAAAAAGGATGCTTTGGAAAAGTAAAATACTTTATCTGAACCCTTAAATGAATAGCCTCCTCTGTTGTTTGTAACAATCTTAGTCACTATTTATGAAGTGATGTTTTTTAATAGATCAATATGTATTAAAAAACAAAAACAAAAACAAAAATAACCCCACAAAACCCCACAAATTGTTTTACCCTTGTAGCTTTGCATTAATAGCTCCTGTTCCACTTTTGCCCATGCAACAGTATACTGGTTATCTCTAACAATTATAACTTTGTGATAACTACTCTACAAATCTTATTTTACAGTTTTCTCCCTACAGTCTTTAGATTAGGAAGGTTAATTAGGTGAGGATGATGTGTATCTCTGCCTTGTACTGACAACACTCAAGATGTAACCAGTATGTGAATAAAAGTCCCAAGGCTCTTCAATTCCATGTTCACCTGCATAGAGTAGCCTGATTTGCCCAACTTTTGTCTTCACAAACTCATCCTTGAATAGGAACTGGGAGAGTAACTTTCAGGTTATGTTATTAACATATAGGAACAGAGATTTAACACGTAGCAATGTGTGTTTCTATTTCCTACTTGCTGATTTTTTCCCATGAAGCTGTATAAAGTGGTGTGCCTTTCCCTTACTTTGAGGAAAGGGTGTGAGGATGAAAGAAACAATTGTATAAGATATCTTGACTCCTACCACAAGTAGCACGAGTATCAAGCATAGACCCCAATTCAGAAATACCCAGAAAATACATCAAAGCTAAAGTATGAATACATCTTTTTTCAAAGCTGAATTGGAATCAGATCCTGAAAAATGGACCATAATTTTGGTGACTATCTTATTAATTTTGATCTAATTTTGATATTGGAACTGTTCTGCATTCATTCACTCACAGACTTTTATATATGGAATTTAGATCATGAATTTATTTCTACAATATATTTGAAAATATATTTGCTTGTGAGATGGCTTCCTAAGTAAATACTGGTGTAATGTTTTTTGAAAAGTGATTTAGAGGCTTATAAGCTAACACCAGAGTCATAAGGGACAAAATCCACAAAGAGGCTTAGAATTTGGGATTGTTAGTCCCTTGAGCATCCATGAGAGTCTAAAGGGTTCAACTCCTTAAAGACTGGACTGGGAAATTCCTTAAATGTAGTAGATAGGACTAATTCCTCAAACCCTGCTATCTGAAGGACCTGATCTGAGGAATATAGATATACCGTCTATAAAGAATATTTGTTTTGCCATCAAAATACAGACAGAATTACTAGATTAGTAATTTTTTTAAAAAAAATTATATACTCTGATTATTATCATTATGATGTGTTTGTTGTTGATTTTGTTGAGTATTTGAGGTTTAATATCTAGCTTTAGCTATTATTCCTATAAGCACAGAAAATTCATAAAAAGAGCACTAGTTCACTCTAGAGGTGTGGGTTTGGTGTATTTTCCTTGTATTTGAGCAAAGATTACTCTATTGTTTATACACCTGAAATCTTTAGGATCTAATAATATAATTAATAGCAGTGCAAATCTAATTATTAAAATCCTCTAAATTATATTCAAAAACCAAACAGAAGCAAATCTAACACCATTATAGCCCATACATCATCAGAATTTAGTTAGTAATTTCTTATAAACACAGAAAAAAAATGTCACAGTGAAGAGCTCCCAGATACACCACAGCTTCAAAGCTAAATACTGGGCTTATTGCTACTAGTTCTGAATTGCCTGGGTATGTCACATGTGAATGAGAAAACTCTATATAGAGCCGAAGTTTCAACTGGTTTAATATTATAAATTTCAAAGTGTAGTTTTATTTAAAATAAAAAATAATATATGTGTTTCACAGGAGAATAAAGAAAAAGAGAAAAAAAATAAAAAGAAAAAAAATAAAAAATAAGATTAGATTTTTGTGGATAAGTATCTTTTGCTTTGATAGGCCTCCTAGTTTTTCATACTGAGTTGAACATTTTTTTCCTAATTTGTTTAAAGTGATTATCAGAGTTAAAGAAGCTTTCATAGTGAATTATTAAAATAATATGTTCCTTAACTCTAAACCAAGTACACCTCAACCTTATAGGAGTTTTCTTAGGCCCGTTTGCAAATGAAATTCCACTGCAAATGATCCAATTATGTGGAGCTTTTTTTTTTTTTTTTCTTTTTTTTTTTTTTTTTGTAGTGGAAGCCATATACATTCAGCTGTAGACAAACATTCAGAGATATGTTTTCTATTAATCTTCCAAGATTTTTATCTATACATAAACAAACTTATTTTTAAATGAATTTTGTAAATTTTGTAAGTTGTCTTGTCCCCTTCAGGATTTTAAGCATCTTATTTATTCATGCAATAGCTCCCTTGTATTTAGAACTGAAAGAGATCATGATTAATTTCCTAAGTTTCTCTTGACCTCATGCTTTCTACATCATTCAGCTTTAAAATAAGGCTATTTGAATAAGGCTGTCATATGGCTGCATATGCAGCAAATTGTTCTTGGGTAATTTATTACGTCCATGGAAGAGTTGCCAATTTTGCTATTAGATGGGATTAATTTCTTATAGGGAAATAAAATAATTTTCAGAAAAGTTGTGCCTTGAATTTGCATTTTACCATCTCATCTTCTATCAGTAGTTTTGTGTTACTTTCTAAAGAAACTTACCCTCTTATATGAACAATTCAATACTGAAGCACCTATGGTTGTGATGTGTTCATCATGAAAAGAATTTCTATTTGACATACGATTTTCAAGGATAACTAGGTATAGCAGAAGTAAGACTGTAAAATTGATTTTTAAGCATTGAATTTAGATTTAAGAAATGGAAAATGGGAAAATTTTGATTTGTAAAATGAGCAGATTTGATGTGTGAGCCACTTCGAGAAAATCTGAGATGGAACCTCAAAATGTTATTCTTTTCATAGTCATTTGTCTAACTATAGTCTTACTTCATATTTATACCAGTTTACATCAAGATAATTAAAATCTCCCATCAAAACTATTTTTCCTTTATCACAAACTTTTTGCTTTCACAGGCCATTTTACAGTACTTTCTATCTGGTGGTCTACAACAAATTCCCAACATAAATTTGAATCTTTTTCAATAGCTATTTTTCTTCCAGAGAAGACTCCTGACTAGCCTCCAGTTATGTACACTTCTCCCAGGTTGCTTCTTTTCTGTCCTTCCTCTATATATAGACCATTGATTTCCCAAGCCCTTTTGTTTCTCCATAAAAATCTAAATTAATGCTTTCATGTCTGTCATACCATTCATTATATTACTTGATATAAGAGAATGACCTTTTCTGTTTCCTTTTCAGCTTAGTGAAAATATTTCCACTTACTTTAATTAGAAGTGGTTTGAGCTCTAAATTCTCACTAGGAATGACTGTAAAATTTCAATTATCCTTCAGATATTGACAATTCACTCAAGAAATTTCATAGCAAAACCAGGATGCTTTACCTACAGTGTTTTGTGATGCAAAAATAGACTTTTAATTTTTTTTTTTTTTTAATGCTGCAGGTAGTGGAACTCCTACTTTAAATTTTTTTAAGGTAGGTTTCCTACCTTCCTGTTATTTATTTTTGTGAAAAAACAAGCCCATTTTTCTAATTTTCCTGAGATCATTGCAGATAATGATGACAGATAATTGTTTGTCACTTAGATGATATTATCTTGCCAACTGTCACAGTGGCAAGAAAGACTGTGAAAGAAAAATAAGATAGATAGATAGAGATTTTTGTTCACAACAGAGCCATTTTAATCCTACTTAGTAACTCCTGCTAAAAACCTTTCCATTAATAAGTAGTACAGCCTGTCTAAGCTATCGATTTTGTATGTCTGAGCCTTAAAATTCAGATTACAAGATAACCAGAAGTTAGTATAATTTTCACCATAAATAGTATTGGACAGTACTGATGCTGTGTTCCAATGGGGAAAAGAATACGAAAAAGAAAAACAACCCCCCCCCCCCCCAAAAAAAAAAAAAAATCAAATTTAATCTCTGATAGAGATCCTATTAAAATTCAAGTCAGAAAAAAATCTTACTCTTGGTCCCTATTTACAAGTAAAACCAACATAATTGGCTTCTACACATTAAAACACTGTCCACAGTTAAGTTCAAAGATTAATCTAAGAGCAGTGTCTGATTTTGCTGGGATTTTACAAAAATCCTGGGCCACTTGTAAGCCTAGCTAAACAAAATATTTCAGATAACTGGAAAACACATTGAATAAAGGTTGTATGACAGGATCTGTTGTGCTAGGATAAGGGGTAATGGTTTTAAATTGAAGGAGGCTGGATTTAGATTAACTATAAGAAAGATGTTTTATACAATGAGGGTGATAAAACACTGGAACAAGTTGGCCAGTGGCTGAGATGCCCCATCCATGGAAACATTCAGGATCAGATTGGACATGGCTCTCTCTAAGCAACCTGATGTAAATGAAGATGTTCCTGCTCATTACAGGGGCGTTGGACTTGATGACTTTTAAAAGGTCTTTTTCAAACTATTCTATGATTCTATAGAGGAGAGGAGAGGAGAGGAGAGGAGAGGAGAGGAGAGGAGAGGAGAGGAGAGGAGAGGAGAGGAGAGGAGAGGAGAGGAGTGGAGAGGAGAGGAGAGGAGAGGAGAGGAGAGGAGAGGAGAGGAGAGGAGAGGAGAGGAGAGGAGAGGAGAGGAGAGGAGAGGAGAGGAGAGGAGAGGAGAGGAGAGGAGAGGAGAGGAGAGGAGAGGAGAGGAGAGGAGAGGAGAGGAGAGGAGAGGAGAGGAGAGGAGAGGAGAGGAGAGGAGAGGAGAGGAGAGGAGAGGAGAGGAGAGGATTGTCGTAAACTAATATCCCAAAGATCACAATCATCTGAATATGAAGCCTCTTACCTGTGACTGGGGGAACAAATGAGTTCTACTTAAATGCTGTATTGTTGCATATGTTGGGTTGTTGTGATCCAAGTGCAGGACCTGACACTTTGCCTTGTTGAACCTCATACAGTTGACTTCAGCAGATCGATCCAGCCTGTCCTGATCCCTCTGCAGAGCCTTCCTGCCCTCCAGCAGATCAATACTCGTGCCCATCTTTGTGTCACCAGTAAACTGAGAGCAATCCTAAATCCAAGTGTCATATAGTTTGATATGTAACCAAATAAATATCATAGGTATTTAACAACTTGTTTTCAGGCCTTCAAAGATGCAAAGATTGACCATGAATACTTCTCACTGTACAAGTGTCAAACTTGGAAGGACAGGAATAAATATGCTTGCACACACAGATTCACTTCTACATTGGCTGACTTTATCAGCTTCAAGATCTTCTACCGCCTTTTCTATCTTTTTGTAATATTATTATTTTGGCTTCCTTGCTTTTTACACTGCATTTCCAATACCTTATGAGTTACTTTATTGTTTGAATAAAACTGAGTGGTTTGGTAATGTGTACTAATGTACACATTCATATATCTGTAATAGTTGTTTCTGTGGCTGTTACTACACCAACTGGTGATATGTGAAAAAGTTTTTCAGGATGGAATTAGTAAAATATCTGTACAACTCCCTAATGGTTACCTTATGTAATTCTATATCAGAAGACTTTTTATTTCCCTGTAGAAAACTGTTTAAAATTCTAGGTGCTAATGTGTCTTAAGCAATTAGCGCTTGATGGTATTTTCCACAGAGTATCCAGTATATATTATGTCTGAAACTGTATTTTGTTCCTGTAGTCAAAAATACAAAATACCAATACCAAAATAGGAATAGTAAACCAAAATTTAACTCTGGTTAAGATTGGAGGGGCATAGAGTCTTATTTCTTATTCATTAAATTCCATGTTCTTTATTAAATGCCAGAAACATAAATTTACCACAGGAGTATGCTTACCATTCTCTTCATCCACAATGAAAATTTTTTCACCTATAACACTGTTGCTCTTTTTTTTCCCTGTTATCTTATTTCTTTTGAAGCACAGGTAAAAAATTTCAACATCCTCAACATAGAATTAGCGACACACAATCTCACTAAGGAAAGAAAACAGTTTTAATTTATTTTTGTTGCTGATAAGAATTTTTTTTGCCCAGAACCTTGCCTTCTCTTTTACAATTCTTTTATCTTTAAATTAACTCATTTAAACACAGATGGTACAAAAGCCCATCATTTACATAACAAGGAAAAGCAGGTAAATTTCAGCAGTGCCCCACCTACTGTAAAGTATTAATAATATGCTTCAGCAGTCTTAATTACTTTGGTGACCTTCCTAATTTAACAGATTTGACTTTCCCCATTTGTAATTTTGCAGCAATAATTGGATAACTAGGCAACGCATGTACCTAAACAAATTAGGGCTTTTTAAATAAAACTTGATTATTCACAGTTCATTAGACAAAAAACTGTATTTTAATATTAATTGCAATCACTACTGTAGAATGTCATTCAGAATTTAATATCATGCTCTGTTTTTATGCCCATAGAATCATAGAATGGTTTGGGTTTGAAGGGACCCCAAAGATCATCTAGTTCCAACCCCCTTCTTGGGCAGGGATGTCATCCACTAGACTTGTTTACTCAAAGCCCCAAACAACCTGTCCTTGCCCCCAGGGATGGGGCATTCACAGCTTCTCTGGTCAACCTGTTGTAGTACCTCACCACACCGATAATGAAGAATATCTTTCTTATATCTAATAAAAACCTACTGTCCTTCAGCTTAAAGCCACTAACCCTTGTTGCATCACTATACGTCCATATGAAAAAGCCCTCTTCACCTTTCTTGTAGATTTGTTAAGGTTTAAGTTATTCAGAACAGTGAAAAGGTGTAGATAAATTAATACATCTGAAATATATTAAAACTGTTAATATAAATATATTTATATTTATGGTTAGACCTAAAATCTGCTTTTTGACCTCACTGAGAAAGGCTAATTCATTTCAAAATTATGGAGTAATTCAGTTTATGATCCATTTTCTTTTTAGTTATCTATATTTCTGCAGTTGGAATTGCATCACTGAAAATCACAATATAAAACAATATGATATCTTTAGCTCTGAATATCAAGGTCCAAAATGTTATGATTCACTGATTAACGTACCAATGCTTCAGTCATTTCTTATGAGGCTGGAATTTTAAAACTTATTTCAAATAACATGGACCTAATCTCCCTGATATAAATTAAAAATCCAAACCAAAACAAAACAAAGAACTTATCACTTCAATATTAGGAATATGAAAATTCCTCAGTATTGATTCTGAGAATGTATTTTCCATCTTTTTTTTTTTGTTAATTTACAGTTATTTTACAGGGTCAGTCTTAATGTTGATTTTAGGCTTGTTCCAAAGATTAGAACTTTAGTAAGATGATAAAAAATGTATGTTGTGTCAAAAACACCAGTGTTAAAATAAAAAAGGAAAAATATGAAGAAACACCTCTTACAGGAATACTCTTTTTCATTACAAATCTCAATCTTCTCCTGTTCAGAAAGTAGTTTTTGTGAAAGTTTTGGTCATTTTCTGAAGATATTTTTATGTTTGAAATTAGCTGCATTATTTTATTAATATTTTAAGAAATTTTTATATTCTTAAATATCTGTAAAAAAATGTGAATAAAAGAAATCCCATGCATCCTAAAGCAGACATTATGACTGGAGAAGATATAAATAAATAAATGGGCATAGCCTGCCAACTTACTCTTGAGAAATCACCACTGTATTTTTTCCAAGCTTAACATTTCTGTGAGCATTCATATTCATGAAGGCAAAGGGTCAGTTGCATATATGACTTAACCACAGGAAATTTTTATCCTAGATACAGATCTAATTGAGGCAGCTGAAATGTGAGCATATTTTGCTTATCCCTGACCTACAATTTCTGTCTGTTCTAAAAGCGAGAATTAGTTTGGTCACCCTGCTGTCAGCCCAGGGCATCTTCTGACAAGAGATTTCTAATACACTGAACAGCACTTTACATTAAGTGGTACTAATTACTGGGGCTGGGTAATCAGTTTGACCAGAAGTTGGAAGCATAACTGCAGACTATTTGAGAATTCCAGCAGGAACTACTGACATAGTTATTACTGTTTACTTTCTTATTTATTAATTCAAGAAGAATAGAAACTTTTAAAGCCCAAATATTCTCCCATGCGTTTCTGTGTATTTAGTTATGATAAAGAGTGCATTTTATTTTGCATTTGCTAGAGGAAAGTCAGAATTTATAACCATTTAATTAATAAGAGCTGGGAAATTTGAGGTAAAAAAGTTCTTATGGAAGTTTCTGCTTCCCACTACTCCATTCTTCCTGAAACACTTCATCACTATTTGGAAACAACCCATAGCCTTGCAGGAGTGTCAGGAAGGGAAATTCATATATTTTTCTAACCTCTATTCTGAATTACGATTTTGCAGTTTTGTGCATTTATGTTGTGATTGCTTCTCCATTGACATAACAGGGATGGTAGTAATTGACTTCACAGGACATTATATCTATGTCAAATTTTAAAGCATCCTGTCTGAGATTAAATAAATTATTTTTCACTAATATTATTAATATTGGTACAGTAATCTTGTTCTCTTTGGGGCAGAAAAAAAAGTTGGAAAAATACAAATATTTATCAACATTTATTGCCCCCTAATGTTAGAGCAGTTTCTCACAGAGTATTTTGCAGTTTTCTATTGCTTTTATCCCAGTCACATCCTATCTTTAAGTTCCAGGTACCAAGGTACTGCGAAGGAGGTTTCTCAAGGGCTCCTTGAAAGAAAAGAGACTTTTGGTCTTGAGAGGCTCTAAAGAAGTTTTTTATTTGTTTGTTTGTTTTTGTTTTTTTAAATTTATTGATTGGAAAGCATGCAAGAGTATATGTTATTTTCTGTATGGATTCCAATTGTCCAGGGGATTTTTTTACAGAAGCTGTGAAAAAATCCAGTCTTTGAAAACAAGTCCCTTGGAGCTGTTTTAACAAAAATGCATAATTATTCAAAAGTACTTTTACGGTACTCTGGCTTTCTTAACACAGTTGGACACTATGCAGATAAGGGCCAGTCCGTATAATGTAACTTTTCCCCATTTTTAGGAGTGTGTGCCTTCTGCATTTTATTTATCTACTTTCCTCTCCTCTTACTCCTAATTTTTCTGTGGAGATTTTAACCATTTTTATTTCTTTTTTTTTTTTTTCTTTTTAGCTCTCTGCTAAATTCTACCACTGATTTCTGTTTAAGTAACCTATTACAATGGAAATTAGCAGCAGATTTGAATTTAGAAAGATACTTTGTATGGGATTCATTTGATAAAAGCAGATGATTTCAGTGCCTCCCTCTGAGCTACCCAAGTGTGTCTTTATGGCTAATAGACTGGAATAAGCATGTCTAAAGCATTATTAATTTTATACATTTAAGGGAGGTGATTGTCGTGTTCTACTCTGGACTGGTTATGTGCACCTTACCTCAAGTTATGTGCCTAGTTTTGGGTGTCACAATACAGGAAAGAGAGAAAGCTATTCAGAAACATTCAAAGGAGGACTGCTAAAACAGTGAAAGGTTTAGGGGGAAGCTGTGTGAGGAGCAGCTGAGGTCACTTAGTCTGTTCAGCCTGGAGAACACCGAGGTGAGACCTCATTGCAGTCTGCAACACCTTCACAAGGGGAAGAGGAGAGGCAGACACCGATCTCTTTTCTGTCATGGGACCTGAGGAATGCACTGAAGCTCTGTCAGGGGAGGTTTATGTTGGATATTAGGAGAAAGTTCTTCACACAGAGAGTGGCTGGACACTGGAACAGGCTCCCCAGGGAAGTGGTCACAGCATCAGGCATGACAGGGTTCAAGAAGCAGTTGGACAATGCTCTCAGGCATATGGTGTGATTCTGTGCAGGGCTAGGAGTTGGATTTCAATGATCCTTGTGGGTTCCCTCCATTTAACATATTTTGTGATTCTGTGATTCTGTCCTGAGGAAACCATATATAATGAATCAGATGGCTTCCACCCTAAAAGAAACAATTTCCAGCTTGGGAAAGAGGAAAAGTGAGGCCCTGATCATACAGCCAAGCTATGTTTATACTGTAAAAGAGAAAAGCAAAGGGGCTTTGTTGTGAAAATGAAGGATACACTCTGCCTTCCACTAGTTAGTGCAACCATCTAGCATTTCTAAGTTCCCAGTTTATGGTGTACATATGAATGCGAAAATTGTGCTGAGTACTGGAACAGGAGGTGAAGTAGGGGGAGTGGGAGTTTTTGTGCTTTGTATGCACATAGACTAAGGCATATACTTCTGCAAACAGATGGTGTTCAGCTACTATAACAATGCAAGACATGTAAAGAGCTGATATTTTCAAATCTAATACATAAATACATAAAACTATAGCAGAGGATGGTCTGTTAGAACTTGAAAGCTAATCTATTCCACCTCCTTTTTCTCTGGTAAAATAAGTACTTCTAGATCTTTGTAGTGGGTTGATCCTGGCCAGATGCCAGACACCCATCAAAGCCTCTGTCTCACTCCACTCCACAGCTAGACAGGGAAGAGAAAATATAGCAAAGGGAAATGAGCTGAGAAAAGGACCAGGAGAGATCACTTACCAAATACAATCACAGGCAAAACAGACTTGAATTAAATATATTAATTAAATTATTTCTAACAAAATCAGGGCAGGATAATGAGATGTAAAAATAGACCTTCAGTCCCCCTTCTCCCTCCTCCTCAGCTCCACTGCTGCCTCCCTAGAGGTGCAGGGAGACACAAATGGGGGTTGTGGTCAGTTCATCACACATGGTTTCTCCTGCTGCTCAGGGAGAGGAGTCCTTCCCTCCTCCAGCTTGGGGTCCCTTCAATGGGAGATAGTTCTCCATGAACTGCTGCAACGTGGGTCACTCTTCCACAGGATACAGTCCTTCGAAACCAGATTATCCCAGAGTGGGTAGCCCACAGGGTCACAGGTCCTACCAGGAAACTTTCTTCAGCATGTGTTCCTCTTCTAAGGCCTGCAGGTCCCTTCCAGGACCCTGGTGCATCACCGGCCCAAGGTCACATCCTCCTCTCAAGCATCCACCTGCTCTGCTGTGTGGTTCCTCCATGGGCTGCAGGTGGACCTCTGCATGCCCATGGTTCTCCACAGGTTGCAGAGGCACAGTTTCTTCGCCATGCTCTGCACCATGGATTCCAAGGGAATCAACCACAGGGTGTGGAGCACCTCCTTCCACTCTTTCTCCTCTGACTGGAGCTGTCTGCAGGCATGTTCCTGCATTTCATATATTTTCACTTTGATATCTGTCCACAGTTACCTCTCTGCAATCACTTTTTTTCTTCTTCGTAAATCTGTTATCAGAGAGGCACTATCACCATTTCTAAATGGCCCAGCCCCGGCCAGCAGCACATCCATGTTTGGAGCCACCAGGGACTGGCTCTGCAGGACATGGAGGAAGCTGTTGGCAGCTTCTTACAGAAGCCACCTCTGTAACCCCCTTTTATAAAAGTTTGGCCACGCAAACCCAATACAATCTTTGACTTATTTTTCTGTTGTATGCTGTTACCATACATGAGACCACGTAATCCAGGGAAAAGCAGGGTTTTTTTTTGAAAAGACTAAGTAATTTTCTTCTTAAACACGACTCATGAGAAAAGAAACCTGCATAATATGGTTTTATTATTTTTTAGTGACCCAGTGTATGGGTGCTTTTGTTGAGATTTTGACTGGAGGGGCTGCAGGGATGGTCTCTGGGAGAAGAGGCTGAACCTGGTTCCAACCAGCACTATCTTCACACCAGAGTCTGTGGTACTGTGTCAATGAGATTGAACATAGAGTTGGTCACCAAAAAAGGGATGTAATTTAGCAGAGTGGGTCATTAGTACCTTTGAGATGCTCTTCAGTATCCAAGACTCCTGTGCAGGTCTGTCTGAAAGAATATCAGACTTTCAGGACTGCCAGGTGATATGGAAGGGGCTACTGGAACCTGTGTGGGAAACCACAGGGCTTAAAAAGATATCATCCTGCTGTGTCACAGGACATAAGGATGCCAGCTTATGATGCTGTTTATACTTCTGATTCTCCTGACTGTATATATAAAGAATCATAGAATCATAGATCCACAGAATCATAGAAAGGCTTGGATTGGAAGGTATCTTAAAGATCAATCATTTCCAACCCCCATGACATGGGTAGGGATATCTTCCACTAGAGCAGATTGCTCAGAGTTCCATCTAAGCTGGCCTTGAACACTTTATAGGGATGGCACATCCACAACTACTCTGGGCAACCTGTTCCAGTGCCTCACTACCCTCACAATAAAGAATTTTTTCCTAACATATAATCCAAACCCGCTCTTCAGTTTGAATCCATTCTCCCTTGCCCTGTATCTATGTGTGCTTATGTCTGTCTTCTTTCTTGTAGGCTCCATTCAGGTACAGGAAGGCTGCAATTAGGTCATTCTGAAGCCTTCTCTTCAGGCAGAACAATCCCAATTCTCTCAGCCTTTCCTCATAGGAGAGGTGCTCCGTTCCTCTAACATTTTTCTTATAGATAACTGAAGTCCAGTGTGTGGAAATATGTATATGTAGATGACATATGAACATTAGTTTTACAGCTATACAAAAAATTAAATCTTTTGTACAATCTGAGTATCAATCTAAAATATAAAGTTAAATAACAGACACTGAATTGCTTTTAAATCTTTGCTAAAACACACAAACCCCATTTTCTTATGTCTTATAAGATGTCATGAGAAATCTTGTCAGAATCTTAGATTTTCTAGCAACTTCATGCCTTAAAAGCACAATTAAAAAGAATTGTAGAATTTTTCTTTATTATTTAATAGATTTTATTTCTCAAAGAATGAAATAGACTTTATATTCTAAGACAGTATTCATTATTCATCTGCTCACCTTATTATACTTCTTAAAATTTCTTTTGTTTCAGAGGTCACTTATGGTGAATTGAACTCTTTGGTTCTACAACTAATGTAAATAATGGAGATTGCTTAATTTAATGAGCTTTCAATTTCACAACACTAGATAATGAGTAGAGAACTAAAAATTACTTTGAGCTTTACCATAGTTTTCCTAACACTGCTGATAATTTAAAGAGCCATTAATTCAGTGAAGTTACAGATACATTATAGCAAGAAAATACACTCCATTGTTTTTCACATTTGTATATGATATATATGATATTATTAAATGAATGCTACACCAGCTTTTTCCCATCGAAGTGTCACTGACTTGAGCATAAACTTTCACATAGCTTAATCATATGGAAAAGATAATAGTACACAATGATTTTCCTATGCAGACTGGAAACAGTGGGGTAATATGAATTGGATATTAGGGTCATTAAATAAGTATTTTAAAGTGACTATCATTCAACACACTCTACACAGCAGTAGTCCCAACAGAAATGCTTAATAATAGAAAACTTCATAACCTTAATATTGATACTCATTATGTTTGCTAGCTTAAATAGATACTTGAAAGGGCTTTAAAGGGGAAACATGCTGATGGTATTGCTTAATATAACTTAAAAAAGTATAATTGTTCATAACTGACTACTTTTAGCAGTCAGATTTCACTGCATTACTTCATATATTTAATGTATGTATTGATTCCCTAAATTACAAGTAAAAATATTACTAAATGTTGAGTGAAATATATAGATATAAGTAAAACTTGTTTCTATTCCCTCTGGATTCAGGAGTGTAGAACAGAAATGCTCCTTGAAACTCCAATAGCCTAGATAACAAATTAATGGAGCTAAACTCCCATATTCCTGCATCTGCTTTAAGTGCACCTTCAGGTTGTAAGCAGTGAACAGTAAACAAATATATACCATAGAGTGTCCTCTAACTGAAATTTACAGGTCTGATCTACTACATTATTAAAAAAAACAAAAGAGTTTTCCCTGTTACAGCATCTCTAACCTTTTTGCTAGGCTTCTTAATATTCTGCAATGTAATATCATATCTACTGCAATTTGACCGCATTACTCCTTTAACTGCTGAGCACAAGAAAGTTATCTGAGTTTTACAATTCATAGTACACAATAATTTAAGTTTAGTGGAAAGCATAGGCAGACTTTATAAGTGCTTTTTTCACTGCAGAAAAATATACCATTTACTTCGAAGTATTTTAAAATGAGCATCAGGCAGTGTTTAAAATCTATCTAGCTTACAGAGCTGTAAGCTGTGATCTATATAAGTGTCACAGAGAATTAAAATATTTATTTCCATACTCAGTTGTAGTGTAACTAGCATCAGTATTATATTATCCTTGCTAAATGATCAGTTTTAGTAGTTTCTTATCAAAGAACTTTACAAACATATGGCTTACATTTCTTTCTTTTCATGTAATTCAAAAAGTGTGCATGACTGTACAGGAATCATAATGGTCATCTTCACAAGCATGGATATGCATGTTATCTTTTTGTTAATTTTTTATTTAGTTCTTTTTAAAATTAAGATACATTACCACTAAAAGTAATGAGAAACCTAGGATTCTATACTACTACTATACTAATACAAAAAACTCACATCATAATACAAGACAGTCTTTTGAAAAAAGAGAGAAAGTTCCATCAGCCAAACCACCCAAATACTTTCATTTGTATGGGATTATTTAATTTATTGCATTTCTCCTAATGTCCTAGTGATATTAATTTTAGACTTCAATTCCTAAATTCCTCACCATGGCTCTTGTGGTAGTTTGTTTGTTTGTTTGTTTGTTTTGGGGGATTCTTTGGTTTTTTTGGGGGGGTGTTTGTTTGTTTGGTTTGGTTTTTTTGGGGGGGGGTTTTTTGTTTGTTTTTGGGTTTTTTTTAATGTGGGTAGTTGATTGCACTTCTTTGTCATTGTGTGTTTTAACTGCTTGCAGTTTTTATTCTCCATATCCAAACTTTTCACACTTGTTTATCGTCTCCTACCTGGTATCTCCCTCTGCCTTAATCTTGTTGCATATACTTTTATGTGTGAAAATGTTTACGGTTTTTTAAAGATTACCTGCAAGATATCTTGCATATCAACAATTTGTGGATTTTGTGATATTTGTGCAACTTATGTTTCTAGATAATTTAATTCTTCTCCCTGCTCTCCACAGCCATGTGGGTTATCTCTACAGTCATCACTACTCTGTGATAAACTGTGTTTAAAACTATATGAATTAAAAGAATACCTCAATCTTTTCTCACAAGCTCTCTTGTGTTCTGCTTTCCAGTTGATGAGCTGTATGGATTATACTTATTAATTATATATACATAGTCAGAAAATCAGACAATTGCTTGTTACTAGTTCCAACATTTTGTAACATCATTTGCCTTTTGGAAACACTATCTATGTTATACACAATTTATCACCCATGTACACATTTCTATTGTATTTCTACTTTTCCTTCTCTTGTGTCATTGTCCAAAGCATTTATCAAAAAAAAAAAAAAAAAAAAAAAAAAAAAAAAAAAAGCCAACTTATTTCTTTATATTTTATAGAGCTTAAATTTTCAGAGAATTCTCAGATCCCTACTTATCCTTAAATTCCTTCTGTGACAAACCTATAGTGATAGACATATACTGCTAACAATGAACCATTTTGGAGTGAGTTGGTTGTCCTCTTTGAGGGTGGAAGACATGGCCTAGAGGGAAGGCTCCATGTGTAAAGGGCATGTACTAGTAGCTTAGTATATCTCTTGTGACATAGTGATACACATATAAGATAATAGATACAGAAGAATTCCTTATCTTCTTGTACTCAGCTGGAAAAGGAAAACAATTTTATACTGTTTTCCTTCATGTTATTCCATTTCAGCTCTCACTTTTATGTTAAAATTGTGCCTGGAAAGATCTAAATCTTGCAGTTCCTGATTTGAATTGAAAATATTCAATCAGCTATTTAAGCTTAAGATGAAAAAAAAAAAGTGTGAAACCAGCACCAGGCTAGAAAACAGAGATGCTGTCTGGGAGACAAATGATATCAAATACAAATAAAGATTATCCTTGAACAGATCACCTTCTGATGGGCATTAGAGGAAATTACAAGCAGTGAGTTTATATGCATGCACCCAATATTTTCTAAATTCACAGCACTCCTTTGAAGTGTAGGAAGGAAATTAAATAGCTATCTCTTATCAGTGAAATCTGAGCTACCTTCATATATTGTCTACATGTTAAGCTGTTCAGAAAGGTTAGAGAATAATAAAGATTACACAAAGGTAATTGTGTTTAAGAAAAACGGTTATTACTAAAGAGAAAAAAAAATATTATATGAGACCTAAAGGGGTAATGAGCACTGAAATACTGCAGATGAGAGGGCATAAAGGCAGCCTATCAAGGGAGCATAAACTAAAGAGGAATGAATAAAGGTTTGCAGTGTCAGAAGGTGGGTCATCCTGCCCTCTTGGAGCGCATATGTAAATACATACCTATTAAATTAAAACATCTGAACCTACATGAGAAGCAGGAGGTGAAAACTAGATTTCTGAAAAGAACAATGGTTTTCTGAGTGGTTTTATTTTCATGCTATTCTCAACAAAAATGAAAAGCTGCACGTAATATGAAAAAAAAGTAAATCCTAGATTAACAGATAGAGATGACATCCTTGGATCCCATCAGGATGTAGTCTGTTTACTAAAGGGACAGATGTGAGCATCACACAAAAGGAAGGAATAAAAAGCTTAATTATAATATTTTACATATCTGAAAGGAAAATAATCCATAAAAGGACAGACGTGGGTAACAACAAAAAAATAAAATCATTAAGTAATTGATGTCTGAGTCTTTCTAGTGCCTTTCATATGCATGAAATAAAACACAAGGCTGATGTAAATACAACCTACACAAAATCTGAAAATCTCATTTCAACTTCTTGGGCAAGGAAGATCTACTAACGTCTATTTATCTCATATCTGGTAGATTGGGATTTATTGGAAAATGGAGAAACTATGAACATACTCTGTATGACTCTGAAAATCATACAATGGATAAAGTGCAGGTTTGGAATTCAGAAAAGTGTTGAAACAGCTCCCACTACCTTTTCAGAGAGTGGTTTAAGTTAAATGAGAAGCTGGATCCAAATGACCTGTGAAGGCACTTTGGAAAACATTTCAATATAGAAACCTTTGTAGAATCAAAGCTGAGAAATAGACTGGGTTATAAAACTTTTATAAAAGATTCATTTGAAATACTGCAGGAGCAATTGCTAGCTCTAGGGAAGCAACTTTAAAAGAAAGTTGAAAGTACTAATCTATTTCTTCTTAAAAACAATGCATTACTGAGGTTATCCCATGTGGAATAGAGAGCAATCTTTAATAGAAGAGTTCGACTAAGGTTTTATAATCCAGTAACAAATATAAACTCCCCACCTACTCTTCTCTATGGAAGTGGGAAACTGAATTTTCATCAACATTTTCAAAATCTAGAACTTAGGAGTGATATTGACCCCACAGTTCACTTAATGTCCCCATTACAAAGTATTATTTTTTGGTGTCCTGCTGGACACATACAATGTTGCTTAGCTTGGTAAAAGTTCTATAGCAGTCAAAGTCTTCTTTGGGGAAGACTGTGGATCTCACCTCTCTTCTTGTTGTGTAAGTTTGTGATAATGCTTGAAATATCCAACACAAGCAAAATCTTGTTTATAGGACTTTCTCCTCACCTCTGAATCTTCTTATTAAACTGGATTTGTCTAGGAAGTGTGGCTTCCTTAGGAATACAGGACTTGAATGCACTAAAAGGCCTGAAAGAGAAACTAGACAAAAACTGTTAGGGACTGTGAGACCATGAAAGGTGTTTCTGGACAAATGGCTATTTCAGACAAAGGGTCATGACTGCACAGTTATTTGGGAGGCCAGGCAACAGACTGTGAGGCCACATCTTGAGTGCTGTGTCCAGTTCTGGGCCCCTCAGTTTAGGAAGGACACTGAGATACTTGAGTGCATCCAGAGGAGGCAATGAGGGTGGTGAGGGGTTTGGAACACAAGCCCTGTGAGGAATGACTAAGGGAGCTGGGATTGTTTAGCCTGGAGAAAAGGAGACTCAGAGGTGACCTTATCATTATCTACAACTTCCTGAAAGGTGGTTGTAGTCAGCTGGGGGTTGATCTCTTCTCCCAGGCAGCCACTGAAAGAATGAGAGGTCATAAGCTGTGCTGGGGGAAGTTTACGTTAGACTCTATAAAAAAAATCCTTCACTGAAAGAGTAATTTGGCACTGGAATCATCTCCTCAGGGAGGTGATGGGGTTATTGTCGCTGGAGGTGTTTAAGAAAAGACTGGACCTGGCACTCACTGCCATGGTTTAGTTGATGAAGAGGTGTTAGGTTAGGTCATAGGTTGGACTAGATGATCTGAAAGGTCTTTTCCAACCTAGTTCATTCTGTGGTTCTGTACCACAAGATAGTGAATCAAGAGTACTAGTTCATAAACTCTACCAGCATGCAGGCAAATTTTTATAAACTTCCTGGCAAACATCATGTCATGCAAACTGCTAAACTTCCACCTGGCTTTATCCCCAGTAGACAATGTCATTCAGTGTTATAGATTGTATCTGACAAGGGATGTATATACTGTTAAATTTCCCTAACTCCAAGTGGGCAGTCGGTCCTGAGCCATGTGCTTAAGACACAAAAGGTCAGGGTAATTTCTCTATACAGTTCTAGGTTCTAGATAGTTGTCCTCATGCCAGCATCCATATTTCTTCATTGTCAGAAGATAGAGGGAGAATAAACAATACTGAAAACTTTCAGTGGTCATCACTGAACTAACCAGTCTGCTTCACTTATGATTTCATATCTCTTCAAAACATTTCAATCATATTTTCCTTCCTAAAAGTAAAATCAGCTTACTGATTATTTTGAGCAATAATAATCAATTTACTATTTGATTATTGCCTGAAAACATACTTACATTTACAGTCTTCAACTCTCCAGCATTACCTCCGCAGAGAAGAACCACAGAGCTACCTGGGGAAAGGAGAGAAGAGGCTTCCAGTATGGAGCTTTTGATGGGGACACCAAAAACATTTCCTACATTAACATTATTCCATCACTAAGGAAAACTCAGATGAATTAAACAGTAAGTTATTTCAAAGCACATTCATTTCAGAGAGAAAATGTACTGATAGCTTTAACAACCTTGTTGAAAATACAAAAGGTTTTATTTACAGGCAAAGCTGTTAATCTTATATACAACCAACTCAATTTACTTGAACATTCACCATCATTTGCTAAATCAAGGGTTTGGGATACAAAGAATTGAATGACAGCTGTAAAGCTGACAGCTGTAAGAAATATTTCTTACATTTTTCTGTCTTACTAAGTATTAAAAAAAATAGATGGGGCAGAATTAAGACCTTACAGGAAAAATAAAAGGTATTGTTCGTATGACAACTTAGAGGTGGATTTTTCAGCCAATATGAAGATCTCCTTCTGGGGAGCCAAGGAATGCAAAAAATGGCATACATAAGTTCTTGTTCACCTGTTTCCAGGGGAACATATTTCTCAGATGTATTCTTTATTTCTTCCCTACTTCCAGAGGATGCTAAACAACTGATATGAAGTCTCAGATGATTTGTCCTAAAGAATCACAAAGAAAATGGAGGCATGGTAATCTGCATGGAGACATCATTTGCATAATTATCTGTAGAAAATATGTAATCATAGAGATGCTCTTGCTGACACTATTTAGGGCCTGTAAACATCTAGGAGTAAATAGGTTCAGTAATTTATTTTTTTTTCTATCTGTAAAATTGTAATCAGATCTGGCTATGGTTTCAAATGAATTTCACATAAATGAACACCAAAGAGCAATCATAGTGAAAAACACCATGGAGAAGTGCTCACTAGTGTTTTGCATAGTTCAGCACAAATAGATAGTGATGAAGGACAAAGGGACATCTGGTGGCTACACAGATATATACATTAATCTTAATATTCTGCATTGCTGTCAAAAAAAATCTAACCTACAGAGAACTCAGTCTATCCAGACATAATTGTCACTGTCTATTTGAATAAAATATGCAGATTCATATACTTGATCACATAAAAATCAGATATTGAATAAATTATTTTTTAATCAGGTTCTGTGCCTGTATTTCCTGAACAAAACAGCCAGTCACAGCTGCCTTATCCAAAGTACATGAAGGAGTTATCTGTGTTAGTGCTTTACCCTTTACCTCAATAGAGCAGAATATTTTCAGCACTAAAATGCCTTCAATATAATTTATAAAAAACCACACCTGAATTAAATATTACATTTAGTTTAATAATAAGGCTGTTACAGGATATATACATTCCCTTCACTCAAATTCAAGGAGGAAAGAAAAAGTAAATGGTTGCTATCTGTTGGGTTCTTTCATATTTTAAGGTCTGTTTTCTTGTCTATCTTAGGTTGCATGTAAGCAGCAGCTGAAAAGTTATTGTTAAAAGCATCATTATTTAACTCATTGATTCTTGTGTCTCCATTCTCTTGAGTACAAAAATATCCTACTGCTTATGTAAGGAATAGCTTTTTTTTTCTTTTTTTCTTTCAGGCAAAACTCAAGTAAGCATCATTGTTCCCAAATAGTTTCAAAATGTAACATTTTTTTTGCAAGCAGTAATTTGCCCATTTCTGCATTGCAGTGTATCTCCCACTGTAGGAAACATAACATGCTTAGAGATTAAAAACTTCTAACCACTGATATTGGCCAAAAGCAGCACAAAATTTATTCTTGTCTGCCTTCTCCCTCTTGTAACCCTTCAGCTCATAATGAATAGCAATGTGGAACAACAGCTAAATGGAACAGTCAAGCTGTGATCTCAGCTATTAATACTCATAAGCAGTGATTACACAATGCTAAGTATTGTCATTACAACATGATTTTCTGCTGTTAGGTCACAGAATATGCTGCAGAAAATTTTTAAAAAGTGAAATCAATAAGACAATGAAAAAGTATGATTTCTTCATTTCTTTTTAGTTATGTAGCACATCAAAATAATTTCTAACAAAATTTTAAAAAATAAATAATAATTTTAGAGAAAGATAATGAATAAGAGTACTAAACAGTAGAAAAGAAATAACAAAAATAATCCCACAGTATTTTTGCAATAGCTATATGAGTATTGTTAATTAAGTCTCTTGAAAAATAAGCTGTAAATTACATTCACATGTTTTAATTTATCTCCGTTATTAATTAAATAACCCCCTCCAGGGTCTGGAAATCCAGTTCATTGTTTTCAAGTTTCCCTTGATCTGAGTAAAACCTAGTTCTGGTTTTCTATAGTTCTCATTATCTTTTCCTCAAAACCTTAATCAAGTGCACTTTTTCAGAACTTTCCAAATTGGATATTTAGCCCATAATCAAACCCATTTGGTTGCCCTGCCAGACATATGTTCAATACTTCCAAATAACTTATGTCCTTTCACAAGTACACTGTCATCCCTTTCACAGATCCTCTAGTTTACAAATTGACTTAAAGAGCACAATAAAGTTGAAAAATAAGACAAAGGTTTATGGAAAAATCATTCTTTATAATGACCTAAAGGAATATGTATATATGTTAAAGAAGAAATATATGTATATCACTCTCCTTCCAATATTTTGTCAGTGTTCTTTCTGATTTTTAGATGTATTTTTTAAAGACATGAGGGTTTTAATTTTTAATGCACAGAAGGGATTGCTCCAAGCAGTTCTGATGCTTTTTCTGTATTCATTCTCCTTTTGACTTTTCTTGGTCAGCCACAAAACCTGTCTCAAATTTATCTTCTTCTGAGAAGATCCTTTGACCTACCAAGCCTGTTTTCTCCAGGTGGTAACAAGCTCTTTTTCTATAGTTTTTCCTCTTTTTTAATAGAAGGTCACTAGTACTTGACAACCATACATTTTTTCCACTTTGAATACTGGCGCAGTTTCATGCTCTGTAAGTTGATGATGCTTCTGTAAGGGCAGGTTCCATGATTCCTTCTGCTGCCCTTTTATTATACCTCTCCTTTGAAGCCTAGGTATGAACTGTGCCCATCAACAGACTCTATAGATGCTGTCAGACTTCAGTAGTAAGGCTCTAGTGAGGAAGTGCAATAAAATAGAAATGGAGGGGGTTGTTTTCTGAATACATGTTCTTATACACTTGTCAAATTAGTTTTTGTTGTCTTTATAACTCCAGCCAGCAACTAAGTGCCACCCAGCCATTCATTCATTCATTCCCCTCCCCACTTTCCCTGTGAGATGGGAAGGGGAATATGAAAAGTGTAAAACCTGTGGGTTCACATAAGAATAGTTTAATAATTGAAACACATTAAAATACTATTACAGTGATGGTAATAATATTATTAATATGATCATTATCATTAATAGTAATAGTAGTAATAATAATAGCAACAACAATAACAATGGAAGAAAAAAAAAAAGGAATATGATGTTTTGGCAGTATATTATTTCTTAAATAGTATTAGGGACAAATAAAGCAATGTCTCCTGTTTGTAATAACAAAAAAGTAGTGATGCTCTCAAGATCAAAAAATACTTGTCCACCTTCACTTTTCATAAATGCTCTTCACCGAGATGATAAATTGTAGCAGAAACCTTCATTTGGCAGATAAAACCTTTTGGACACTAGTCATGTGTAGTATATCCGTGAGCTAAAAATGTTTGTCATCTGGTTGTTGGTAGTAAATATCCATTTGTAATATTTAGACTCTCAGAAGAAATTTAGCTCTTCTATCTTGAGGTGTATTGGGGAAAATAACTTCCATCAAGGAATAAGGCTTGACACAGTAGGCTTTAATACTGTATCTTTTAACTTTACTATTGCAACCAATGTGCACAGTTGTAGAATAAATTTTTTCAGCATGAAAATCATGTTAGACTATCTTTGCCCCTTTGGAAATGGTTGTATGGGACCTTACTCAGTCTCCTGTTTTCCTTTTTGCCTTTTCTAAGTTTACCTCCACTTAAGAACTTCTCTTAATCCTTGGCTCTAAAAGTAAATGGTAATATGCTCCTACAGGGAGCATTTTCTGAAAGTTGATCAGCTTTTGTCTTCTCTGTGAAACAGGACTAGTGGAAATTAGTGTCTTTTAGCATTGTTTTTACATGCTTTTTCTGATATGTTGTTGCTATTTTGTACAAACAAAGTCTCACTTTGCTTATAAATAAGTTTCTGTACAAAGCCACTTTTACCTGTTTGTCAATGTTGAATTGATATACATTACATCTATGTATTGATATAAGATTTCATACATGTTGTATTGGAATTAGAAGCGAAAACTATGGGATAGTGCTTAATAAGAAAGAAAGTTATTTAGAAAAGGGAGAAACAAGTTGCGTTTGATTGTATTAACTTATTTAGGTCACTTTTTATTTGTACATTTAATATAAGCTTCTTTTACCCCATTTCTCTTTAGGTCAGCCTGATGCCTGTGTGAGACCACAGCACAGATTGCATTAAGCCAGGCTTCATATATTGCACAGACATTTGACTTCCAGAGGAATTTAATGTTTAACTACATTCAACTATTAATTCCCCTGAGAACAGCAATACTTGAGACTATAAATTTGTGTCAAGATGTATTGGTTACATTCTCTTGTTTACCTTTATATCACAGTAAATTAACATGCATATGTGTTGAAACTCTAACTGGTGACCTCCTCTAGTTAATAAAGCTTGACATTTTAATAGGATAAACAAATGTTTTATTTGTACAGTGTGGAGTATTTTACCAATGATCTGATGAGATTTTGTTAAATGTTTGTTCTTTATATACTGGAGGTAAACCTCATGTTTGCTGAATGACCTATTAATCTGCTGCTTCATTGAATGAATGTTATAATTTAAAGGTCAGGGCTATCCATTAAACTTATCAACATGGTGCAAGATTCTTTAAATCAAAAATGTTCCTGCATGAACTTCATTAATTCTATGGCATGAATGCTAAAACAATAGTAAGAAAAGTTAATCCTCCAAGCTGATGGATTGCAGGCTGTGGCTCTTATGGCTATAGACCTTCAACAGAGTGGAGTTACAGGTAGCTCACAAACAAAGTAAGTAGGTAGATTTCCTTTGGAAGTTATAATTTGTTTCCCACTAAATAATATCATTAGGAAAAATAATTCAAAAGTTGCTTCTAGGAATATGGGGTATAACCCCATTATTTTATTGGAACATATAGTGTATCGGAGTAGAATTCAAACTGGATTCAGCTTTCAGTTTGATTTTGTGAATTGTTTTAAATAAGACATTTAGGTTGAACCAATAGAGAAAATATATAACTGATATTATCAAATTAATAGAAAATAATGGATTGGTTATGTATCATTGTGAATCTTTCAAAGATGCTATTTTTTATTTCTTAGGAAAATTAAAGAACCTCTAAGAAGACATGGAAATAATATTCTAGGATATAGAGCATTATATAGTAGCTATATTGTTTAGCCACGTAGAAGAGTGGATATTAGCTTCATTTTTACTGTTATATTAACCTGCTATATAATATTATAATTTATTGTTATTGTCCTAAATGTCTAGATCAATGCTTAAAGAAATGTGTGAAAAGACTACTTTTTGTTTGCTTGTTTGTTTATTTGTCTGTTTGGGTTTGGGGTTTTGGGGTTTTTTTTGTAATAAAGATTTATATAGATAGAGTTCCAAGCAGCATGCAAGTAACAAAAAATATATTGACAATTGCAAGTCCACTAACAATTTTTAGTTGTGGGTGACCTTTAAAAAAAAATCTTCTGCCTCCAGGCACACACATGCTATTTACACTAATCCTCTTAAATTTCCCCTACGGCTCCAGTATGCTGCTGCTTACTCTAACACCACCTTCTGCCTTTGGACCTAATTTTTCTACTTCAGATTGTTTTTTCAACTTTTGATAGTAATTGCTAACAGGGCAAATTTTCTTGTGAAGTTTGCTAACATTGAGCAGCTGATTTCAAAACCTCAAGTTTGGCATTATGGAGTACAGCCTGAGAATCAGAGGAAGACATCCCAAAGCAGATCTGCAAGTTGTTTGCAGGTAGAGTGTAGACTATAAAGGGGCTAGAAAATTCAACCAAAAGCTATTAAGACACACAAAGAACATTTAGGCAAGGAAAGAGGGGGGGTTTTTATTGTTATGTCTGCTGTATTAGTATTATCAAAGAGTTATTTTCTAGCTATAAGAGAACAACTTATTCAAAGTTGTATATTAAAGATTAAAAATGAAATAATTTTTCATTGACACTAATTTCCATGGAGTGTGCTTTTTCACGTTTTGTTTGCTTGTAAAAAGCCTAAATGTAATTAGAGTTAGTTGGAAATATACACCCAGGTAATATTGTTGAAAAAAAAAATACTGCCTTAGAAATGTGTGATGCACACTTACAGCCTAGATATCCAGATGCATCCCAGGGTCCATTAAAAGCAGCATGGCCAGCAGGCAGAGGGAGGTGACTCATCTGCTCTACTCTGCTCTCTCAAAACCCCACCTGGACTGATGAATCCTGTTCAGGGGCCCTCAACAGAAGAAGGACCTGGACCTGGAGGAGAATTTTTTTCAAACCATAAATTTTCATTTCCAGGGGATAAAAGTTCCAAATTCAGTTTTCTTTCATTGGTTTTGGTATCTTCATCTGTGAATTACTCATTTAAGTCTGAGTGAGGTCTAGAAAAAGTTAGATGTTCCTAAAAGTGAGATGCTTCAGTTTAGATATTGTCATGCCCCTGTTAGGAATAGAGAAATTCAATTAATGTGTCTAGGTTGTCCAAATTGTGCAGTGGAAATGCTGAGTCTCTCAATATATAGATAACAAGTAAAATCACATGATGTGCAACAACAGAGCCATTAGGAAATTCTAAAGACAGAGTCCAAAATTAAATATCAACCTTCTGCTCTTTAAATGACAAATTTCCCTCCTCATAATACCTTAAAATCATGTTTAGACCCTTAAAATCTATGTTATAAAACACATTGAGAACCAAAAATTCAATAATTTGTTTTCAGATAAAAAAATACTTAAATGTGAGTGAATAAAAATCTAAAATACTTCATTAGAGAAAAGTACAAATTAATTCATTTCCTTGGTAGGTTGGGATGCAGTCCTCTGTGTCATAGCAATTAGAGTACTGGCTGTAATGAAGTCTTGTTTATACAGATTGTGTATTTTCATTGATTAATCAATGTAATTTTAATACACCAAATCTTCAGTAAACTTGTATTCAATAAAATAAATTGTGGAATCTTTTTCCCCAAAGAAATAGGACAGCTTAATGAAGACTGTTGTGTGAGAGCCTGAAAGTAATTAGACCTCCTTCCCAGCACTAGCCATTCACTTATTTCTGTGAAACTAGAAGTATCTTTCAGATTTCCACCCCTGTGTTAAATTTGCTTTAAATCACTCAGTGGGTTCAAAAATTTCTCCAGAAGGGAACTCTCAGACAGAAAAACAGGTTAAATAATCCCCTTTGCCATCATTGAAAACCCAAGAGATACTTATGCATTCAAGTACATAAGAGACAAAGATTTGTCTTCTACATGGAATAAGTAACCATCACTAGTGTATTTATTTGAAGCTTTCCCACAGTGGGCAAATTATATCAGCAAAGAGCTAGTCACACTTGTCTGTGTGAAATCTTGTCTCAACACAGGAAGAATTAAAGAGTGAGTTAGAAATTGGTGTATGTTCTGTTTCATTCTTCTTTCTTTCTCAGGGGATAAGTGGGTTGGGGCAATGGCCTTCAGCTGAGAGCTTATCTATTTAACCTGAGATTTAACTATGATGGTTTGCATGTTGTCAGGAGCAAAAGAGTAATGATTTCTAAGATTGGGTGAGCAATGTGTCTAACAATATGAAAGTAGGTCATGAAGGAAATTAAGCTTCACCAAATCAACAAGGATGATAGTACACATGTTTGAAAATCTCTATCCCTATGCTACAGTGGCTTGGAAAGTAGAGTGTCTGGGTAACAGAAAGGAAAATTTGTAAGAACTGAGGTTTTATTTTGCAGAATAGAAGAGCTAGGAATCAAGGTAGAAAGCATAGCACTTGAACTTAGGAGGTTACAGGCCAGGATACATGAAGACAAAGAAGTCAGAAGTTCAGCTGCTGGTGGTTTAAAAATTCTCCCTCCTAAATTCATTCTCTAGCACTTAGCAAACTGAACTTGCACAAGCTCTTTTCCCAGTTGCAAGGCCTACCTTTTAAGCCTGTGGAGCTTTGTGAAACTTGAAAAAATAAACTTAGAACCCTCACATATCTGTCCACACTGGTTGTATGAAATCCAGTTTTTTTAAAAAATATGTTTATGATCAAATAAACAATGTTTCTCTGTCAAAGCAGGCTGAATAAAAACCCAGAAAATCAAGTTCCCATCTTTGAAGTAGATGTTCCAGTTGTAAAGATATTTAGCTATATTCACTTCTCAGCACTCTTTCTAACCTCATAAATCTTGAATCCTTCCCTGCATAGTGACATAGCTTCAATAGGAGGAATGAAGAGTAGTCCAAAAGACATGAATAACTTATAGGCTGACAGTTTTGGCACTTAAAAGTAAGTGATAGTTTGTAAAGACTCAGATCCTGTCACTATGTGTTAGTCATGCTCTAAGAACACCTTTCTGAGAGTCTGCCTTTGTCAAAGATTGCTAGGTTCAATGCCCTTTCCAGATGAAAAAAAAAAATCTTTAACTTCCCAGGAATATTTTTATCAAGAAAATACCACTTAGGTTGAATGCAAAGTTGTGGATATTTGCTTACTTAATATTATTAGATAAGAAGTAATAAGTAAGAAAAAAAGATTCAAAAAAAACCCATATAAAACCAAACCCCCCCATGCAAGCAAACAACAAAAAACAACACACAAAAAGGGGACATAATGTGTCTAATTTATTGATTATGGAAGTCAGTGAAGGGGTATGGTCTTTATATATGTAAAAAGGGGGGAAAAGCAGCCCAGATGTCCCATTATCTTTCTAAATGATCTTAAAATTTGGTTTTACAGAGAAGGTAGTTGAGAGACTGCTCTTTAGTGAAGAAATGTGAACCCTAGGTGAAGAACTGAGAAAAGGGCTTAGACATGGCTGAGGAAGTTACTTGCAACGTGAATGAGTTGAGTCTAGCTGCAATTTTATCTAGTGATTAGCTTCTGACATGTTTTTCTTAGATTCTCATGGGTTTTCAGAAGACAAGGCTTAAACTGTCTTTGCCCTATCACACTCTTTCCTCTTTTATGTGTCAAAAACTTTGCAACTGATGAATTTCATTCAAATGTTGCAGAGGATGATGGCTTCAAAATGAAAAAAAAAAAGTTCTTTTGGATTCCAACAAAAAAATGACAGATTAAAAAAAATTTAATACTTTATTAGGCTGGCCTATCAGCACAGAGTCAAGCCATCAGTCACCGCAAGCAGACTTCTGAAGTCACTGAAATACAAGTAATCTCTGTCACCAGGAAAAAGAAAGTCTGCAAGTCAGCATTTCTGTGAAAAGGCTGGAAAGAACAGGGGAAGAGGCTGAAAGTGACAATTCTGAGGTCAAGTTGTCATGGGCAGTATATTATATGGGAATATAAAGCATGAGTTAAAGTTTTTTCTGCAGTTGCCATGGAAGAGGTTGCTTTGCACTTCCATTTTAAGGACAAACTTACACAGACAGAAATAGATGAACTTTTTAGAGTTCATCACCCGGCCTATCAAAAGCAGTCCATGAAGCTAATGCACCTTTCCAGACTGCAACTGGCTCAAAATATAAGCAAGATGTGGTGGGTTCTCTTGGTTGAGGGACAAATTCCCACCTGACTGCTCAATCACTCGACATCCCCAAGAGGGTAATAAATCACACATCATAAAAGCAAATAAGTGGTGCTTTCATTCAAATATTTAACTCTTTGCAAATTTTTTTATGAGCATTGTGTTTCATAGGTGCTCAGAGTGACACATTGCCTTGCACAGTTGGTTTACTTTTCTTAAATAATGAGGGGGAAAAATACGTTAGGGTTAGGGTTATGCTAAAGATTATCTAATTTGGGGATGTTTAAAATATATGGAGGTGATTCTAACCTTTTATTAACCAAGGAATAATTGTTGAAACCACATCTGTGCTTTGCCCAGTGTGCCTGTTTGTTTTTTGGAGGAATTTTTCTTTCTGAGTCTCTCCTTTATCGAGAATTTTCTTCACTGCTATAAGTTTTAAATGTTTGTGCCTGACTTACTTAACAAAAAAAAAAACCCAAAAAACTCAACAACAACAACAACAAAATAATTGCTTTGCATCTATATTTCTTTTCCTTTTGATCATCTTTTAAATTTTATATTAAATAAATATTTTCATTTTAATTTTCAAAAGAAAATGTCATATTCCTTAGTGATTTTATCTTTCAAGGAATCATATTGACAGAAGAGGTGAAATGGGGTTGTGGGACTGAATTTAAAATCCACAGAAACTTTAGATTTATTAATATGTTGATTCTATCTCAACTTTCTTATAATCGCCTTGTCTTGATTCATGGTTGCATAACTCTATTAACACTAATTCTTTGGTGCTTTATCTGAGATATTTTTTTCTATAGATATAGATGGAAGAGAGACAACAATCAATACTATCTCTATAATTATTAACTTAATGTAAAATTCTTGTAAGGTTCATGGTATGACGATGCTTGCAACACATCTTCCTCGGTTCACTGGGGAGCTATGAATGATCTGGGAGAAAGGATGGTGCAGTGGTGGATGAGAATTGGCAAGCCTTCTTTTCAGAAGAATGTCATGGTTTGAAAACCTGTCTCTTAGTTCTGAAAAAGAATTTTGATGAAAGAAAAATATATCAAAACTCTGATATGTTTTTGACCTCGCTGCTTTAGAGTAGAAAACTTAACCTTACAGTCATGCAAAATTCAGTGGTGCTTAGTATTTCAGGCATCTTAGCTGTGTTTCAGAACTCTATTATATCTTTTTTTTTTTTCCTTCCAAAAAGGAGTGAAAACAAGTCTTAAAATACACTGTGAGATTAATTTCCACTTCTCTAGGCAGCTATAAATATTAATCCCTAGCCTATACCCTAAAACCTCTAATGATTGAGATAACACAGTTTGCATCAAAATGCAGATCTGCTGTAGGCTGTAGAGTAGCATTCAAATTGGTAGCAACATTAGAGCAATGCTACACTAAAATCTGGCAAAATAGAGCTCTTTTAGTATTTTTTTCTATCTGCATAAGCCATTCCAAACCTCAGTTTAGGGAGAGAGGAACAATGTATACAAAAAACACTAATATTTTTACTTCGGGATTTTTTTAACAAACCTGATTTCTTCCCTATTACAGAACTTTCTGAAATGCATGCTATTATTCAGCCACTGTTGTTTTAAATCAAATTGGTTAAAGACCTAACAGGTAACTATTCCAAAAAACCACTCATGTATTTTATTATAATTTTAAAACTGAATCAGTTTTATAAAATGATTCAGTATACAAATGAAACATCTGTTTGAAAGTGGAATCAGCTAAATACATATTCATATATGTCAATATAAAGCACAGTCTGAACATTGATGCATGTGCTTCTGAAAAAAACTTACCTTGATCCTTCTTATCAAATTATTGTTCTAGGCATATAATTTTAAGTTTTTCTAGCACTGAAAATTGGATTACATGGAACGAACATGAATTTATAGAAGCTAAGGATTAGTTCATGAAGATCTCCATGAATTTAAAGCCATACTGCATTGATTCTATCCTTTTAGAAGGGAAATGTTTGTTCCTCAGCAACTGAGAAGGCTCCTGACATCAGAATGTGTGTGTGTGTGTGCGCAATAACGTTCTAAATATTGAAAATGTTTGTGGTTCTATGATGGGCCCACCTTGGCTAGCCACCACATGCCCACCCAGCCACTGTAGCACTCCTCCTCCTCAAAAGAACAGAGAGACAAAATTGAGACAAAATTGAGACAAAAAATTGAGAAAGGTCATGGTTTGAAATAAGAACAGGGAGTTCACTCACGTGGGAAAATGGGCCAAAGAGATTGGATTTAATTTATTTCAATTTATTTCTAGTTATTAAAAACAAGTCCAAAACCACCTACCCTCTCCCAACTCACTCCTTTCCAGGTTCAATTTTCTTCTTGACTTCTCTGTCTCCTCCCTTCACATACCTCAGGGGCCTGGAGAAAGTGGGTTAAAGTCAGTTCATAAGGCTTCACATCCGTTGGTCTTTCCTCTTCACACTGGTACCCTGCCACAGTGTGAGGTCCTTCCAGTGGGATACAGTCCTTACCAAACTGTTCCAACATCCCTTCCCATGGGCTGCAATGCTTCAAGAACTCCTTCAGTATGGGCTTCTTCCATATGATAGAGTTTAGAGATCTTCGGGAACAGACTGCTCCAATATGGTTCCTACAGTTTCTTTCAAAAACCCACAATAATTTAGGCTTCTCTCCATGGATCTTGCTGCCTGTTAAGAACCTGTTCATGTGTGGGGTTTCCATGAGCTGCAGCTTCATTCATGGTTGACATGGTCCACTGTAGGTTCCTCCACAGATTGCAGGTGGATATCTACTGCATTGTCATCCTCCATGGGCTTCAGAGGGACACCATGTGTCACCTCAGTCTTCCTCATGAGATGTGGGGGAATTTCTGATGCAATGCCTGAAGCACTTCCTCCTTCTCCTTCTTCTTTATCTTGGTGCCTGCACAGTTGTTTCTCTCATATTTCTCAATCCTCTCTCAAATCTGCTGCACAACATTTTTTTACCATCTCTTTAAAATATAATATCACAGAGGTGCCACTAACATAGATAACGAGCTCAGCTTTGCCAGGTGTGGATCCATCTTCGAGCCAGCTTGAGCTGATTCCTCCTGACACAGGAGCAGCTCCTAGTCTCTTTTCATAGAAGTCATTCCTAAAGTTTCCCTGAAACCAAAATTTTGGCATGTACACCCAATAAAGATTCTAAAGACTTATATAGAAAAATTATACAATACCTGAAACTTTCAGATACAGCTGCTTAGAACAGAATCAATCCACTGCAGAATCTGGCTCATACCTTCACAGAAATATGACCAACTATTTTATTTCTTTTTTGCATATCATTCAAATACAATGGCCTTCTGTTCTTTTGAATATGTGCATAAATTTTCAGCAGTGTCTCATAAATCAGAAAAACACTTTTTCTGTAAGGGGTATCATGGAAGAAATACTGTAATGAGTATCTATTTTCCAAGAAAAAAAATTATTGAAAACCATAGTCAACAAGAACATCAATTCACATATTAATTCAGAGACATTCCACTTCTGATGATATACTTGGTTGACTTGGATTGTATTTGGTTTTCAGGGCCAATCTTCAGGAAAGATAGTTATAGTTAGAGGAAAATGATAGTATCAAAATAATTTGTTGCAAATTTTTGCTCTTTCTCCAATTCTCCTGAGGATCACATTAAGATAAATATTCAATTTAAGATCCCATAAACTATTCAGTTTGGCTTAGCTCTAGAAAAGAAATGAATTAAAGCATTTCTCATCCAGCTGAGAGCAATACACACTAAATGAACTTCAAAAGCCTTCTGTTTCCTGGGTATCAAGGACTGTAGGAAGATGCTAGAAACATACAGGTTATTTCATACTGAAACTTTTCCTTTAAAACTCCATGGATCCTGGAAATTCAAGAGTAAGGTTGACAATGCTTACACCCCCCCCCCCCCCCCCCCCACCTCCCCAAGTTGTGTGCTAAAGCACTAAACTTTGAGTTTAAAATATTTCTATGGAATCAAAGCAGGCAAACAAGAAAATAACAACGCTCTCGGTAAAAAAACAAACAAACAGGCAAACAAAAAAAGTCAAAAACCTGGGATAAAACTCTCATCATTCCTTTGACATGAGAACGTGTGGGAAAAAAAAGTGATTTTTGACATTTAAATTTATATTTGATTTTACTGGAACAAGATAATTAAATATATATTTCAAAAAAAGGGGTTGAACTGCTGAAAGATAAAGATAATAAAAGGTTGGAAAATATTTTTTTTCCTTCCCACTGCATTTCTATAGTTTGAAAATATTACTTCCACCTTTTTACATACAAACTTCCTCTTTCTCCTCTGGTTTGTTTTTCTGCAGCAGATTCCCTGATTACTGTCTTTTTTCAACCATCTCCCCCTACCCTCTGGTCCAAAAAATCCTCATGAAATCATGGTCAATTGTCCTTGCTCATTTCTCAGGATTTAACCTGATAAAATATGTTGAGGCAAAGACTATACATAACAACAATCATCACTTCTGCTGCTCAGTGTCAGACTATATAACACTATATATTTGGTCTATACAATGCCTAGGAACTGACTGCATACTTATAGTATTTGTCATAGATTGTGATTTATGTTTTTAGATACATCTATATTTTTTCTCTTTCGTGATTATCAATTATATTATCTTGCAGTTTCAATAGAAATGACAATTTCTTCAAGGGTTCTGTTTTGCAGCCTTAAAACAGAAACCATTTGAAACTTTGTAGCATTATCAAAAGAAAATGTTTTATTTCTTACAGTCTCCTTTGGAATACTTTGTTTCAGTAATATTCCTCAGTAACTCACAGACTTGTGAGTGATTTTTTTCTGGTTATCGCTGATCGCTGAAGATGCTTTCTCTGCTGACCTCTATAACATCAGCTCTCAAATTGATTTATGAAGCTTTAGTAGATGTATAACTTGTTACCCTGTGGCCTCCTTGTGGAAATTGGTAGGAGTGTTGGGCTCTGTGTACAAATGCTGCAGTGACCTAGTTATTTGGATCTGTGCAACTTTGGTAAGCATAACTGAAGTAGGTTTTTTTTGAAACTACCTTTAACTTAAAAGGTCGTAGTAAAATTCAAATAAGGTGTTTATTTACAGCATCTGATAAAGACAACATAGTTAGAAATGCTTCGAAAAGACAAGTGAAGGAAAATCAATTCCTAATTTACACTAACTTAATATAAAAGATCTGTTTGGCTGCTCAGTACCTTACATTTGAGTTGCATTTGTCAAGGAGAATCACATCTTTACAAATCCTCCTGGCTTTAAGAGATAGTTTTATTCTTAGAGTCCTCTCAGTATCATATTCAGATTCAAATATTTTCCTCCATACTTCTCTTTATCCAAGTTCTCCTTTCCAACCTGTAGTCTGTTTGCTATGCTATTTCCATGCAAGGTGACAGCTGAAAATTCCTTAATAAAGAAAATAATATTCTATGGGGGATATTACAGACATGTTGTATGAATTTTTAATTTGAAAAAGAAGGTTAAAAAAAAGTTTTATCATTTTATGGGAATGAGAATTCATTGGGGTTTCTTTCCAAAGGAAGTGAGGAAAGTATTTATTCCAGAAGTTAATTTCAGCCTAGATTGGCGCTAGGGCTCTCTGTCTACAAAATATTCCTCACAATCAATGTTTATATTGGCTGACTTGCTCTGGCAATGGCAGATACTTGCTCTTGCTATGGCAAATACTCTTTTCACATATTCTCAGATTTATTAATACAGGAAAGGTTCAGTTGTGAACTTAGGAATATGAGTTGGTGACAGAATTGAGTTTAAAGGTAAATTGTTTTGAGGGTTTATCTTCATGATAACACATATTCAAGTCCACAACATCATGGTGTAGATGTGGTAAGTTAAGACAGTCTCTCCTCCATATGGTAAATCAGACTTTCAAAGTAGCCTTTTTATAGGCCAATGACGAGAAATTTTTAGGGTTTGGCCAGTGTGAAGGTGCCCACAACCAGCTGTGATAACCCCTCCCAGGTATAAATGTGGCTAAATTGTATTATTCTTTTCCTTTTCTGCAGAATATTTTTGGGGATTGGGTTGGTGTTGTTTGTATGCTATTTTGTTCTTTTTTAAAAAAAAGATCACAACCAACCAACCAAACAAAATGAAGCAACCAAATAAACCTTTTGATTTAGCCCAGAGAGAAGTAACCACTATTTTAACAACAAATACGAAAAACCCCAAAAGTAACCTAAACAAACAACCCCAAACCAGACAAGCAGAACAAACTCACGCACACAAATACAAAAACAAGCCATGAGCAGCTGCCTGGACACTGTAGGTCATTGTCAATTTCTGACATTTAAAGAATAAGATTTTTGAGCTAAAAGCTATGTTTTGTTTATGAATGTGCACACAATCCATAGAACAAGGGATAGTGGTCTTGATGAGAGCTATAAGCACTATAACATGTTGAGCTGAACTGCTGAAAACAAGAGGGGAATCAAAAAAAATTCAGTTTGCATTTTTCTCATTCTTCAGAGATTATTCAGTACTTCTCTCTTTAGTATCTGTAGTTATATAAATCTTAAGGATCTTGTAAATCTTGTATCTTTCTGATCAGAATGAGACACCCAGTCTCTTTCTACAATACTAATAATTAAAAAATAGGTGGATGATCAAGACCTTTTAAAGGTAATACTTCTGAAAATCAGCCTATAGATTTAAATTTTGCTGACTTTTAAAGAGTCTGGTACATTAAAAAAAAAAAAAAAAAAAAACCAAAACCAACCAAAAAAAACCCCACCAAAACCCTCATGGAATCAATAACAAAAATTCTGATCCTCTCCACATAGCAAATGACTACACTGACATTGGTTGTCATATATCTTAACACAGAAATCCATCATCTCAGTAAAAAACTGATGAAACTACAACAGATATATTCCAAGAAGCTTATTCAGATTTATTTCTCAGAAAGACATAATAGGTTTATGCTTCATTTTGCTTTTGTATTCCAGTGTAACTAGTCATTGATGGAGTCTATAAATCTTGAATATCCCGAAAACCTTTGTTCACCAGTTTATATGGTTCTTTTCCTGCAGAAAAATAAAACCAAACCAAACCCACACATACACACACATACAACAACAACAACAACAACAACAACAACAACAACAACAACAACAAAAACCAAAAACAAACCTCCACACAAAAAAATGCACTGACAAAATAAAAATACATCTATGATGCATCAGCATGATATCTCCTGGAATTTCTTAATTTCTCATATCCTGAAAAATGTCCTTTATATTGGGTTTTAGGTAAAAATATAGAAAATACTTGTTTTAGATGTATGAATGTGCCTAGTTTTATATGAAGTTCTGGGATAACACATTCTTGCAGAGGAACTGGATGTCCAGATGCTATTAAGCTTTTCCTCTCAAGGCAAAACTTGTACAAGTGGTCTTCATGAGGAAAACTGCTGCCTATGTTAAGTTCTGATGGAATAAATTTTCATGTAGTCAATACTTGTTTACTTTTATAGACAGACGGTCTTTTGTGCAAAACCTAAGTGTAAATGTACTCACAGGATTAAAAAATATTCTCTCTTAGAGTGCCTATGTGCTTGACTTTTTTCTCTCTACAAATATCACCAGTTTTCACTGTTACTCAGAAATTAACCTTTAGGATTAATTAATGATTTTCTTAACCTTTCTTATTCTTCCAATCACTTGTGGAATACCAGTAGATATTTATAACAAAATAGGTACTGGCTTAGGAATGATACTCCCCAGTATAGTTCTCCCACTGAGACTTCCCAAACCACACTGCTGCTGGCTTGCTCCCCTTCCTTCATCTTCCTCTCACCCTCCCCGTAACCTGCCCCTCCCTCCAATGGATGGCCTGAGAGGAGATTTGGAGGCACAACAGGAAGAGGTCATGGGTTAAGATAAGATAAGAAAATGAAGAGTAACAGCAACAATATTAATAACAAAAGTGTACAAAAGAGAGGATAATTTACATGTAAAATGCTCAGGAACCTCCATGTAATACCCTCTCTCCCTCATCAGCAGCAAAGTAAAGTGGAATGAAATAACATCTTGGTCCTAGCCACACCCCCTTCTCCCTGCCCCCTCCTGCTATTGCAAAAATCAGCCTTGGCTGAAACCCGAACAACACACAAAATTGGATAAATTACAAATAAATGACATATCCATCTTGCTAAATAAACCAGGCTAAAAGCAAACTGTGTCACTGGACTATTGATTCTCCATTCAGGTTGTTAAAATATTTTCTGATACAGGTTTGATCCACAGCTGTAGAAAACAGAAAATAACATGGTTCTGAGGACAGAATGTATCAAAAAAATGACTCCAATAGGTAGTGTAAATAAAATTGGTCTGGTTTGACTTCCCAATCTTCCAAAATTATTCCACTATACTTGCACAGGCATCTCTACATCCTTTCACTCCATCACAGGCTATGTTTTTTGTGTCATGCTATGTGTGGAAAATTGACTGGCGGCACAATTAAAGTGGAAAGTTATAGACACAGTTATAACCACATGGAAATCATGAGAGAAGGTGTGTTTGCTGCTACCTGGATGGAATATGGTCAGCATGCCCAGCTTCCCCAATAGAAAATACCATCTAAGGGGGATTAAAAATAGAATTCCAAGAGGAACTTGGTGGAATGTTTTAGCTGATAAGCCTTGCAGCAGTTGACAACCAAGAGACATAAAGGAAGATGATATTCTTTTGAATCAGCAATTGTGACACATCCTTGGACTGATGTGTATCCCTATCCCAAGGTTATCTCAGATATTATACTTACACTACCCACCTCCAGAGTATGACTACTGCTCTCTGAATAAGATGTATGACTAGAATCACTCACACTCTACCTAAATGCAAAGAACTACTTTAAAAGTAATTTAAGAATGGTGAGAATTTAGGAAAGACTGCTAAACTAAGACAGCTTAATGTGTGTTCTCTTCCAAAGGGATACCTATTGAGTAAGAACCATACTCTACAGGTCCTGATTGATTACCTTGAGGTAATTTTTGTCAGGGATTAGGGCTTGTCTGTGCATTGCTTTGAATGCATTTTTGCAGTCAGATACTATCACTGACAATCCATGAATCTTAACCTGTCATCATGTTATTATCAAAGAATGTTATTCTATAAACTGTCAGTGCAAATCCTTCAAGGGTGTTAGCAGTCTCCTGTGGTGAGTAAAGGTGTGGAGACCCATGAGGAGATCTCTCTGTTGGCATGTGTCCCTGAATAAGTCAGTTGAATCAACCTCTGATCCAGCAGGTTGTTCAGTGGAGTCCCTACAACGTGACTCTGACAGACTGGTCAGGCACAAGGGTCTCACCTTTTCTGGTGTGCTAACAGACTAATCCAACATGCAGGATTTGAGGAAATGTCCCCTTTTCATGTGACTGTAAAATATCAGTCTGGCAAACTCCCACACAGATCTTACACATTTCAGATGTTTAAAACCAGAAAATAGTATGTGTACATGTACATACATACCTGTGTGTATACATATGTATCACCTTTGTGGTGGTGTGTTTTTGTTAAGTTGTGAAGTCATTTTCCCAATGGATCATCCCTGTTTCCCCCCGATATGTTTGATATCGCCCAGATTATCTCATTCCTCACCCAGTCATCCATCACTTCCTAGATGTGCCCTTTACTCTGCCTTCCAAATTGTCAATCCTCCCTAATCCCTGCCCTTGGTTCTAGAAAATTCCCTGTCAGTCCTTGTTGTCCCAACCCCCTGCCTAAACTCCTCCCAGGAATTCCCCTATTCCATGAAACCCCATTGGCTCACGTGACCCTTTCCACTCCCATTGTCTTTCCTATTGGTTGTCATATTGTGAGCCCCTCCCTAATCTTCTCCCGGTTGTATCCCTGATTAGTTGACGAATTGTACCCTCCCCGTGTACGCCCCCAATTAAAAGACTGTGCACAATGCTGATTTTTGGGGTTTCGTCTGCCTGCCTTAGGGAGCAAACTCCTTTGAGAAGCACATGGAAGGCTCCTTCTGTTCTTTACCCTGATCCTAGATGCTGTGCCACTGGCTGCTGGTGAGAGCAGGCACAGCCCTGCTCTGCACCGCCACTCGGGTCAAAGGCAGATCTGGGGGCCGCCACTCTCGGCGCGGACCGGGGAGTGAGAGCGAGCGCGGGGAATTTCTCCCACAGCTGCATAAGCCTAGTGTGAATAGGGACACCATATGCAATCCAGAGGAGACCCAGAACCAGTGCAATGTCATGTGACTATACTCAAACTATTTCTTCTAGTCTCAAAGCCAAAAAACCAATTCCCGTCCCTCTTTTATTTTGCAGTATTGATATAATTCATTGTACTCCACCATTATTTGTCTAAGGAATCTCATTGAAGTCAGTGGAACAGTTTGTATACTATCTGTCTGTGAGCAGAGATACAGAGAATTCCCTGAACCATTTCTGAATTTAGACCTGGTAAAAGTCAACGTCAGAAATAGACTCATTTCCACCAATACATTTCCCAGAACAGCTTTCTAATCATTTCATGTTTGAAGGATTCAAAATTATTTCACCACATTGATGAGAATTCCTTCTAACAAGAGAAAAGAATCAACTATTGAACCAAACTCAAAACTGTCTTTATTTTATTCTTTTGTTTTGAAAGAAATTTCTTATTACTCAGTTTACAGAGATTAAATTACATCAAAGGCATAAGGTAATGCCAAAAATAGCGAGTATAGGAGAGGAAATCAGTTACAAAAAATAAAATAGCATTCCTGTTGTATAAAGCCTGGAGGGAAACATCCTACTAGAAAAATGATGAAAAAAGCAATGGAGGAAAGCCATTGCTCAGGTAAAGTGTCTAGCTAATATACATTTATTGGTTTTTGAAAGGAGACTAGTGGAAAGAGAAAAATGTGTTCTTTTAGAAAAAGGATGGGGTTTTTTTGGAGTATAATGATTGATGTTTTCATCCAGATGCTGAACTAAATTTTCTACAGATACTGGTATATATCACATTTGTCATGTCTACATTTATCAAAAATCAAGGTGTCACCTTTCTATTTCAGATAGGAAAATAACTCATATTAGATAATACATTAAACCTAATTACATAATTTTAGCAAGATGTACATGTACATTCGTGCAAATGTTATGTGTAAAAATTAGACCAAAGGTGACAAATTGGACCCAAACCATTTCGTTCTTCTTTTAATGAGAAGTATTCTGGATTATTTTACTCCTTTATATGTGTTATAGAAATTATGCATGCCAGCCACTATAACAAAGTTGGACTAGGTTTCTGCTGAATAAATAACCCAAAAGATGCATTCCACTATAAAAATATCTTTTATTGATAGCACTTCAGCTCAAGCTGGCTGTGTCTGAAGAAGGACCTTAAATGAAGAAATCCCCAGGCAGTCATACTCTTAAAATCTAAGCTCCCCACTCCTAACACAAAATTTGGGTCAATAGTTGTATTAGGGTCTGGTGTATTCCTGTTCTTCATTTGGTCCCTTCATAGGTGAGCAATTTCTTTCCTTATCTCTGGACTGCAGGTTTCTCTGGTGATTGTAACTTCCTTATCTTCAGTCTTGAACAATCTCTAGAGCCTTCTTTTATTTAACTAGGTAAAAGTTCACTATATCTAGGTGAAAGCTCAGAGCTTGCCACCTAAGGCTTCAGCAAATTGAGCTGCTAAAGCTAAGTAAGTTGTGCTAAAAAACTTTTATATAAATAGAATTGCAAATAATACAGAGTATGTCAAAAGGCTTTCTCTTTATTTTATAGAAATAGGCAATTTATCAAAATACAAATAATGCCTCTTTTAATTTAGTAGGTGATTAACACTTTGACTAACAATCTTTGGACTTATATGAGGGGTCCAGGCTTTTAAGAAAGAACTTTACAGTATTTCCAAGCCATTCCTTAACTTAGAGAAATGAATTTCTGTAGAAAATACAGAACTGTTTCTGAATGAATAAAAACTTCTGAAAGCCTTTGAAATTATGTATGATTTATATTGCTTTTGTACATTTTTCTGATTAAATTCTTCTACTCAGTAAAAAAAAAATATGGCATTAAATGAGACACTGCTTGGTCTGAAATAACAATAAAAATATCATAGTTTACAAAAACAGCCATTTGTACTAATTAATCCACCAGGGAAAAAAACTCATCTCCTACACATAAATAATATGTAATTTAATGAAACTACAGGACACTGGAGAGAAGGAATTGCTTGTTTCTTTGTTTCAAGCATTTAGATTATTTATTGACTCTTGAAGTTTAGTTTTAAAATAGGTTATCTTATTCCAGAAATATATTTTCCTTTTATCTGCAAAGAGATAGTAAAAGTATAAAATTTCAACCTGAGGACAATTCCCATTAAACCAAACAGAATCTGAAATATAATGGCAAGGAAGAAAAAGGAAAATGAATGCATAAAAATGTAATATATGGTGAAATGAAAATAAAAAAAAAAAAAAGATAGAATACATTTTCAAATATTTTCCTCACATTTTGCTATGTGCTCTTGACTTTACTAGTGTACAGCAGAAAACAATATTTTTTTATTACTAGTTTAAACATAAGCATAAAGATATACTAAACATTTAAATCAATGTCATTTAACACAAAGGATTGTAATGGTTTGAATTTATTAGGTACAAACAGGCAAGGTAAGAACCTTTCTGATTTGTACTTTGTTTTTGATATATTTATTAGGCCTTGAGAAAGAAACTGAGTGACTTTCACACAAATACTAGATGCACACATTGCAGTCAATTTTGGCTGCTGAAGAGGCTCCTGAGACCACCTGCTCCTCTTCCACTGAGTGCTAAGAACTTGTACTGGGTCTTAGCTAGGTGTTAGAACTCATCAGACTGAAAATATTGTGATTATACTCATGAGATTCATTGTTGTATTAAAAAATTGCAAAATATTCTATCAGCTGGAAACTTTTCAAAACCTAACTTTTTATTCCTATTGCTAAGTTTTTTGTCCACAAAACTTCCCCTCACCTCCCCTCCTCTCACCCCTTCCCATTCCCTTCCCTTCCCTTCCCTTCCCTTCCCTTCCCTTCCCTTCCCTTCCCTTCCCTTCCCTTCCCATTACATATAAAGAGAAAATTCTCTTAGAGGAAAAAGAATCCAAATAAAAGAATATTTTTTTTCTATATCTCTTTGCATACAACCCTCTAATGTTGCTTGAAGAATATTTTTCAGGAATGAGAGCATTTTCAGAACTTGTGCTTACAGTCAACCTTTGCAATATTTGCACAATACTGTGCCAAAGCACAGTACTGATAATTCTATATCATTTGCTTTCAAGTTGTAAGACTCTAAATAAATAACTAAAATGTAAAGCAATTCTGGTTTTGTAATAAAGACATTTTCTAAAGCAGATTAAAAAAAATGCAATTTTATAGTCAGCAATCAGAGTAAGCACATATTTTTACTGAAGTTTTATTTGTTGGATAAAGTCTGGAGGATACGTAGAATTTGGAAAGGCTATTTATACCACTGTCAATTTATCTAAGCAATGTAGCTAACTGATTTATCACAGCTATGTCAGCATTAATCTAGTTCCAGTTTTTCTAACACAGCCAGGACAGACATACAGGCTGAGTGGATCTTTGTAACAAGTCAGAGCACATATATTTTGCAGCCCCATTGATTAATGTTCTCAGATTAAAACTCATAGCACCATTTTACATCTGAAAAATTCAAAATGTAGTAAAATAAGAAGGATACTTGGCAGACTTGCCTTTATAAACTAGCAAATATCTAAAGACTCATAGGACTTAACTTTTAGAATATTTGGTGCATTGGAGAATGTGTCATCTTCATGCACTTTCTTAAATTAAATTTTTCATGCTATGGACAAGATTAGAAAATGAAACTGAAGAAGGAAAGAAAAAAAAGAAAAAAAAACATAAACAAACAAAAAAATCCCAACTATCAGATTTTCTTTTTTACACAATACTGCTAATTTATTATATCTAACATTGCTTGTAGGATCTAATTTAGTACCTTTCAAGGAAAGAATATGTCATGATACAAATAATCTCCTCTCAAAATAAGAAATTAAAATAATAAACCAATAATCTGTATGAAGAAAATAAAGTCAGGCAAAAAAATTGCATCTAGAAATATTATATGACATTTTAAAAATCCACAACAAAATCTAACTAGCATATATTCTAGAATTCATTACATTCCTGCAGGAAATACTGCCCAGTCTTCATTCTGCCAGAATCCCTTAAATTATGCAGCTGATATCTGGCAGACCCCAATGAACTCTTAGGTAGGATAAAATTTTAAAGTGGAATAGTTTCCACTAACACACATTATTTTCTTGCACACAATACATTCTTTATTGAATTTCACTGTCAAATGAAAAAATTTCTCACAAAGTGGTGACTTTAGGTGATAGAAACTTCAGATGGGGATAAATGCTCTCCTAAGGAAGAGAGAACTCATAGTCAGCATGCTGTAGCAGCAGCTAGCTTTGTGCATCATGGATACAAACTGTTTGAATGACCTGAGATAGTTTATCAACTTTTCTTTAACTTACAGGCATAGCCAGTGGCATGAAGCATATCACCATGCACAGAACTGAAACTAACTCAGTGATATAACATGCTCTTTAAGACTGGTTGTTAGGTACATTTGAGTCTTCTGGAACACCCCTCAACAGACTGCAGATTGTCCCAGTTTTGGACAAGGATGGGTGGGAGGTAGAGCATGGAGCTGTGTGTCCAGGTTGTTATTCTATACCATTCACAACACTGCTTCAGGAGCACATATAAGGGATTCTCACTTCCATGAAGAAGTCCATGTCTATGCCTTCAAGTGGGAAAAAAAGGGGATGCGCAGATCCTCCACTGTCATTTTTGTTCCTTCTTTCTAGGGGAGTAAATGGTGAACAAAGTAGTGGGCTTAGTTTGTCATTTTGTTGTTGTTGTTGTCTTGGGCTTGGGGAAGGAGCATGGGTGCAAATAATTTGTCCAATGTTATTGGTTTCTTTTCTTGCCTTAGAGTTGTGGGAAATACGTGGGTGCAGATGGTTTTGTCTGCCATTTTCTTCTTTGTCTAGGGAGCTCACATTGGGTTAGTCAGACTCTGAGCATTTTACATATAGTAACTCTGGTTTTGTATACGTTTGTTAATACTATCATTGCTGTTGCTGTTCGTTTTCTTATCACATTGCAGTTTCCAATAAATTTTCCCTTATCTCAACTTGGGTAAGGGAAGGGGAATGGCTGCATAGAGCTTGATTTCCAGCTCAGTTTAAACCACAACACTGATACTGCTCAATCTCTAGATTTTTCCATAGTACAATTTTTTGGCTTGTTTAGCTGTTAAGCTTCAAGGCAAGACCAGGATTGAAAACAAAGATCAAAGAAAGACTCATCTGAAATGACAGTAGGTTCCTACAATGCATTTGGCTCTTTTACCTCCATAATCTCCAACCATTCTTCAATACACTGAAGGCATATAGCACATTTTCACACTCTAGCCTGTTCCAACACATGCTCCTATTTCAGGTACACAGTGGCACTGTTCATTGTGGTTCTTCATGATATCCAGTAGATATTCAGAGACAAGTGTTGGGGGTTTAATTTGTTTCTTTTTTACTTATAGAATTTTTCCCCAAGTTGCTAGGAGACTAACTGCTGGGTACTTATGGGTGCCTGACCAAAACAAAGAAGTGGCCAAAGGAGAGTGTAGCACCAGGCTACATCCTTTTTTTGGTCTCTAAGAGTTTTTTTCTCTCCAAGGAAAAAAAAGATACCTCGAGCTTTGGGGGCAGGTAAAGGACGGGGCTGGAGGCAGCTTTGCTCTCCTGCTCTTGGCATTGCAGAGAGGACGGTCAGGCTGCTGCTTGCTGGGGGAGGAGTTTTCGCCGTCACCACTGGATCCGGTCCTGAGAAAATCCACCATCATCTCCTTGGGCTCCTGTGTCCAGGAATTCTGAGCTCACCTCCTCCTGCCCTTCTGGGCTGGCCCTGTCCCACTGCTTCCTTGGCACTGCTTTGGGGTTTTTTACTGCGCTGTATCCCCACACTGCCCTGCCCTACTGGGACATCCCTGATGTTCCAGCTACCTCCAACAAAGCCTCTGATACATCCCATCCACCAGTCCAGGATTTTCCACCATTCCAGCTTAGTGTTCTCAGAGTCCCACAGGGGCAGCGAGATCAGAGTGTCCTGGGCTTTGTGAAACAAAGCCCCCCGAGGTGCCTGGTTCTGTTTATCATTAATGCTGTAGTTGTTTGTTTGCCTTGTTGTACATACTAGTAAAGAGCTGTTATTCCTATCCCCATGCCTCTACCTGAAAGTCTGTCCTAGGTTACAATGTTAAGTTGTGCCCAAAGTATGTATTCTATCCCCATCTTCATGAGCTGTGGAAACCAGGTGGGGCAGTGTTTCCCTTATCTTCTGTTCATGGGCCCATCAATTCCTTGCCCATGACTCATGGATAACTCCCTCCGGGAACTATCTCTGTTTAATGGGCCATCAAGGACCCACTGCATGACTCATAGAATGAGATCATCCCATTGTGAGATGCTCCGCCCAGGGGGAGGAGCCAAGCATTCCCACCTGGATATAATCTGGGGTTTGGGACAACACAGGCAGCCTTACCCACTGGACTCGCAGAGGACAAGAGCTACCAGACTTTTCTACAAGATCACTGCTTAGACAAAACCATTTCATCTGGACTGCAACCCACCACCTTAACTAATAGGGTGTCAGGTTGTATTCTGACTCTGTTAGTGGTTTTTTTGTACTGTTGCATTTTTTTATATTGCTTTATTTTACTTTCTTTTATTTCTTTTCTTTTCCTCTTATTAAATTGTGTTTCTGACTTGGAGTCTCTCACTGGTTTTGCTTTCAAACCAACACAAAGGCCCTTTAATTTTCTAAATTATAATAATAATTTGGAGAAAGGGGATTTGAATTTTCCATTTCAAGGGAGGTCCTGCCCTCCCTAGCAGACACCTGTCTTTCAAAGCAAGACACAAGTGTTTTGCACCAGCATGGATATTAATCTCAAACACAGGTGACCTCTCTTAGGGTGATGAGTGTAGAAGGTTTTATGAAAGAGCAAAGCATAATTTTAGAGCTCAGTAGCTGTTCTTTCTAACTCATTCAGCAAGACCATACTTATCATTAATTTGAGACATATATAGATTTGCCAAGCAAACTACTAACTAGACTACTACCAGATATAATATTTTCCCTTTTGACATTTGGGTACATTTAAACAAACTCAAAGGCATTCTCTTCAACAGCTTTAGCTGGAAACAGGAGAAAATTCACCCATTGCACAACAGATTAAATATGAGCTTTGAGTACTTAAAGCTGCACTTTTATTTCTGCATTAGCCCATTTTACATATTTTTCACTTGCTATTAAATGTGTTGTCACTACTTTTAGAGAGGCTGATGATCAATTCAGAATTCAGAGTGTGTGTTTTAGGCATAGAGTGATTTATATAGAGAGGTATGAAGGTGACATATTTTGCCCTGAGGCACAAATGCCCAGTGAGATCACTTGAAAAGGGATGGCCCATCTCTAAAGTTATCTAAGAGTGAACAGAGACCACTTTCCTTTTCTTAGATAAGATCTTTAATAATCTTCGACAATTTTTGAGAAGCAGACTAGACAAGGCAACCATGACAAATATAAAAATCATGTGAAGGTGACTTTGCAAACTGCATCAATCTTTCCTGCACCAGTAACTGTAAGAAACTTGATTTTGTGTCATTCCCTTTTCAGCACTCTTTTTGTATCTTTTCTTGAAGATAGAGAAAGGGATGGTGAGCAGTGCAACTTTGCTAAATAAAGCAAAATAAAAAGCCCTTCCATATGTACATTTGTTTTTTCATGCACTCCATTTAAAATCTAAAAGTGCAAACCACTCGAATTTTATGCTTCGTGTAAGTGTCAAGTTGAATATAGATTTGTCTAAATTGATCTTCAGGACAATCAGGATTCATATTGAATATACTATTCTGACTAGGTTAATAATTGACTTTGCTATAGATAACAGCAACATGTCATCTGCATACAACATGATATGTTACCATTTACTGCTTCAACCTGACTATTTTTAGAATTTCTTGACCATTTCTGTCAAGGTTTCCATTACTATGTTAAGTAAGATAGATGCAAGTCAATCAATCATTTACTGTTATTTTAATGGGTGCAAAAAATAGAAATGGATCTGAAGAACTAGGAAATATGACAGTTATGAAAATTATGACAATTATGAAATTTATGAAATTATTAAAATTTTGGACTGAGTGTATGTTATGTACAATCTCACCATTTAACTCCCTCCACCCCAGCCCTGCTTCTCCATGAACATGCAACAATTCAACAGAATTAATAATTTCCATTATAAAATAAAAAACTGTATGTCAAACACAGGCATTATGGCTAACACTGCTACTGTAGCTCCCATCAAGCCATAGCATGTACATTCTAGTTTCTAGTAAGACAACCTGCTGCATTTTTTTCTTTTTACTGTAAGAACATTATGTTAAATCTTTAGGTAACTAAGGATAAACTGAAGAAATACCAGAAGGTGAATCAGGAGAAAAGAAAAATGCATACTTTTCCCTCCAGGGCTTAGTGCTTGAGGGGATATAGAGACATCTTTTGATGTTTACAAGATGAAGTGCTTTGTTTATCAGACATGGAAAGTATACCCATGTAGCCTTGTGATATATGATTATTTACCTGAAGTTGCTTGTTGTTTTGTCATGGTTTAACCCCAGCCAGCAGCCAATCCCCACATAGCCACTCATGCATTCCCCTGCCAGTGAGATCAGGGAGAGAATTGGAAGAATAAAAGGTAGAAAACTTGTGAGTTGAGTTCAAGGCAGTTTAATAGGGAAGGCAAAAACTTCTCATACAAGCAAAGGAAAACAAGGAATTAAATCACTCTTTTGCACGTGCAGGCAGGTGTTCACTCATCTCCAGGAGAGCAGGACTCTATCACCTATAATGGTGACTTAGGAAGACAAACAACACAACTCCAAGTGTCCCTCCTTCCTTCTTCTGTATCCAAATTCGTACACTGAGTATGATGCCATATGGTCTGGAACATCCCCATGGTCAGCTTGGGTCAGCTGGCTTTGTCCCCTTCCAACCTCCCATGCACCCCAAACCTCCTTCCCATTGTGAAAGTACAAAAAACATGTGCTGAACATAAACACTATTCAGCAAGAGCAGAAATATCATATATTATATATATATTATCAACTCTGTGTTCAGCACAAATCCAAAACACAGCCCCATAACAGCATTTGTGAAGAAAATGAACTCTTCCCCAACCAAAACCAAATGAGGGGCATACAGAGATGCATACAAAATGAAGGGCTACTAAATGTTAGACATAAAAATATTTAAACATCTTTAAACATCACCTTCCACTGTCCTTGAGATGCCCAGAAATTTTCTTAAATTAGGCAGAAATATCAAGAAAGAATGTAAGAAATTATCTATTAAAGAGATTAAAATTAAGCTGCATAATAAAAATTATTAAAGTATTATTCAAAATCGTATACCATAAGTTAATCATTGGGCACTGATGCATGCCTTTAACACACAAAATTCTACTTGGGAAGAACTCTTTTGAAAAAGACACCATTTGCATGCATGCAAAAAGCAGTGTAAAGATACATCCGTTCATATTTTCAACTTTGTGGTTATAGATATAGTGTTCATATACTTTGAAAAATTTACAAATATATTTTGTTTATGTATCTGTAGATATGCACATATGTATGTTCATGTGTATGTGTGTATGTGTGTATTTGTATGTGTGGTTTTAGTCATGTTTTGACAAATTTTAAAAATTAGTTATGCACATCATATAGGAAAATTATCATGCTTTTTCCTTATATAAGTGAAAAGAATGCGTAAATGAGAAAAAACAATTTTCTTCTTTCAGTTTTTTCTTATCTTTCTGTCATTTACTGCTACTTGGAAACAGTAGGGAAACAATGATAAACTTGAGAGACAGAAAAATAATATGAGAAAATCAAGCTGCACAGGCTGAACATGGGACAAAGTATGTTTTCTGTTATGAAGATATACACATAAAACAAAGGATATGACCTTGGACAAAAATGAAGAGTAGAAGGGTAAAAAATTAGTCAGGAATGGACAAATAACAGTTTTAGATAAAACCTCAGGGCAGCTGGATACAAGACAGATATTTCAGATGAAAAGGTGTGTTTGAAACATTAGGAAAAAGGTGAGTTTGGACTAGTCTTTTTGCCTAATGAATGGATTTAGTCCTTCATAGTCTGCTGATGAATTTGAAGGAAAGTATTACTTACTTGGTAAAAAAATATATTTGAATGATGTAATACCATGTAGGTTCATGAGATCAGTACTGGCTATGTCTGATCCTTGTAAGTGAAGATGAATAACAGCAAACAACAGGAAGATATTGTACTTCCTTGTTCTGTAACTAGAAGTTGGAAGGCATTATTTTAATACTTTTCAGATTCTCAATAGGCATTTTAGTTTTTCTTTGACATACAGATACTTTTATGATTGTGAACAACTGCACCGTCTCCTTCACTCCCCTACTCCCTCTTTCCATAAATGCAAGGCATCAGATAATATTGTTGTCCTGTGCTGTTGAGGGTCAGGCATCTGTCACTGTTTTCTTTAAATAAAATCTGTTATTTCATAAGCAGCATTTTGAGTTCTGGCAGATATGGTTTCGCTTCTGTCTTCATTGTATGCTATATAAAGTATATATCTGTATCCAAAGGTAATGTAAATAATCACCTTTCTTGAATAAAGGACTATTTCTACTTATTGCATATCTGTCTCAAAGGATATAGTAAAGTTCCTGATGAAAGTTAGTGAGTTAAAATGTTACAAGGAAGAAAATCAATCTAAAAACTACTCTTACATTTTGCTTTGAACACAACAAAATGCTTTTTGAAATCATCTCTTCAAGCACATCCTTATGAAAGTTATGGAGGGACTAAATGCATCCCAATTTTTTATACTCTTCAGTCTGTTCAGCTTAATATTGGTTATATCCCATCTCTGCTTGTAATTTTCTGCTTTCATCTATTAAGAAAGGCTTGATATGACACTGAGCAATCTGAGGAAGACTATCACCCCTTAATAACTAATCAGATTTATTTCCAAGCAATGCTTTGTCATTTTTTTTTCTTATTAAAACCAGAGATACGATTAAGAGCATTTTTCCTTTATCTTATTCTAGTCAGGGTAACAATGGTGTGATCTATCTAAGAAATGTTTACTCTCAACCACTGCTCTTGTTGTGAGTCACATTTAGGTTCTTTAGGCTGAACTCAGTTGCCTAAGGCTGTAAAAGGCCTTTTCAAATACTCCTTAATATCTCAGAATCACAGAAAGGTAAAGGTGAAAGGGACCTCTGTGGGTGATCCAGTCTAATCCCACCTTGTCAAATAGTGTCCCCTAGAGCGCATTACTCAGGGTTGTGTCCAGCTAGCTTTTGAATGTCTCCAGAGAAGGAGACTTCACAATCTCTCTGGGCAGCCTGTTCCAGTTCTCTGATATCCTCACAGTAAAGAGGTTCTTCCTCATGTGGACTTTCTGTGTTGCAGTTTCTGCCTATTACCATTTCATTACCATGCCCATTTCTGTCTATTGCTCAGCACTCCCAAGAAGAGCCTGGCTCCATCCTCTTGAATCCTTCTTTCAAATACTTCCAAACATTGATGAGACCTCGTATCAGTCTTTTCAAGTCTGAACAGGCCCAACTCTCTAGTAAGAGAGATAGTAGAATATCCTCATCATATTCACAGCCCTCTGCAGTACCTCCTCCAGGAGCTCCGTCTCTCTTGTGCTGATGAGCCCAGAACTCTTCACAGTGCTCCAGATGCCGCCCTCATGAGGGCTGAGAAGAGGGGCAGGATCTCCTGCCTTGACCTGCTGGCAATGCTCTTCCCAGTACACCCCAGGATACAATCAGCTTTCTTGGCTGCCAGGACACACTGCTGGCTCATGGACAGCTTGTTGTCCACCAGGACCCCCAGGTCCTTCTTTGAAGAACTGCTTTCCTGCAAGTCAGCTCCAAGCCTGTACCAGGGCATGAGGTAATTCCTCCCCAGGTGCAGGACCCTGCACTTGTCTTTGCTGAATTTCAGAAGGCCTTGCTCTTTCATCTCTCCAGCCTGTCAAGGTCGTTCTGCAGGGTTACACAGCACTCTGGGGTGTTAGCCACTTCTGCCAGCTTTGTGTCACCCCCAAACTTGCTGAGGTTACACTATGTGCCTTTATGCAAGTCATCAATGAATAAATTAAAAAAGACTGGACCCAATATTGACCCTTGAAGAGCACCTAATTGCTGAACCACAACACTGCAACTAGACTCTCTGTAGCTGATCACAACCCTCTGAGGCGTTCCATGCATACAGTTCTCAATTTACCTCACAGTCCATTCTTCCAGCCTGTACTTCTTAAGTTCTTGGCTTAAATTTCAGATGCCCCTCTTGAATGGTTTAGGCATACAGTCTTCAAGTCATATCTCAGATTCATAGAATGTTTTGGATTAGAAGGGACCTTAAAAATCTTTTAGTTCCAACGCCACAGACAGGGACAAGAACACCTTTCACCAGACCATGTTGCTTAGAACCCCATCCAACCTAGCCTTGAACACTTCCAGGGACTGGGCCTTCACAACATCTGTGGGCAACCTGTTCAAGTGTCTCACCACCCTCACAGTAAAGAATTCCTTCCTAATACCTGTTCTAAACCTATCCTCTCTCAGTTTGTCCCCTCTCTGTCCTTGGAAAAATCCTTCTCCTATTCTCCTGTAAGCCCCTTTAAGACGTTCCTGGTTTTCTTCTGGAGAAGAGGTTTTTCTGAAGAATCTCAGAAATTTTCTGAAGAATCTCTGGAGAAGATGTTTTTTCTGAAGAATCTCAGAAATTTTCTGAAGAATCTCAGCTCTCTCAGCCTGTCTTCATGTTAGAGGTGCTCCAGGCCTCTTATCATTTTTGTGTCACTCATCTGGACTTCCTCCAACATTTCTCCATTGCAGCTGTCAAATTCACAGAATTGTCTTGGCTGTCCCAGGACAAAGCCAGTGGTATAGGGGGATAATAATAATAGCCTTTTCACTACTCTGGTAGCAAACTAACATTCTAATAAAAACAACAATGATCACATCCAATCCTATAGAATCATATTTGGTCCAGGATGACAAAGGACACTGAAATGCCTAACCCTACATTTTTACACAATTTTCAATGCTAAGGGAGACTATATCAGAACCCCAAGTGTTCCAACAAGTCCTGACCAGGCTGTAAAGACCTTTCTCTGTAATCCTGTTCTACAAGTGCTGCCACTGCCAGAAGTTTGGTTACCAGTGTTCCAGGTCATCTCTGATGTACTGCAACTGTGTAAACCTGGAACAAATGGCTGGAAAAATCACAATATTGTATCAAAGAAGCAGCAAGAGCACATCTCTGGAATCTTCAGCCATTGTCTTCTACTCAAAGGGGTTGCATTTTACTCCAGGCCCTTATCTCTTGCCCGACCTTTGTCATTAGAATGTTGTATCTGGCTTTGTACCTTGCTGATCCTGAAGCTACATCATGTTATTACATACAGTGGTGTGTCCTGGAGCACTGTTGTTACTTTTAAGGCTTAAGGATAAACTTCCATACCTTCCCAAGGTGATTTTGGTTTCTGGAGGAGGATTTTCATTGACAAAGAGCAATTATTTTAGAGGTCTCTCCAGGTTTTTTTTATTGCTTCCCTTTCTGCAGCTGCCCCCCACTTCCCATTAGACTACATTTATCTCCACTTGGCAAATACACATATGGTGTCAATTTTATATTTATTAAAAAAAGCTGTGCTTTCTGGGTATAGAAATTATAGATATATTTCTATAAATATATTTCTGGGTATAGATATATCAAATTAACTGTTTACTTCTGTCAATGTGTATCAGGAATGCAATGGATAGTAAACTGTCATTTTGGAAATATAAAACTATCAAAAATATAAAGTTAATCAATTATATTGACCCTACTTTCACAGGTAAGTTGCTTTTCCCATCACACAATCTACTTAGCAAGAAAGTAGAGATTTAGATAATGTGTTTAAATTAAAAAAAAAAAAAAAAAAAGGAAAAAGAAAAAAGAAAACCTATTCAAAGTTGTTGGTTGGGTGGGTTTTTTTTGGTTGTTTTTTTTTTTTTTTAGTCTATCAAGGGAACGATTTCCCCCAATGCATGATGGAGTTTAGGAAATGATAGGAAAGTTATAAAAGTGATTTTACAGAAATCCCAGGAATTGAATTATTTAATCTGACTCACAGAGGAAAAAAATAAAAGAAAGGGACAAACTCCAAACCAGATTCTGTAGTTAAACACCCCCACTAAGTACCCTAATTTTCATCAAAAATGCATTGAAATGTAGCAATTGTATTATTAAGGAATAAAAATAAACTTCTCCCAAAGTGAATAACCCAATTTTGAGAAACATCATGATTCATTCTTTTCATTCCTTTCATGTATTACATGCTTAATAGAGAGAATAAAACAATTTCCTATTTAACGTTATGCTTTGGTGTTCTCATAGAATAACTCCCTACTCCACTCCCCTTTCATCCAGTTTATAACTTGAAGGCTCAATTTAGTTCAAAATTTATTTATGCCATAGTTTTTTCTGATTTTTTCATGAGAAATTATTAGAAGATGATTCTGTAGCTAGTACATATAAAAGCTTTAAAACTAATGCTCTTCAAAAATTAGTTTCCTTTTGAGAAGGAGTGGTAAAAAAGAAGCACCTAATAGGCAGGAGCATTGATTTTCTCCAACCTGAGACTTACTCCAAAAGTGAGTCTTTCCCTTTTCTACAGTCTATTGTTCTTCATGAGCTGCTCCAGCATGGGTTCCTGCAGGGGAACAGCTGCTTCACTGTGGTCTTCATCGCAGGCTGAAGTGCAATCTCTGCTCTGATGCATGGAACACCCCCCCCCCCTCTTTTTTTGAGACCTTGGTGTCTGCAGGGATATTTCTCTCACATATTGAAAGGTTGACTCTGTTTGACATATAGAGAAGCCATTCGACTTTCCTATCCCTGAAAACTTTGCCACACAAAACTAATACAAGGTTAAAGCTTGCATTCCCAAAATTCAGGGTTCTGGCCCTGCTTTTTGTACTGCTTCCTCCGCTTAGTAGCGTGACCTCCACCTTCTCATGGTCACTGCAACAAAGACTGTTCCCAGATTTCAATTCACAGCTCCTTCTTCCTCATTTGTAAATAACAGGTTCAGGTGACAACCTTTCCTTGTCAGCTTCTTGAACAACTTTGTTGGGAAACTGTCATTAATGCAATCATAGATTGCTTGTGCACTGATATGTAGACGTTTTAACAAATTTCAAGGTGGTGAAAATTCTCCATGAAAATCAGTACAAGTCACTGTGAGATTTCTTTCTGGTTTTATCCAACCTGACCTCCCTGAAGAGCCTGTATCCAGCCACTGTAATTCACCACTGTGTGAAGCATGGGCATATGAAGCTTCTAAATTAAAAACATTATTTCATTTATATGCCTTAAGTTTGATAAATTTTATCAATTTTATACTGGATTCCACTCATGAGAGGTAGTGTATTAAATATAAATTTTATCAAAACTAACTGCAAGTTATGGAAGGAAAAAAGATGACAATTACTTAAAATTCTATCACATTTGAGGGTTTTTTTTGTTCCCTTGGAAGTATCCCCACTAAAGGACTCCATTCAATAATCTCAATATCCATAAAAAAGTGGTAGACATTAACCTGATACTTCTGCACCTCTTTGAAGAATCAACAATAAATATTCCTTGTTTCTTTCTTTCTCAACACACATAAGAGGTGAATATTCAAACTTTAGAAATTTAGTCTATAGTTATGTGTCTTAGATTTCTAATTTATACTGCTGAAATATTTTTATTTTCTATTTGTGGCTATGGACATGTTAGAACCACAATGTAAGACCATTTTCCTGGTAATAATAATAATAATAATAATAATAATAATAATAATAATGTAACTTCTCACTCAACAACCAAATATTTCTAATTCTTTTGACAGAGGAACATTCAGTCAAATTAATAGAAGCCCCAGAGATAAAGACAAAATATACAACATCACCATTTGAAACCTAGATGGAAAAAATATAATCAGACCTAGACTTTACTAAAAATTTTATCTTAAGTAAAAAACATGATAATATTATTTATGATAGTCATAAAAGCAATTAACTTGAAACTCATGAAACTTATAGTCAATATATAAATTGATTTTTGTGCAGTCTGTTATGAATCACTGCCATGCAAAATATGAAGCCTAAGAAAATTTTCTAGTAGATTAGAGAAACAGGAAATACTGCAGTTTTCAAATACCATACTGAAAGTTTTACCTGCTCTGAATTCAAAAAACAAAATCTTATCTGAGGAATTGGAATCTCTTTTATAAAAAAATTAACAAGTTAATAAAGCTACTGCTGAGAGTAGACTTTTCATAATAAAGTAAGATTTATTTTAAACTGCTAAATTAATTCCAAAGAATACAGTTAATTTTCTGAATGTATTGAAATACATACAATATTTGACAAGGAGAATCTAATTAAAATGAAATATCATTTGAATAATATTTTAATCTTACTTATCTCAACTGGGTAAGTATTAACACATCCTTTAATTTGCATTTCATTCACTGATTTCATATGCAGTTTCTCACAATGAGTAATGGCACACTTAGAGTAAGATAGTATAGCTTTGCTGCACTCTTGCCTATTGTCATATTCACAATAAGCCTAAACTATTTGTAACTGTGTATAAACTCTTTTTTACCTTTTTTTTTTTTTTTTCATAGAGTGAAACAGATTTAAAATATCTACTAGGATATATTTCACAATAGTTACTTGTCAACAATTAGAAAGCCATTTTACTTGTTCCTTTCTTTTTTAAAATCAATATTTTTCTACCACTCCCTCTAATGTTGCAGTGTCTACTGAGGATTATTTAGAATTGTAAGGAATTATGGCTAGCTTTATCAGTTTTATGCTGACTCTCATTTTTCATTTGGTATAAGCATGGCTAAAAATTTATTAGAAGCTTCATTGAGTGATTTCAGTGATAAAGTGATAAAGTCAGAATTTGTGCAATGTAAATATTTAAATAAATATGTTTTGGAATATGCATAATTTTTTCACTGGTAATGAAAGTTCATAAGCTATTTATTTACTTGACAGTACTTAGTCTAAGGATCTGTCTTGTCCTGATCTGATTTTAGTTTCTTTTAGCTGTTCATATTCCACCCCAAAGAGTTCTGTTGTCTGCTGTCTACTTGTTGTCTAAGCCCCATGCAATTCAAGTAAGACTAGCATTTGTGAATTTAGGACCCAAATTTCAAGGAGTATTTCAAGGGTGACCATAGCACAAGGCAGGGAGGGTGGTTAGATTCTGAGAAGGTTATGATGAACAATTTTTATAGTATTAGTAGTGGCACTTTTCTATTAAAACTAGAAAAAATCAGATATGACGACAAATAACATTGTAATTAAGTCCTCACCAAACACCTGGTGGGTTTTGTCTTGTTTTGTTTTGTTTTTATTCTTTCCCACTGGTGTTGACCATAGGAGTTTTTGGCTTTTTTTGGTTTTTCACATGACTATCAAGTAAGTCATGAGTTCTCAGCCAGAGCACCTGGTAAAAAGCCTAAGCTTTATTCAGTGAGTGGAAACTAGTGCACTACTCCATCAAGCTAACCCTACCTATGATAATATAATTTATAATTAGTCAGGTAATTATATACTTAAGCATAACCATGTTTGACACCTTTGTGTTAATGTCATTATATTTTTAAGAATATGAAAAAAACCTGATAATTCCTAAGGGAGGAAATGTTAACACTTGTGGAATACTTAATTTTTTTACCTTTTTCTGGAGCAGCAACAGAATAGAGAAGTGATTATTTGTTATTTTAAAATCTTCTTGAAAACTGATGTAGGCCATTGCTAATCTTGAAGTACATTCTACAGGTATAATATATTCATAAATTGGCTACTGACGAATAGTATTAGGTATAGATATTTTAATCATATTTTAAATTTCAAACAGGTACTACAAAAAAAAAAGATATTTTAAAAAGATTAATACTAAAATAAACAATGCATCAAGTAATCTGTGAAAAGACAAATACCTTCACAAATCTAGTACCCTTAAAAATTCCAGAACAGAAGAAAAATGAGCATGTAAACAAAACAGGCAACTAAAAGGGTGTATTAAAAGAAACATAGCTAAAATAGGTTTATTTCATTTACAATGGAAAACAAGGACTTCCAGTCTCCAGAGAAAGAGTAAAGTAAGAGAATGAGGAGGGGGAAAAAAATGGAAAATATCTAAGTAAAACTTACGAATTATGAGAAAAACACATGTTGGAGGTGGAACTTTAGGGGTGTCTTCAAGGGTTATTTGTGGATTCAGGCATTCAGTAACCTCCCTCTGACTCTGGATGACAGTCCTGGAATGTAACTATGCTACTGATTTTTCATATTCCAGTGACAGGTCACCACTCACTGCAGTCATTCTTTGGTTTGCCAAATTCTCTCTGCACACTGCATATTTCAGACATTTGGTAAAGAATTCGAATTCTGTGACTAAAACCAATAGAAAATAGACAATTCATTTTCTAGCAATGAAATTTCAGTGTTATTTGCTCTATTAATAAAATCTTGTATGCAATTAATAAGATCTTGTGTGAATTCAGTTTTTTGGAAAGGGGTTAATTAATGATTTGTAATGCAAGTAGTGAGAACAAATTAATTTATATTATACCAATAATATAAATACTTACATATACTAATTCAAAGTAAAGGATAAACAGAAATGGTTCTGGGTATTTTTAATGTGATATTTAGAGATGGAAGTTTTGGCAGGTTTAGTCAAAAAAAGCCAGCGACAACAAAAATATGCAAAGTGTCATTTAATTCTTAGACACAAAGAGAATCCTGCCTACTCCATTTCCATTACAGTTTTATTGTTTCTTAATATCCAAGTGTCCTTCCATTAGGTTAGTGAGTTAACTTTCCTTAAAATGATATTCACTAAACTAAGGTCTAAGAGAAACATTCTGTTTCATTTGAGAGGTTTTACATTTGGTTTTACAACATTAAGAGAGGTGTGCTGGTTTTGGCTGGGATAAAGTTAATTTTGTTCAGTATAGTAGTTAGTATAGGAATATGATTTGTATTTATGCTGGAAACCATTGATATCTCTGAGATGCTTTCATTGCTGCTGAGAAGTGCTTACACAAAGTCAAGACCTCCTCTGCCTCTGTCCACTTCACCAATGAGGAGGGTGGGGGTGCACAAGAAGCTGGGATGGGACACAGAGACAACACTTGATCCAGACTGATCAAAGGGATATTCCAGACTATATGGTGTCATGCTTGACATATAAAGCTGAGGGAAGAAGTAGGAAGGGAGAGCAACAGTCAGTGTGATGGTATTTTTTTTAAGTCACCATTATGTGTGATGGAGCCCTGCTTTCCTCGTCATGGCTGAAAGCCTCCCTGCAGCTGGGAAGTGGTAAATAAGTTCCTTTTTTTGCTGTGCTGAGCATACAGTTTTTGCTGTTTTGTTATTAAACTCTCTTTGTCTAAAGCCACAAGTTTTCTCACTTTTACCTTTTTGATTCCCTTTGCCATCCCACTGGATGAGAGTGACTGAGCAGCTGGGTGTACTTAGTGGATAGCTGGGCTTAAACTGTGATATTGGGTGACAACGACATTTTGCACCACGCACTTAAAAATAAACTTGGATTATTTCTTTACTTCTAATATAAATAATGTGACAGTGATTTAAAATGTATCAGAGCACAACGGTCTTATCAAGTTCCTGAAAGGAGCCAGGGATATCCTTCTTCTGTCTACAAATAATTATATGTTTTCCTGACACACTGGTTCCAGGTCTGATTTAATCTTATGAGCTTTCTGAGAGCATGATGGTGGTTTTGGTTTTGGTCTTGGTTTTCTTAATATTCTTTAGGAATAGATAATATATAACAAGAAATTTGTTCTTGACTGCAATTTTTTTTCTATTTTCTTTTACTTTAATCTATTATTACTCACTAGAAAAAAAACCTGCACCAATGTTAATATAAAAGAGCCATTCACATCTTTTAGAACTCATATTTTTTTATCTCCAGTTTATAGAAAAGAAAACATTATAGAATGTTTCCAGAAAGGCTGGGATGAGAAATTATTAAGAAATAGAAATCAAACTTTTTGCTTTATTCTTCACTCTTACAGCATGCATATCTTCATTACAATTGGATAAAATACAGGACTAGAAAAGTTAAATGTATAAAGACACAACTTTCTAATATTATGCTCATAGGCACACCAGATAGGTTTGTTAATTACAAAATTTAATTATAGTATCCATCTTTCATTTTATTCCTTGAGATTTAAGTGACATTACATGAGCTCATCCATCATGTCATTGTTGCTTGTCCTCCTTCTTGGATTTTGTATATGAGATGAAATATCACTCTAACAAAAAAAGGAAATTAAAAAATCTTTGTAGATACATTTTATGCACAAATACAAAAACTGTAAGAAAACTATCTGCTGAGCAATTTCCAACCAAGACAGGGATAAACAGGAGGAGAGAGTGCAAGATAAACAAGAATATTATAATGATTCTCACTATTGATCTATGGAGTTATTTATGCAAGGTAAAATCTTCTGAATAATGATGATGATAACTCAAAAAGTTTGGTGAAAAAGGTGCAGAATCTACACAAAATATAGTGATATGAATTTGTAAATATTAAGATAACCTCACCATATTATTCAAAGGATAGATGAAAATTTTTTGTTATAATTTTTGATCTGAAATATAATTTATAAGTAGTCAAAATAATAGTTGAAGAACATAAAGTAACTGTTGTGTAGAAGTTAAAATTGTGTAAGAGAAATCCCCAAAACATTAGAATTTGCTATAAATTCATTACTCTCTAAATGCTGAAACTTTTTTTATTCTACTTTGAATCATTCTCATGTTTATAGAAGCTTACATTCATAGGTAGGACATTAAATATAACCTTCAATCTCAATATTTATATTGTTTTACCTTCTTAATTGTTAATATAAAAACTTTCAAATTTCTTCAAACAAAAAAGCAAAAGCAAATCAAGACCTTTTTTTTTCCTTCTAATTTTGTATTGCAAGTATTTAGGATTTCCCTTAGACTCAAACGGGTAGCATAGTAAAATACCTATTCCTAAATCCTATGGTGTAGTATATTGTCCTATATCTAGTAATTCATTCCCTTTAGCTGTATCATTCAATATCTCTTTTTTGACAGGATGCAGAGCTTATTTGTATCAAAAGAAGTAGACCATGTGTATACTTTAGTTTTATTAAAACAGTAATACAAGTTAATACTGTTCACTTAAATCTACATCATATTCATTGTAGAACTAAGGCATTTATTACAAAATCTTTATTTGAACATTGCTATATTGCAAATAATATTTTTTTTTATTTGAAAATAGCATTTTTATGGTGACATTTAAAGCAAAAACTCAATAATTGGAAAGGATACAATATTATCTATAAATCTTACACTGCAATTCTTTTCCTTCAATAGATGCACAATAGTTTTTCATCATTTGCTAGGACTGTGTATAAGTTGTTACATAGTATAAAATTTGTCAAGACAAAAAGCAAGATAAAACTTAAGCATTTGAAGTCATATCACAATGGTTCAGCATAATTCACATACTTTTTCAGAGACCTCTCTCCATAGTACTTTCCATGAACCCAACACATGAAACAAAGTAATCTAAAGATACCTTACTAATAAGGTTTATGGTTTGGGTAGATTTTAGTAAATGAGTCAGTCCTCATGTGCATATCCACAACCTGATTTGTTTGGGTTTCCTCTCTGCCAGTGTGTCAATGGACCAATGTGTGGCAAGTAGCTTGTACGCATTCTATCAAATTTTCTTCTCTCAGACAGTGTCAACGACAACCATATTGTCAGCCTGAAGTGGCAGCATTCAGGCTATACCTGAATATCATTTGTTATAAATGCTGGCTAGCACAGCAGCTGGTCTAACAAACTATATCTTAGGGAAATGTGTTGTAGAAAACTCTCAGTTTCCCATTCTTGGGGTGTTACCATGCAAAAACAATCTACAAGTTCATCAGATCTCTTCTCTGAACCTCTGGCTCTGGCACAAATCACCCTTTGGGGCTGTGGGGAAACTTAGTGCCTAAGAAATGTCATAATGTACTGCTAATTCAAATGGCTCAGAAAAAATCAGGAGTCCTTTGATATTTCCTTAAACTCCTGTCACAAACAGAGAAGCAAGGAAAAAATGATAACTGTCTTTCTACTATTACAAAAAATTCCAAATCTATCTGAAAAACACTACAACTGCAAAGGACTCTGTTAGTTACTGAGCTCTTAGAGAAATTGTGGGTTTTTTTCCTGGTGCTTTGGTTGTCATAAAGAAATAATCACATCTCTCAAAACTTTTCTGAAGCACTTAGTGGTGGTTCTGGTACTTGGTTAGAACACTGCTCTAAATACTTTTCAAAATGACTTGAATGTACATGATGTCAAGATAGGATTTTGAATAGAATGAGTAAAAGATGATCTCAAAGACTTTGATTAAAAGTCTGATGGAGTCAATGGCATTCTTAATTAAATAATGTATTGAGTGGTTTATTTCACTTACATAAATTATGGATCACCTTGTGTTATCTTGAATATTCAGTTTCTATTTGATTTTATGTTTATGTAATACATTTCTCAAAATATATTACATTTTCCTTAAAACAGAAATAAAGAATGAGACTATAAGTCTATAAGCACTATAAGCAGTGACAAAAACTCCCCACCTTCTTTCCCAATCTACACTTGTAGAGCTGAAAGCATCTTTGAGAATTACATTTCCATTTGTCTCATTTTTTATTAATTCAGAAAACAATATTTTTTGAATTTGTTGCAGGCTTTCAGAATTACAGTCTAACTTATTTAGTGCCATCTCCAGTTATGGCTGAGTTACAGAACTAAGGGATAAGGAAACAAAAATATTACTGCTGTCACAGGGCAAAACACAAGAATAATGTAAAATATAAAGAAAATGTCATTTAAATGCAAGGTTTTGAAAGGAGAAAAGGTGATTGATGGCAGTTCTAAACTCTACAAGGCAGGCAAACTATTGGGAATTCACCAGTAGTTCTGCAATTAATTAGCATACAAATACCAGTATTTCCCTGTGTGGAACATATGGTATAGATTGATGCATACATTTTATAAGTCACAAAAAATAACTAAAAGACTTCTTTACATTTGGTCCTGGACAGTCAGTGTGTTTAACATAATTCAGCTTTCTAATTGAATACACTAACTACAAATTTATAAAATATTAATAATCCAACATATATTTAATATACCTATTTACACATGTGATTATTAGTATTTTTATGGTTTTGTATATTAAAATGGACTGAAAATGCTAAAAACCTAATAGTATTAACTCTCTTGTATGTACATAGAATGATAAGGTTATCAATTGTCATGTATATACATAAAAAATTACTCAAAATAACATATTGTTTACAGATCAGAGATGTTATTTTGAACATCTTTCCTTCTGTGCAGCACTGCTGATTAATGATAGTGTTTACATCTAGATATGAACTTTCCATTATGACATATTCTTGGTAGTAATCAGAGACTGTTTCTGGGTTTTAATTACTCCTTAGTGTTTTGGTATTTCAAAAACCCCAACATCTCCAAAATAACCCCAAAGACACCTGCCCCCCATGTCCCAAACCTCCACCCTCCCAAAAAAAGATCATTGATATTTTTAAAAAGAGCACATCTGAAGTTTTAAGATAGCTCTTCGTATTAGTTTTTCATAGGTTAAAGACAGGTATAATATTTAATTGTGTGAGGTAAATATATTGAGATCATATTTTGGGAGAGACCAAAGCTGGATCTTTTTCAATGTCTTGATTTCAAGGGTTGCTGTTTAGCTAAAAAGGCAGGAAGAACAATAGACAAAAACAATTCCTGAACACACATTACCTAATATCCTTTTTACATTCATTTTTATTCAAAACTTCAGGAACCTGAACCCAAGCAGACCTATGACATTCTTTTCATAGAAACATAGAATCATTGAGATTGGAAAAGACCTTGCACATCTTTACACAGTACAACTGCTTTCTGTGAACTACCACCTTCTGATTTGGATCTGATTCCTAGCTCCTTCACTGGAAGACAAAGAAAACAACCCATTCCTTCTCCATGGCGCTTATGAAAACATATTTCACCCTCAACCAAGGCACCTCTCATCTGAAATGAAGACCCCTTGCTTATGTAGTCAGTACTTCCACAGAAACAATTTCACTTAGACTAGAGAGAGGAAGCTGATTCCTGACCAGCACTGCTTCTTGCTGTCACAGCACCAAGGGACTGACAGCCATGGGGGACTTCAGTGGAGTCCTGGGACATGTGCAATATGGGGAGTCTTGGGGGCTGGCCAGGGATAGATGGGCCTGTCAAAGCCTTCAGAGCACAGACATTTCTAAAAGGTCTTTTGTTCAATTGCATTAGTTCTAAAAATCTTGGCAAATATGGAACAGTTTTAGAATCCACAAGAGGACAGAGTATTCAGAGAGATAATTTTATGAAATGCTGAATGTGAGAGTCTGAACCTCATGACTTGGGGGTGCTTCTCATATATTGAATTCCACTGAAATAATGATTAGAAAACAGCCATGACTTTAGATAGTATAATCATCAAAGGGTTAATTCAGGCATTGTGTCTTCATGATTCCTTTTTTTCCATACATTTGTGGAATTCAACAAAGATACTGTTTAATGATGATAATTACAGTGACTGCAACATTGCTAGAAACTAGAATAAACAGACTTCTCAAAGATTTAAAAAGATATAATGAGCGATCTTAATTAAATACTCGCACAGTTTTCTCAGATCTACTGTAAATACCTTCTGGGTTTTTAGAAAAAGTGATAACTTTCTATTTAACAAGTTTTCATTTGTGCTATGTGTCTTTCTTTAATTTTCTCAAGTTAAGGTCAACTGTGCTAACCTTTATGTCTTTTATCTGAGACTTCTCAAGAAGTATGAATCATTTATTTTGTAATCTCCTGCTTTACAGTATAAATACTGTATTTTGTTAACCAAGCATAATAAAACACTGAGTTTCACAGCAATTCAATATGCATTGTGTTTGCTTGTTCTGATTAGTTTATTCTAGCTCAATGATAAACTCCAGAGGAAAGGGAAAATTTCCTTCTCCTTAAATGCAACTCATCATCTTCACATTTGTGTATGTGCATGTCCATATTTGGAAAGAGATATCTGAAGTGTCAGAGAGAGAAAACTGGAAATAAAAGATATTGTCATGTAGCTTTGAAGACCCTCAAAAGAGCAGGAGTCTGTCTACAATTACACAACAGACCAGAGGAAAACTTCAGAGGTAACATAAGAAACTTTTTTACAAACAAAAAAGGGAATTCTTTGAAGTTTATTCAGCCCAGGAAGTTACTGAAATTTATTAGATTGGAAGAAGCACTAGAAGAAAAAAATGCAGTCACTACAATGGCACAATGGGAAAAGGAAATTTTTGTATTTCGTGACTTCAACCAAAGAGTTATCTTTATTTTCTGATACTTTTTTTATATCACCAGTGTTCTGATAAAATGTTAACTGTAGGGTTTGAAACTGTTTTGAGCCTTTTCTCAGTTCAAGAAGGAGGGAGGTGTGAGTGTGTATAAGTGCATGTGCCTGAGAAAGAGGAGGGAAAGAGGGTTGGAGAGAGATTCTAGAAAATATATTTGGAGTATAAATAAAATATAGTCACCTCAAATTATCTGTATTGTGTTACTCTTGTTAGTTACATAGTCTACAGCTACTTTTGAAATCCCTGTGGATGAAAAGGAGTTGATGTGTAGAGAAAAAATCTTGTTATGGAGGATATAATCATCACCCTGTACATCACACATCTCAAGGTGTTTTATTTCAGAGTAAATTCAGTTTGGTCATATGGACTGAAAACATATTTTCAGCTGAAGATCATTCAGTGCAGTCCTGCAACTCATTTTCCACTTCTCTGAAATAAGCCAAGTTCTTAGGTGAAGACAGTGCTCCACAATGAACTGAAATAGTTTTAATAGGGACTGACAATAAGTAGGTTGCTTCAGAAGCTTCCTCCAGTCTAGACTAAAACTGATTCAGATATGCTCTTAGTAGATAGTTCCTATTCAGGATTTAGTTTTAATTCTTTGCTCTTTTTACTTCTATACAAATTGGAAAGCTCTGTGAGTTAATTTTGCCCCTGTGAGTCCATTTGAACACCAGCTGCAGATCTGTGTTATTGTTTGCATGATATATAAAGTGCTTTGGGATTGATGCATGAAGAGCATGACCAAGGTCTAAGGATACTTGCAAGTGACAGCATATTTCTGCAAATATATCATGCCGTGTGTATATACTTGTAGTAATACTATGATTACTCCTACTGATTTCCCACTGTTGTCTCAAAAGTTCAATATTTCTATATATATAATACTTTCAGCCATATATAATCCATGTAGTTGATAATTTACGTCCCCTTGGTTTACATTCCCCTCCCTAGAATGGAGACAGATTTCTTCATAGCAGCCTGTGTGGTGCTGTGCTTTAGATTAGTAATTAAAACAATATTGGTGATACAATTGTTCTAGGTATTACTGAGCAATACTTGTGCAACATTGAGGTTTTCTTTGCGTTTCAGACTACTCTACCTGAGCAAGTAGAATAGGGATAGGTAAAAATTTGGGAGGGGACACAGACAAGAGAGCTGACCCCAATGGATCAAAGGGATTTCCCATACTGTATAACACTATGCTCAGAAATAATTAGGGGGCATAATTTTTTGGAAGGGTTTGCAGCTCAAAGACTGAGCATTGGTTTGTTTGTAGGAGGTGGTGAGTCATTTGCATCACTTGCTTGTTGATATGGGGTTATGACATGGTGGGCAACTATTTTGTTTGTCTTTTGTTTGCTTTGTTGGTTAGTTGGTTGGTTTGGTGTCCCGGTTTGGAAGAGATTAGGGGGAGAACCCCTAAAACAAACCACCCCCACCCCCAGACCTGGGTTTGGGAGGGAAGAAAAACTCCTTGGAGGGAAAGTGGAAAAACCTATTTATTAACAACACTCCCCACACAAAAGGGAAAAAAAAAAGAAAACAGGTACTGTGCGGAGAGAGGTGCTGAGCTTCTCTGTCGGGCCCTAGAAATTTCCGAACTTCCTCAGGTCAGGTCAGTCCAGAGCCGGTCCTAATCTTCGGGAAAGGGAAAGAAAAAAGGAAGAGGAAAAAAAAACAAGCAAAGAATAGCGAGAATAGCAAGCAAACAGCAAGCACGCCAAAGCAGGTAGCAAGCAGAGCAAGCCGAGCCAAAAGTGAAAGTAAAAAAGCCCTCAGCCGTTCCCCCCACCCCGCCCCAGCGAGGGCCCGCCCATCAGCCGCAGTCCTCGCCAAAGGGGGAGAGAAAACAACTGCCAGACACAATAGAGCCCCACGATGTAGGATATAGAGTAGAAGTCGCCTGTCAACCCAGGACAATTGGTTTGGTTTTTATTTCCTTCAATCATTAAACTCAGTTTATCTTGACTCAAGTTTTTGGTATGCTTACTCTTCTGAATATTTCCTCCATTTCACAGTGGAAGAAGAGCAAGAAACTGATGGATGCTCAGTTGCTGGCTAGGGTCAGTCCACTACACCCCAAAATTCCCAGTTTAAAAAGTTCTAGCACAGCCGGCAAGGAAGGAAATAAATTAATGAAATGCTATTGAGATTAATTAATGAAATGCTATTGAGATTAAAGAAACAAAGTCATTAGCCAGTTCTTGGGAAAGGAATAATATATTGCAGAACTGACAGCAGTATTTTACTGAGGGAAGGAGTTCTTACAATTTTTTTTTATATTAACAACAAGGGAAAATAACTGGGATATTGACTCACAAGGTATTTATTTCATTAATATGTAATGACTTTTCATTTATATACCCAAAAAGACATTGCATGCAAAGCTGATATTTATTTTGGACTGCAAACCCTGAGTTTTGTCCATCATCATACAGTGCAGAAACCATTAGAGGTTGATCCAAGAGTTTGTTGATGAGAAAGTTGTGGGGGACTGAAAGAGCAATGAAGCTCACAGTAGTTCTCAGCTATTTGTCCCTAATGAGACTACGCAAACTTTTACCAAGATCTAGAACACACCTTACTATTACATAGAAACAGAAGTTTTAGAACACAAAAAATGACATATGTATTAAATGTATTATCTAGTGCAGAGAAAAGGGTAGATAATCGGGATTTTCCCCTCATTAAGTTGAAGGTTTAGAAATTTTGTTATTTTATTCATTTCTACCTATAATATAGTGAACTAATTCTTTTCTTCACTGTAAGAAATTATGCATATAGTTTTTGCAAATGGGAAGAGGCACCATTATTCTTTGCTGCTGCAGACTTTCAAAAAGGCTTTTTTTCCCAAATTAAAAGGCAACATTACAAAACTTTAAATCATCAACCATTATCAGGGTTATTTGGTCTGTCAAGAGTCCTCCTCTCTGCAGAACAGCTTCACAAAGGTTTTCCAATGAATGTGTACATAATTCAATTTGTGTTCTAACAGGTTCAGTTTCTATGCAATCTACTGTTAGGGTAGAAGAAAGATTATAGATAAAATTTCACTGATTTAGAATTTCTGTAAAGGCTAATTTCAGGATGATTTTCTATTCATTGTGATTGCTGAGATTCAAATTATTTTTTACTACATCATCCTATTTGTAAATTTTTATTAGAAATATAGATTACAACACATGTCTAATTTTTAAAATTAATAGCACTAGTCTATAAACTAATGATGTGGCAATTCTGAGTTTATAGAATTTGGGAAAGTTGCTCTGAAACCATGTAATAGGTAATTTGAAAAAAATTATATTAACTATGTGTTCATTGTTCAGCATTTCCTGGATTGGATGAGATTTCATCAAACAAATTCCTAGTCTGGGAAACAAAGAATAAGGCTTAAACAACAGATGGCATTTTCAGAGAAATATTGAAAAATTTCACTGAGGGTTTTCTCACAGAATGATGTGGTTTGATCTACAGGAGTGAAATGAAAAATTCTCTTTATAGAGTTTAAAATAGAATTAGAGATAGTATTAACTTTTCATTTTAGCATAAGCAAACATTAAAAAAACTCAGAAATTTTCATTTCTACTTATTATAAAATAAGGCTTATGTTGTCAAATGTTGCATACACCTTTGAAATAAACTGCTGTAGAGCACTATTTTTTCAGGCACACACTCCATTTTTATTTATTTGTTTGTTTTTTCCCCATAAATTAATGCTCGATAGAGTGAAAATAAACCCTGCAAAATTTGAATTAGTTTTACTTCATTATAAAGTTTAACAAGGACAAGTGAAAGCCCTACCCCTGGGACAAAATAAAACAATTAAGCCAAAGATCCAGTGCAGACTAGGATCTGTGTGGCTGAGGAGAAGTCATGCTGAAAGGGACATGCATGTATTTTGCAGGTCCTGGTTGAAAATAAGTGGACCACAAGGTAAAAATGCACTACTGCAGCAACGAAGGCAAATTGGACCCTGGGCTGCATCTGTAAGGGGTATTTTTAGTGTAGATAGGAGACTGGAACAAGGGGATTGGAACTAGGTGATCTTGAAGGTGTCTTTCAACCCAAGGCATTCTGTGATTATCATCCTACTCTATTCAGTGCTTGTCAGGCCACACCTGGGGAATTGGTGTTCAGTTCTGGTCGCACAAAAGAAGAAAAACACGTACAAAGAGTAGAGGCCCAGGAAGATGCTCCAAGTACTGGAGAAGCTGCCCTGTGAGGAAAGACTGAAGAAGCTAGGCCTTTTGGCCCTGAAGAAGAGAAGATTCAGGAGGATCTTCATCAAAATATTCCAGTAATTATGGCTACAGAGGGGATGGAGGCAGTCTCAAACAGTCACATGACCAAGTGGTTCATTCTGGGGTATAGCTGGCAGAATCTTGTGTCCAAACTGATGTCCTTCTCCACAAATAGGTTTCTTTTTCCTTTTATATAAATCTACTTCAACTTAATCAAATTATCAAGAATAATCTTTCTATTCTTTCACTTGTCTGACAAAATTTATCTTGTGTTTATCACTGTTATTTATATGTCATCTAAATTCAGTACTGTTTTGAATCTTTGCAATGAAATATACGTGCTGCTCTGTTGTATGATGACCAAGTCTTGAACCTCTACAACACCAAATAAGATTAAAATCAATCTGCTGAAATAAAATGTTGATTTATAAGTGTAGTGTGTTCAGCATAATTTTTTCAATTTTTTTGTTGGGTTTTTTTGTGAAATATTTTTCTTTTCTCTTGATTTGAATTTTAAAGGTTTTCTGTGTAATGAAAGTCTAGTCTGAGATGAGGTTCAAAAGAACTTTAAATCTCTTGTGTAAACCAAATCCCAGTGAGGATTTGAGTTAGGGTCCTATCAAATATTCAGGACTCTACAGTATCCTAGTCTATGGTATTCAAGAACCTGTATTCTGGTTTTTATAAGGGTTTTTTGGTTGGTTGGTTGGTTGTTTTTTCTGATTTGTTTTGTCTTGGTTTTTTAATGAGTAATTTTCATTTTGACTTTGTCTCTTCAAAATAAATTAAAAATGATTGGAAGGTCCTTCACAGGTAACATTAAAGAAATCTGAGCTAAGGATGATACTTCAAAAATTCCTGTTAATGAGTTTTAATTGTTTGGGGGTTTTGACTCTCTGTAGGAAATATTTTCCAGCATACTTACTTACCCTCAACAGTCTTACTTCAATATTTTGGCAGTTTCCCTCCACTCAAAAATGAATTTGTATTCATACTATTTCTTCTATTAAGCTTCTGTAAACCTCAACTTCATGTTCACTGATCCTTTTTTGCTCCATGGAAATGAATTACTTTCCCTCAGTATGCAGATCAGCTCATCAACTGAAAATCTGACATCATCTTTTTAATCTATTTCTGAACTTTATAGTTTCTTCTTTACCCTTCAAAGGAAAGGAAAAAAAAAAGGGAAAAATAGTCCTAATAAATGACAATGAGTACCCCTAAAGAAGAGTTGGACTATCAAGTAAAAATCACATTATGTTCTCAGAGAAATTAATATGTTTGGTAATTGTCTTCAGTCACAGCAAAATTCTACTGCTTTCTTTAGAAAATTTCATACATGCATACATACAATAAAAATTGTAAAATATAAGTTTTCTGTTGGATCATCATAGCTGCTGCTTTTGACTGTGATTACTTGAATTACTTATCATAAGAAATGATGCAAAGATTGAGGCAGAAATAACTATTTTAACAGTGGATTCATCTGTGCATAAGGATAATATAAGTAGAGAATTTTGTTGGTAAAAACTGTCTCTTTTAACTGTGCCTTTTAATGAACCTATCTCTCCAGTACAACCAGACTCAATACTTCCAGTTGGAACACAAAACTGGTAAAAGCAAATTTCTATTGAAGTGGAAATGTCTTTTATTTTCTTTTTGGAGTGAAGTGAAATGAAGTGAAAAAAGGTTTAAATTTTTCCAATATCTAAATGTATGCATTTAGGCGACTGTAATTAAAAGGATTTGAATGTTGCAATTATATGGAGAAAAAACACACATTATGGTTTGTGTGACACTGTTTACATAAACAGTATGACACTCTTAAAGCAAAAGGTTTGAAAAGAAGTTTACATTTTTCTCACATTTCAATGTTCAATTTTCTTTTACTATAATCAGACAGCTCCCAGTGACTTCTTGGTCTGACAAATCCTTCCAAACTCTCCCTGGATCCCTGAAGGACCTGGCTGTGAGTCTTATGCAAGCTGACCTTATATCCATGCCACTCTCTGTGCCTAATAAAGGTATCTCCTTTCTATGTCACTGTATGTTTCTTCAGCCTATATCAGTGAAGGTATATAAAGTACCTCTTTCTCTTTACAGGAGTGCTCCTAAATGTGTACTACCAAAGACAAGGTGACCCTCTACTGCCTAGCATTACCCACATTGTGATGAACCCATTGGAAGATCTGGAATAAATAAGTTTAATAGCTCTACAATTTATCACACAGATATCAACTGTTATAAATTCTTGCTCTCAGAAGTGGACATTAAGCTGCACTGAGCTGTGGTGCAATTACTCTCTGATGAAACAGCTAATTTGCTTTTCATTTCTGGAACAATTCACTTACAGCTAGTTCAGTTTGCAGTGTAGATATGTGCAAGGCACAGAAACACTTCTGGGGGTTCCAGCTGGAAGCTTTATGGTAGCCAAAAGGGTAACTGTCTGTCCCACTTTTAAACTCAGCCTCCACAGAATAATGAAAAAGTAAAAGCATGTTAGCAGAACTTCAATGTGTACAGTTCTTGCCTTAGGCAAGGTTGACTTTTACTTACAGACACCTCCACATCTACCAACCCATCCACTCCCCTCTCCTTACATTTACTACCATTTCAGTTAAAATCTTCCAAGCAGGAATCTAAGAGAGAGTCCTGCTATCTGTCTTTGGAGAAAAGAATGCAGTGATGCCCTTTCAACATCAGATACTCAAACCATGAAATGCAACTTTCTGGGTTGACTAAAAGACATTATTCATGTGCCACTATTTTAGCTTATCACAAAGCTATTTGCAAATGGCACAATGAAAATATTAGCAGCCTGAGTGAATGTAAATTTAATTATTCTCAGTTTTCATATGTGAACCACTGGTTCACATTTTCCTACATCACAGTAATGCCACAGTTACCGTGCATGATGCCCAGGTTAGTAGTGATGGGGTTGGATCAAATTAGAAACACTTTACAGGGGACAGATTTAAATGATGTATTTGCTTTGAGCAGAGCTTATATTTTTTAGGTGAGCATCCCATTGAAGATATGAAAACACCTTAGAAAAGCCAAAACAATTTCTCAAAAAGATAGAAGTGAAATAAAGGACTTTTCTTTTTGAAATTCTTCACCTTTGTGGGGTTTATCACTTTTAAAAAATATACAAAAAGTATATATTTTTATTTTCTTAAATGTTCTTGTTCACCCCTCTGTTAAATGCACATATATAGTTCTGGTGAGCAGACAACTGAGAGCAACTCATTGTTCATTAGCTGTAGTAATATTTTCTTCAGTGGGTTGCTTGTGTTTCTCTGCTATTCCTATATGTATTTGAGGTAAATACTGGTTACAGAATTCCAAGAAAATGCCTGTGAAGGAATAGCACAACTATTTGATATATATGTCTGCCTACTAGAAAAAAAATGTTGTACGCTTAATAGGGGGATATTTTGCTACCATAATCTTGGAAGCATATGCTAATAAAAAGCTGTATTTCTCTGCAATCAATAAAAAATGTTTCCCACTTTACAGAAGAATAAAAAGAGTCAAATAGATTTTAAGTGTTGTTAGTAAATTAGTAAGAAGCCTGTTGACATTTTTCATCAACAGAGATGTCACTACAAAATCTTATTGTCTAAATTTCACATTTATGAAGGTGTTTTTTCTAGTGGGAATATTTTTATGGCATTCACTCTGGGTGTTCCTTAATCATAGACATAATTTAGACAGACTTGTAGACATGCAACAGGTTTACCGTCTTGGGCCAAGCTGCAGAGGTTGGAAATAGGACAGAAGACAGATACTCCCATTTTTGTCTTCCTTATACTTTCTGCTTGATGTTTTATATCCTTTTTTGATCACTGCCACCACATTTACCATCCTTTCAAAAACACACATCAAACCCCAATTTACTTCTTTCCTTTATGTCTAGGCTCACAGGCTCACACCCTTATTTGTAGTTGCCTTAGTAACCTTGCTTGCTTTGTGCTTCCCCCTTCACCAGACATACTGAAAATTGTACAATGTGAGTTTCCTACTCCTGGACTTCTTTTTGTGGCAACAATTGGCTGTTTGCCAACTCCACAAATTCTCTTATCAGTCAAGAATTACTGTCAAGAATGAGGCATATCATTTTGTAATATTTTAAACTGAATTTTTAATGATAAATCTGACATATGGAAACACCCAAACACTATTAAAGCTTTCTTAAATATTTCTGTTTACAGTCTAAGTCCAGACAAAAGAAATAAAACCTAGGTATAGGATTTTAGAATCCTAGGGGGAAAAAAACAAACAAACAAAAAAACCAAACAAAAAAACCAAAACAAACATTAACTGTAAGGAACTGTAAAATTCTGATGTTCTTCCCTTATTGTATATTTTAATTGAAAATATTATTTTTTTTAATAAATTTGGTAAATCACTAAAAGCATATAGCTCTAACAGGGATGCTTTTTTCCTAAAAAAATATTTAAAAGTATGTAAAGATTATGAAAATTAAAATATTTATTTAAAAATGTATAAGTTGATGAAGAACCATTGAAAATTGTTTTTTTTCTATATCCGACTTCCCGCCAAATTTCCAGAAACAGCTGCAATTTTCTGGCTTAGAAAACTTAAACAGCACAATTTTTTTCAGTTAAAACAAAATTAAAAACAGCCCTAAAAGATTACACTGCAATAGTTGGGAAACATGGGCTGTTTAGTCTTGCCTGGTGCTTATGGTTAAAATCTACCTCAAAATCTTTAAACAAATGCCATACCTAAACATGAGTTATGTCTCCTTGACTACACCTCTGACCACATCCTCTCACTCATCATTTCACCTGATTTAATTTTTTTAAAAAGCCATTCTGAAAGATATGTTTTATTTCTGGTTTGCATGAAGATACTTTTCTTAAACATTTGGACTTTCAGAGTTGGCTGAGTGCTTGCTGAGTACATGGCAACTCTAGTACCTTGAAGATACTGTGGATGTTGTTATTGACATTGTTGTTCAGTCTAGGTCACCTTTTGGTAACTGCACTTTGAAAACGTGTTCTTAACTTGACAAAGACCTTGCAGTCTATCTATCTATTTTCTAAACTCTTTCTTTTTTTTTTCTCCAAGGGTAAATTAACCATAAGCTTTTTATTACTTATTAGAAGAAAACCAGATTTATGTAGTTTATCAGTGTCCTTGCTAAGCTAGAGGGACTCCAACTGACAGTACTCATCAAGGAAGAAATCAAATTGATGAGAACCTCACTGTACAGTTTATATACTAAAGATGCCAAGACAGTTGTTGGGCATTTTATTAGTTACTCAATTTTGCTTTTGTTCTTCAAAATGTTCCAAAACATAGTCTGGAAAATTATCATCTTAGTATCAGTGGCCAGGCTTGAGCTGACTTAACAACCAGGGAGACTAATCTTCCAAGACGTCATTGATGGGGATGATTTTGTGAGTCAGTTTTACATAGAACACCTTTGCTGTCTCTCTCCCCTTAACACAAAGCACTAGAGCATGGGAACATATGGCTCTGGTTTGGTACTTCATTCAGATTCCTCCACTATTAACATTTTAATTCAGCCTGTCATTCAACAGTTCAATTTTCTCCTCTGAACCAGTATATATTCAACAGAGAATGAATTCTGAAATTTCTGGGTTAGACTGTACTGCCTCCCAAAGTCCCTTTCAACCTCAGTTATTCTGTGTTTCTGAGCAGTATTGTTAGCTAGTATATAAAAATATTGATAGATTTTTCTTACAGTGTCAATGAACATATTTTTCTTTTTATATTTGATGGAAAGTCTGCATTTCTTTAGAAAGGAACTAGAGAACAATAAATTCAAGATTACATCTTACAGCCCACAGAAAGAATGAATCATACTTGATTGTCCTTTAATGGAGTCCCTTTCTGTGATGCCTATCTGATATCAACCATAACAAAACCAAGATCCTACATCAGCTGGACTATTTCTGTAACCCAGTCTGCCAGCTCCTGTGCTACTTAGAGTATGTATTAAAATTTTAGCTCAGTTTTGGCATAAAGTTTCTGGGGTTTATTAATCATATTTATGGGGTTTGTTTTTCCTTTTCTTAAAACCATAACAGCATTTTGAAATTTGTTTCTTTCATGCATTTTTAATTTTTTTTTATCAAAGTTTTTTTAGGTCGTCTTTCAGTTATGAAAATTTTTGTATGTAAATTCAGCAAATACTCTGAAAAGCAGAAACTTAAAATCACTCATAAAACTGCCATGCACTTAAGTGTCACTCCCAGAGAATATGAAAGATTTTCTCATGAAAGAACCCTTTAAAAGGACTTAAAGTACTGATTTGCCCTTTTCTTAAATTATTTTGTTGAATATTTTGAGTAACTGATGCAAATGACCATTTCTGTGTTCTTGTACCCTGCCAAATAAAGACAGTAAGCTCTTGTTTAATCTTAAGTTCAGTCTAGGAAACCAATCTCTTTTAACAAAGAATGTTAAAAATATTAAAAGTCTTCATAGATTAGAAAGAATTAGATCTAAATATCAGAAATACAGAAAAATAGCAAAACCCCATTGAATTAATAAAACTAGTAAGTCTGCATGGTATTTAGAAGTAGAACTGTGAAATTAGTTAATGTAGATTCCTGTTTCTGTAAAGTATTTCTGTCAAGTGGTTTTAAAGTTTGTAGTTGTGGATATGTAAAACAATCTTACTGTAGTAACCACAAGCAATGCATTAGAAACTTTGGCATCTTGTAAATCCTTCTTTGTGTACTATAGAGCTGAATCAAGGGGAGATAGTAAGCTAAGAATAATCCTGTGGTAGCCATTAAATGACCACTAGCTGGGAAAACAGTTTTCAAATATCACTCCTGTGAAGAACCCCTTGCTTCCAGAAGAATAAAGATTAACTCAAGATCTGGTGCAATGTGCTATGATAGATAGCATGAGTCTTGACACTGACAGTTACAAATTACTGATATTTTGCATTATGGTTTTTTTCCAATTACTCTTCTTCTGTTGTTTTTCTTGTTTTTGTTGTTGTTGTTTTCCATTTTTATTTCACAGGTATGCAAGTATTCTACTCTTTCTACACTGGATATTTTTAGAAGTCTGAGTTTTCTTGGAGAGATTATCTGAAACCATTCAGTGTTTTCCCTCAGAGGCATTAAAGGAACACATACTGTTACACCTTCTCTGTCATTTTGGGGGTTTTTTTTAAGCTTTAATACATTTTTAAAAGAGTTTTCTTCCTTCAAGAGCACACATATGACATTTGGCTGATACTTTGCCAGTAAATCAAGGAAATGTATTTGCTATTTAAAAAAAAGAAAAAAGACAAAAATCCTTAGCTCACATAAGCTTCAGTTTGTAATTCACACTCATTCACTAGAGATTAATTATAGCTTGGCATCAAATTATCTGAAAATTCATTGTTCCCTGTTCATATTCAGCTAAAGCCATATGAGTCGAGCATGACTTTTTTCCCCATATTTGTTACTCTATAAAGAAGATCTACATGATTTCCAGAACCCAAGCAACTGGATATTTCCTAGCTCTTGTACTCTTACTTCACAGAACAAATTCCTTTAATTTAGTATGACTGTTTATATATATATATATATATATATTTTTTTTTTTTTTTTCCTTTAGGGTTCTTCAGTTTATTATTCTTAATGCAAATTGTCTGACGGAAATTTCTGGAATACCAGGAACTGAAATGAGACACCAGGAACTACTAGCTTGTAATATCCTGATGTTATATGCATCTGTACCATGTACACAGCTGGCAGGGAGTATCTGAAGGGATCAGAGGTGTACAGTCAGGTTCTGTGAGTGAAGTACCATTTACACTGTTTCCACATAACTTACTAACAGTAGATTGCTTAATGTTTGACAGTACATTACTTAATGTTTAGACTACTGATTGTTTTCTAGTTTGGTGATTGTTGAGACAAAGAGAGATCTAGGCCCCTGTAGTATTAAATCACTTTTGCAACTCAACTCTCACATGTTATCAGTGTATTTTAAATTTAAATTGTGGTTTATATGATATTTTCTTTACAGAAATAAAGAAAAAGGAATGGTATGGAAATTACCAAAAGATATACAAATTGCACTACTGCTACTGATGTGACAATGTTACAATATGATAGTTCAGATGTTCATTATTCTCAAAAGCTAAAAATAACCTGCTTATTAATGTATCATTGCTCTTTGCTTCACATGACACTATTTTTCCTTTTAATAAATGAATCTTAAAACTGCTATAATCATACTATATCAAAAAATTGCTTGCAAACCTCATATGTATGTTGTCATTTTGGAGTATTGGAATAGATAGATGTAATCGTTAATAATGCAATTTTAATTTTAGAAGTCTATTCGCATTTACAATATCATTATTACTTTACAATCTTTAAATTAAAATGCATTTTATATTATCCTCTACTAATTTGCATTTTAAATCAGATAGCATGCTCTGCATATTTAACATAGAGGAACATCATTAACCTCTATATGCTCAATATCTTCTTCAGCATTCCAAGCTAAGCATGTTCAAAATATATATTTGCATGCAATTATAAAACAATTAAATATTTTTTTACTATTATATATTGATTACAATGGGAACCTATGTGATTTATTAGTGACTACAGAATATGTCTATTCTTAAGTGACAATTCTCAGGCTTACTACACTTTGAAATAACAGATTTAAAGAGAATAACTTAATAGAAAAAACATCTGTTCAGCCTAGATTTTTTTTTAAATAAAAATAAATAACCTACAAAAATACAAAATAATATTATGGATTCCAAATTTGAATGATTATTTATAAATTTGATATTTAAACAACAGAAACATAGCTAGAGGAAATATAGACAACACAACTATTTGTGAATGGTTTAAAGAATAACATACCCAGAAGTATGCAGGATATTGTATTAAATATACAATAATTTTAGCCAAAGTATTTCACTGCTGTACTGTACTAGTTGGTGCAGTAGTAGGTGGCTGCTTTTTTGAGGACTATCTGGAACATTTTTATGATTTATAGAAATATAGGACATTCAAATGGGACTTAATTTTAAAATTATCTAATCATCCAGAATTTATAGATTTTTAGAAGATTTCTGTCGATTTTTCTTTCATCAGCCTTTAAACAATAAATCATTAATGTTTACAGGGTAAAGAGGATACAGTATTTGCTCTTTGAAGGAAATGACCTTGTTGTCTCACTATACTTCAACCCTCTCTGGCTGTTAAAATGCCTAACTTCTTGGGGATCTGAGTCCTTCCTGCTGGTCACTGACCCTGGTCCTGGAACAGCAACATCTGTGTGCATAAGACCCACATTGGGCGCTGACAATGCCAGCATTTCTCTGTCTAAGCAAAATTCAGTTTCATTTTACTCAGAAAGGAAACTTTTCCTGTTATGGTGATGTTGTTGGTGTGTTTTGGTTCTTTTCCTGCAGCAAAGGCAAAGTAATTGGAAAAAGGAAACATAATCTATATGAGCTAGAAGTGCGATCTGAAGAACCAAGATTATTGCACCTGCTGTCAACAAAGAGGGAATAGAACTCTGCTCTCATTGAGAGAGGACTCTCTCTCAGTGTCCTCTCAAAGCCAGACTCATGTTACATACTGTAGCTTTTTGCTCGATGGCAGTGGAAATTGCTGAGTAAAAGCTACAATGAAATGAGGGCACTCCTGTAGTAGCAGTGAGAGAAGGAGCAAACCTAACATATACAGGTTATATATATGATAGAGACCCACTCAAACACTGGAGGGGGTAAAATGTTATTCATGTTGCATAGTCAGACTTTCTTATGAGATGTAGCACAGAGACTTCTGTAATGATAACTGAAAAAGACTTACTTTTTAATGGGTTTTTTCAGCTTTTTTTTAATTTTTTCCCAACATCTGCAGAAAGGATTATGTAAAGGATGAACAAAGACATTTTGATTTACCCAAGATTAGAAAAAGTGACTGTTAAATCCAGTGTCGTGTGGAAGTGACTATGTCCTCAGACAAAATCCAATCAACAGTAATCAATCCTTTCAATTGTGTAATAAAGTCTTGAGAAGATGAAGCTTTGCCACTGAAATGTGACATTGTTTTTCATTAAATAATAAAGCAATTATTGTCACAGAAAACCAATGTCAAACAGCAGTGAATAAGGACAATCCTTCGTCTATCATCTCACATTAGTTCATTTTGTTGAAGTACTTGAAACACTAAACAAAAGTACAGAAAAAAAGAAAAATTAAAATGCTACAATGGATTCACTTTGCAATGAGAAAAAATATTTACTTAATTTATGTCCTTGTTTGCATTTTATTCTTTCACGAATAATGACACAGTTACTGAAATAAGTGTCTTCTATGATTTTAAATGCATCTCTCAGAAGCAGATAACATACTGGAGTACATGAAGGAATAAAAAAAAGTAAAAAACCCTTGAAATTCTGTAGCAATGGATATCATTTATCTGCTAGGCCTTTGTCTTTCCATCTTCACCTTTTAATCATCACTGCCTCTCAGCTGTTAAAGAAAAAAGCTCACAATATCCAATGTTCATTGCCAATGTCTCCATTTGCATACATTTTTGTTTATTCCTTTCTATAGTGGCTTTGAAAACTTGAGTGAATGGGTAAATGAGCTAACTTTCTTCTCTCCCATACCCTCTCATGAGCTTCTTTCTCTAAATTATGTAGCCTACTGATATATTAAATATTCACCACAGTTACAGGATTTGAATCAAAAGTCTCCTGAATCACCTAGTAAAAGCACCACAATAGAAACTTTGAAGCAGACAAAGATAACTGAACATTTCTCTTCTTATGGTCTTTTTGCTCAGAAAAGAGCAAAAAGCCTAATGTTAAATTAGGCTTCTAATTTAACATTTGTGATGTTTGGTATTATGGAGGAAATTAACAATGGAAACTTCTGAAAAAATAAATACTCCTTTATTTTATTAAAATATATACTGAAATATATTAATAGATTATATATCGTATAACAATGTATGGAGTTACATAATATATTAAATTAAATATATAGTTTCTAAGACAATACCAACTGAAAATGGACCTACAGCTTTACAAGGTTAGATTACAAACAACACTATGAAAGAATCTGAGACAAAACTTCCAAGCAACTAAAATTTCAATTCTAATGAAGTTTATCATTAAGAATTTGAGACATTTCGGACAAAATTTATTTGGTGAATGTGAAACATCTAGTGTGAAGAAAACAAAGAAAATAAGAACTATGTCTGACTTCTAGCGACCGAAAACAAAAAAACTTTGAGTAAATAATCAGTTAAAAAGGAAATGAAATGGTGAATACTGTAACTACTTATATATGTTTCTTTCCACATCAATGTTTTTAGTTATCATTTTATGACCAAACCAAAAGACATTTTAAGTTCTTATGTTTAATATGATTCTCTGTGACAAATGGTTGAAAGTGACAAAGACCTATAATTTACTCCACTTGTTATCTATTTTGTAAAAGGAAATGTAAATATACAGTGGTTATAATTATATGGTAATGTAAAATTTATTAAGAAAGAGAGAGGATTTAGGTTACATATTATTTTATATTTATTTGTTAAATAATTATTGGTATCTATTTAAAAAAAATAATAAAAAGGGAAAAAGTAAACAGGATGTCTCTTTGTTCCTGACAGGCTCTAGTTAATCCATTGCCCCCAAAGCAGATAATTAAAGGATTTTAGATGTGTTGCTGGTGAATTTAATTTGACACATTAGAGTTTATAATCCCTTTGACCTCAATTATTGAGTATGAATGATGGCAAACACTACTAATCCAAATGTCTGGTGTCTTAATTTCTGTATAAAATCCAATACTTAGTTACCTGGATGTGAGTGAAGGTTATATGAATCACACAAAAACCCCAACCTTCATCTTAAAAAAAAAAAAAAATCCAAGACAATTGTTCTATCTGTAAAGGTCACCCCTATATGCATTTTCTATGATGTAAAATGTATAGAAAAGAATGTGAAAAAAGTTTTGTCCTTGATATTTACGTTAAAAAAAAAAAAAAAGGAAACTGATGGAAGAATTTAATTTTTGTAGAGAAACTGATTCCTTTTGTGTTCTTCTTTGAAATTTTCAGCAAGTCTATGCTAAAAAACTTCCATGTTACATTTAACATGGAAAATAAAACTTCCTTGATAACTTTGAGAAAATATACAATGAAGTTGGAGTTACTATTCAAAACTGAGAGTCAGACTTGGAAGCTGTGTATATTCTATATTCCTATTAAAATAAATTCCTGATATATTTCAAATTGCTTTCTTCAACTTGGTATTTTCAGACTTGAAAGTTATTGTTATGGAAGAGATTCAACATATCCAGTTGGTGGCCAGTCACTAGTGGGGTTCCCAAAGTCTCAGTACTGGGCCCAGATCTGCTTAATATCTTTATCAATGATTTGGATGAGAAGATCACATGCATCCTCAGTAAGTTCGCAGAGAACACCAACCTGGGTAGGAGTACTGATCTCTTGGAGGGTAGGAAGAATCCACAGAGGGATCTGGGTAGGTTGGCTGGGTAGGCTGAGGCCAGCTGTCAGACAGTCAACAAGGTCAAATGCCAGATTCTGTACTTCAGTCACAACAACCCCATACAGCTGAAAAATGGCCCAGTGGAAAGGTACATGCAAGTACTGGTCAAGATGTGCTGAACATGAGACAACAGTGTGCCAAGAGACTCTTACTGTCTATTTGTGTGAAACTTTTCTGCTGTTCGAAAGAAATTGTGGAAAAAAGTGGGTCTATTCCCGCTATACTGAAACCATCAGCTTATCACACTTTCTAAGTTTCTACAGTTTGGAGTATGACAATTTAATTTTCTATAACTTGAAGGTGACTTTGTGTGTGATAGGCATCTACAATTATTCTTTCATATATGGTTCCATTGAAACACAAAATCTGAAACCATTTTCTAAATACTTCAATGAAGACAGATGTTGGGGTTTTTTTGTTTTGTTTTGTTTTGTTTTTGTCTTTCCTCAGCTAATGCAGTCAACACAGGTAAACAATTATAAAACAACTTGATAAAAATTAATGTTCCCATGAATGTCATCACAGGGAGTAATACATCCTTCATCACACTGCTTGAACATTGCCAAACCACACTAAAATTAAGGTTATCTGTTGCATCGTGCTAGTAATTTTCCAGCAAGGAAGAATAATAAAAAGTCCATCTAAATCAAGGAGAATTTTTTGAAGTGACTTCAGTGATACCTAAATGCTACCTAAGTACCATGTCACCTCCACATTAAAAACACATTAGTAATTACATTCCTATCACTTTAACAGTGTATCTGTTTTGCTGTGATGATGTTTATTTTCTGTATTATATAAACTTTTAAGCTGCATTATGAAAGATAGTTTTCCATGTTTTTAGAAATATTGAAAAATTAAGAATTTTTGCTTTTGCAAAGATATTGCTATTCTAGTTGGTTTTTTGTTTGTTTTAATTGTGGTTAATATCCTTCCATAGTGCATGTTATTTTCATTTTGCAGTTTGTATATTCTAATTTTTGTAATACTTCTAGAATCAGATTCCATAAGCAGCCAAAAATGATCTTTCCATCTCCCTGACAAGACTAAGTAGAGTGTTAATCAAATGACAGAAATAATCAACACCACAAGCACTTTGGGCTTGAAGGAGTACTAAAGAAAAAGCCAACAGTAAATTCCCTGTGCAGGTAAGTTTTTTTATTAAGGAGAGCATAGGGTTGATTCTCAGCTGATACAGATCACCCCTGCAGCATAAAGCTGTCTATTGACCTTGATTGGCTACTGAACATGGAGATGAACTATAGGTTTTTGCTACTTATTATGAGTATATAACAGTTTTGTGCAAGACAAATTCAGCAAACAATTTATATTTAATAATTTTTTTAGAATACTTCCGTGGGTTTTTATTGATATTTTTAGGTTATATAAATTCAAACACTTCATAAACCCTGATATCGAATAAGATATTGCTATTTAATTTCTTTTGCTAACATATTTATGATTACATAAAATGAAAATCATAACTGAATTTGACCACAAAATTTATATGTATTCTTTTAATAGAAGTAATACATCCTGTATAGACATACCCAGGAAAGAAATAAGCCTTTGAAAGTGTTAGGAGAAAAGTGTTGAAATCATCCGGAAACAGCACTTAAAAATAATTTTCTGGTAGAAATGAGAAAGCAGTTTGTAAGAAGTAAATGATGCTTTGAGACTTTTATCTCCTTTTGTTTGAGCAGCTGCACACCAAAATAAGAAAGGTATATTGATTTTTTTTTTTAATAGAACTTTGGTTTTTGAAAACAATATTGAAGTTCGTAAATATATATGGCTTACAAATATTTGCATTCTATAATTGCTTCTATAGAGAACTGGAAAATTTGAAATAGAGTAATTCATTTTTTTTTTTTCTGCAGAGCAGCAGAATTTTAACTAGTTTCTTTTCCCACTGTTCAGCATCTGATATGTATTCTTCAATCAAAGTTCCAACCTCCCCCCCAAAAAAAGCTCACATGTGAAATGATTAAAAAAAAAATAGCCATTATACTTAGATAATAGGAATTTCTGAAAATATTATGTGTAGTGCAAGGTTTGGCATGCGTGCCATAATGGATTGTTAAGCAGGGTTTGCTTTCATCATATTTCAGTGTTGGATTTTGAAGAGCAGTTCAAAGTTATTTCGGCAGTTTTTAATACAAGTTGCATTGATTTGGAAATGTTTGAGGTCTTTTGTTTGGTACTGCACAGCATCTGCTTGTATGTAAAATGCGTATTTATGTGTTTAAATGAATATATAACAAATTACTAAAAATCAGGTTCATTGTACAAAAGGTGGTGTTACTCATTTGCCATGAACAAGTCTCAAAATCCTCATAAGTTTAAATAGACTGCATAAAGTTGAGTAAGAAAAATGCGTGCAAAAATTGGTTCTACAGCAGATTCCATATTGATTTATGAAGACATTAATTTGCCATTTAAGTCTTAAATTTGACTATTAATAATTTTTGACATTCAAAAGATATTTTTATATCAAAAAAAGTCTAGCTAATTTCTTTAAAAAGATGACTTTGCACATTAGTGCATTTCCTTAAAGAGCAGTGCTTTTTGAACAACTTTTAAACAAAAAGAATGGTCATTAAATTGCCAAGTTATTAATAAAATACCAGTCTATAGCCATTAAAAATGTATTGCCATATATTTGCTTAACATATAATGGAGTAATTTATTCAAGTAAGAATCAAAATGTACTAATATTCATAAAGACACTGCATATTTTTCAGCTTTTAGTTGCTGTATCTAAAGCAAAATTACATGTTTTCTTGGAAACAAGTTTAAAATAATTGTTTCATTTAAAGTTTACTTAATGCTTAGGTAAAGGAAAAAGGAAGTTCATTTCAGCTTATAATGTGATAGCAGAAAGTAAGCAGAAATAATCACATAATTGAGCAATATGATGGTAAAGATATCTGTAAATTAAATGTTTTGGGATATTGTTGGCAGAGAAAGAGTAAATAAAAACACATAGTAGTTTAACAGCAGATATGTTGCTTACAAATATCTCTCAAAAGAAACATTATTTCTCTTTACTACTTTTATAAAGCATGATTTTCCAAGGGTTCTAAAATTGTTTCATTCTAACACAAATGTATCTCATAATATCCCACAGAGAGAGGTAAACAGGGCATAGATACTGTGTATATGTCACAGACTAGAATAGGATGAGAAGAAAAGACTCAACAGCTTACAACAAAAAAACGAGATAAAGATACAGCAGGAAAATGGACTTCTCTAACTTTGGATGAGCAGTGAGTAAGAAATGCGGGTTGACACCTGAGGCTGAAAAGAACATCGAGAGTACCCATCAGAAAGAAGACTGGAAAAGTGAATGACAGGGTAAGATTTAAATGAAGCAAAAAGGAGAAAACTATGTTAATAAATACAGGTGTGCTGGTATACAAAGACAGTGACAAACCCATGAAATCTAAAGAGGTTTACTACTTGGCAGATTGAACATTTACATTGGGATCTCAAGAAGAAATTAAGTATCATGTATAAACGAAATAATTTTAAAGAAATGGATTTCAACCCTGAGTGAAGACCAGTGGATTCTGAATAAAATTAAAAAAAAAAAAAATCCACTTCTAGCAGTTATCTCAGTATCTTTAGAGAACACTAAAACTCTGTGTTCCATATACCTTTGGTGACATAGGAAAAAAAATCTTTGTGTGAGAAATATTGAAGAAGCTTTGAGAGAATGTTGTTCACTGGAGGTTGTGATAGAGAATAAACTCAGAGAAATTAGAAGAATGTTTTCAGTTTATCTGTCACACACACAGAGTTCAGGAACAGACAAAGTCAATAACAGAAAATTGGTAAAATAGTAGAGAAATATATAACTTAATGGTAAAATAAGCTGTGAAAATGAAACCTTATATCTAATTGGGAGAGCTGTGAAGCCTCCAGCATTCTGTTATATTTTAGCTCCATATTTTTCAGCTAAAGGAGGATTGGATGACATCTGTCATAAAGGCTGAATTTCTAATTTAGTCTAATAGAAAAGTGAATTGCAAGAGTGTCATCTCCTGCTCTTTAAGCACTATGTAATGAGTGGAGTTGGCATGAGTTAACTAACCAGACTTCTTGTAAGCATGTCTTGTGAATAGCAGTAGAGCACAGTGTTATGAAAATCTTCCACTAAAAGTTTTTAATGACAACACTGATAATTTAAATGGAAACAGTGACATTGGGAGGAAACTGCCCAAGCTATCTTTTATTTCCATTTTACCAACACAAGAGATCCTAGAGTATTTTCAGAATAAAGGAAAAAGAAATACTTGAGACATATTTTAGGTTAAGTCTTATTGAATTTCTTAGGATGTTCAGAATACAAACCTTTTTCTCCTTTTCTCTTTCAAATCACAAAATGAAAACATAGAATGTTTACCAGAAAGAAAATATTACATACATCTCCCTGCTTCCCTGCTCTTCTACCCCCCCCCAAAAAAAGAAGTGAGAAGATATGAATTTTAGCAAAACTTAAAACATAAATGAGAATTTTTTATTTCTCAACATCCAAAAATATGGAACATGAATTGAGAAAAGCAGGTTTTTGTGTTTAAGGGGCCCCTGTTTAATTACTATCAATGAGATTTTCTGAGGTTTCTTCAATATATTTAATTGACAGAGAATGCAGTTGCAGAGGGAAAGGGAAGGCGTAAAATTTTTATTGTTTGAGATTAATTTATAGCAGTGTCAGGGCCCTGCAGTCATTACTATCTTTACTGTCCCTATTCAGCCTCCCTTGGGCCTTTTCCCAGACTGCACATGGGTCAAGACCCCATGTCAAGCTCCTGAGATGTCAGCCTCCTGAGACCTCAACCCCTGCCCCTGTGATGCCACAACAGGGCCAGCCCTGCCAATTTCACCGTCCCCATGGAGCTGCCCGGAACTGGGGCTGCCCTGGTATCCCCAAGCTGCCCTGCTCAGTGCTGAGGAACAGCTCCTGTTCCATGCCCTGCTGTAGGAGACCATGGGGAGAGACTCTCCTGCTACCAGCACCCCAGACCAGCAAGCAGGCTGAGAAGTGACACAGATCAGGCCTAATTCAGATGAACTGGATATCCTAGAAAGTTACTGTCTTGGGTTGCAATGCAGGATTAACCAAGGGTGTGTATTCTATCATCATCTGCTGAAACTGGATAGGGAGGTGTTAATGGGCCAGATGTTAAAACCAGGTGAGGCAGAGTTCTGATTTCTTCTATGACCCATCCTCCCTCCAAGAGGATATCTTTTGTTAATGGGCCATTAAGGCTCACCACATGACTGAAAACATTACATCATCCCATTATGAGATGCTCCACTCAGTGGGGGGAGCCATCCTTTCCTACCTAGATAAAAACTGAGACCCAGGAACACCAGGCAGCCTGTTTTCCATTGGATTTCCCAGAGGAAGATTGGACCCACCTCACCACCACTGTACTTTCTACAGGATCATCTCTACTCCAACAGGGCCACATCTGTCACTCCAGGAGGACTTATTTAGACTGCTCTCAACACCCTGACCAATAGGGTGTCAGGTTGTATTCTGAATCTGTCAGTGTTTCTAGGATTTTTGTTTGTAAGTTTGCTTGGGTTTTTTTGTACTACTACATTTGTATTTTTAATTTTCCTAGTAAAGAACTGTTATCCCTGTTCCCACATCTTTTCCTCAAAGTCCCCTTAATTGCAAAATTATTATAATTTGGAGGGAGGGGGTTTACCTTCTCCATTCCAAGGGAAGCTTCAGCTCTCCCTGGCAGACACCTGTCTTTCCAAACGAAGACATTTACTAAAAAAAAGGTTTCAACATAGAAAGAAATTAATGAAGACAATAGGGAGTTAAAACAAAATCATATTATTGTGTGCAAACATTAAAGCCTGGTAAAAAATTATGTGAATGATAACTGTCCCATAGTTGGGGAGAAATGAAAATCTAAAACACTAGGGCAACAAGTTACCACAATGCATGGCAAATTAGAAATATTCTTTTATTTGTGTTATATTCTAACCAAATATCTAAGTGATAGTTTATTTCAGCTAGAATTTAATTAATTTTTCGCACGTACATGTAGAACCAAGATATTACTCTCTTTAAATTTTTTCCTTTTTTTTTAATAGCAGTTATCAAGAAAAAGTTGAAAGCTTTTAAGTGGGAAGAGATCTTTCTTTCTTTCTTTTCTTTCTTTCTTTCTTTCTTTCTTTCTTTCTTTCTTTCTTTCTTTCTTTCTTTCTTTCTTTCTTTCTTTCTTTCTTTCTTTCTCTCTTTCTCTCTTTCTCTCTTTCTCTCTTTCTCTCTTTCTCTCTTTCTTTCTTTTTCTTTCTCTCTTTCTCTCTCTCTTTCTCTCTTTCTCTCTTTCTCTCTCCCTTTCTCTCTTTCTCTCTTTCTTTCTTTTTCTTTTATTTTCCTGCCTTTGAAGCATATAGCCATCATTTGATCTATGAGCAACATGACATCAGAAAATTAAGTTCTATGGCACAGCCCAGATAAGTACAAAAAGTTACATAGAAAAAATAGTGTAAAAAAAGACTTAAAGGCAGAACATTATTTTCAGAAGCTACTAGTATAGATATGCACTCTTCAACACTGTGGCTCCTTTAAAATATGAAACAGGTACTTGTTTCAGTACAAAATAGTATAGAGATTCTGTTATATTACCCAGTATTTCAGCATGGTAGCACTTCAGATTAAAATACAATACTTTGTTCATTTCTGAAACATCTCTGATTTTGAGAAATGAAAGCCTTAGAGAGTAATGACAGCAGGAATAGAGGGCTGTGAAGGTGAAAGAAGTACCCAAACCTGTTTCAGTAATTACAGATTTCCTTCTTCCTGAGGGTAAAAAAAAAAAAAAAAAAAAAAAAAAAAAGTGAAACCAAGATATTTCATCATGAATGCATGAATGTTATTTTTCCCCTGTTCTATACCCAGTAGACACAGAACACTATTTTCTGTCATTTAAATAATCTTGTGTTGCCTTTTAAACTCTCAGTATCTTTTCTTACACACTTACACCACTTAAGCTAGCTTTACTTTAATACTGCCAGCAAAAATAAGATAGAAAGTCCCTTTGCATAGCCAAAACCAAACTCTAATACAGACTGAAATACTTACTAGACTACCAGTCTTAACTGATCCCTGAAAAAACCTACAGGTCAAACCAGGATATTCAAAAGGTAACAAAAGGATATTCAAAATGTATAAAGAAACATATAAAGAAAACAAACAAAAAAACAGCAACAGCAACAGCAACATCAACAAAACCAAAAAACAACCCAAAAACCAAAACCAAACTTAACCCCACCCCCCTAAAATCCAAAAAATCCCAGTGGAATCCCAGGACAAAGGTCCTAAATATCTTTGAAGAATTGATTTTGAGATACATCTTATGTGAGACTCCATGTCCCTTTAGCAATGGTATAGATCAGCTCACAGAAGCTTCAAGGAGAGATGTTAAGAATATTACAAATATTACAAATTACATATACAAGATATGATGTATGAACAAAATTTGAAATTATTGGTGTTTCAATCTACAGAACCTAAAGTCAGAAAAATAGGTTGTTTTACACCAGTAGGCTGCTCAGATCCTCATTGCCTCTTGCTTTTGGGATGGGGCAAAGAATCAGAGTAAAATTGAGAAAATTTATGGATAGAGGTTTAGGCAGTTTAATAGGTAAAATAAAAACTGTGCACACAAGCAAAGCAAAACAAGGAATTCATTCACCACTTCCTGTGGGCAGGCAGAGGTTCAGTCATCTCCAGGAAGGCAGGACCCCATCACTCTTAAAAGTTACTGGGGGAGACAAATACCACCCCTATGAATGTCCTACCTTTTGTCCTTCTTTCCCCAGATTTATACACTGAGCATGACACCATATGGTCTGAAATATTCCTTTGATCACTTGGGGTCAGCTCTCCTGGTTGCTTCCCCGCCCAGCTTCTTGTGTACCCCCAGCCTCCTCACTGGTGGGTGGAGAGAGAGGCAGAAAGACTTGATGTTGTGTAAACACTGCCCAGCAAAAATTAAAGAACTTACGTGCCTTCTAATCCTGTTTTCATCCTAGATCCAAAAATAGCACCAGACAAACTGCTATGAAGAACATTAAGAGTGTGTGGGCAGTTGGGTTAAATCTAGTCCATAGAATAAGCAAAGACCAAGGAGCTATTAATTTCTGAAAGGGACACTTACATTTCATAAATTACTCATAAAACAAGCATTATTGACTTTATTTGCAACCCTATTTATCAATGCCACACAAATGTCATTTGAAAGGTCTTAACATAGTAAAGTGACCCAAACAGGGTTGGTAGATAAAATACAGGGTCAATGGAGAATGTGTGGCTGCTGGAACACAAATAGGAAATCCTGACACCTCAAATAGCACTGGACAAATTAATTTGAGTTGGGGAACTGAATTGTCTTGCAGCTCTACTGGCTCTAATTCATATTGGAACACTTACACATCTGAATTTCAAGATTAATCATTCCCAAGATGTTCAGGTTCCTTCTCAAAAGCTTTACTGCTGTGGACATTAAGTGGAATTTTATTTATAAATGTATATAATATAAATGCTTTTTATACAATCAAAGAAATTAATGCACATTACAAATGTTTTAATTCTGCATGAGAACCAAAACTGGAAAAAATCTTTTCCTTCTTTATATATATATATTATTATTTCCCACTTTTCTGAGAAGTCTTAACATAAAGCCAACCAAGAAAAGGAGAAATCTGAACTTGGCAGATGAGGGTAAGTACATCTCAAAAAACTCTTACATGAAGATTTGGAATAGCAGATCTGGGATTTTCTTGAATTGAATCAACTTGTATTTACTAAATTGGGACAGACCAGAGGCAGCTGGCAAGTTAGAACTGAAGTATTCAGAGAGGTTCAGATACCTCTTTTTATTTCCCCCAGAAATGTGATAATATTAGACGGATGAGGTATGAACACACAGTATCTCCTCTGTCTCTACTTACTCTGTCTCCTAAAGATTCATTTAGACTTGTGATGCTAATATTATAAAAATGGCTTCCTGAGACAAACAATTATGTATGTTTAATTACGCTAGACTGGACAAATGGGATCACATATAAGTCAGTGAAAACAAACCAAAACAAGACAAACAAATATGGTTGGATTGCTATTGTTTGAACCATGAGTAATTTTTTTTAGTAGAAAAAATGACATTTTAATTATCATTATTTAATTGGATGGATTGTGCTAACCATGAATATAACAGCAAGAATATAACTTCCAGAGAGTAGAAGACTGATCTCAATATACACATAATTTGCTTTGATGATTTTGTTTCAAAGTTATCCAACAACATTGCTTGTTTTCTTGCATGAATATGATATTTGGAATAGATGATATAATGTCTCCTTCAGGATAAGTTGAAGAATGAAGAGCATTTGATCAATGACCTACCTTTGAGCCCATTTCTTCATATCTGACTATTAAGGCTCCTGATAACCTCAGTATGATTCTTCAGAAGTAGCTTATGAACCCAAAGAGAAAAGAGAGAAGTTTGCATTTCTAGGAAAATTTTTTTCCTTAGAAAATATCAGTGTTTGCCCAACACTTCCAAGTATAGGGATGTAAATCCTTATATCCTTGGGCTAAGGTAGATAGCTACTGATCTAATTGAACTAAAAATCTGCTTTGAATATCAGACTTTTGCATTTCAATTTATTTTAATTCTCTATGGTAATAATTGATAGTGAAGTGTGTGTGATTATGTCATTTTTCTGATAGCAATGTTGAACCTCAAAAAGAATAAAAAGGTCTGCAAGTTACATAGGATTTACGTCTTCCCTCTAACTGAAAGCATAAAAATTTTTAAGCCTATGAATGATATCTTGGCTCCATAGACATTTGTGGGAGCTTTGTAGTGATTTAAAATGACCCAGATTTTTTGACCTAAATCTGTACCCAAAGACACATTAGTGGTTTCCTATGGAGTAAGATAAGAAATTTTACTATAAGGAAAATTACTGTTTTAGACCTTTTGGTTAAATTGACACAGTCTTGTAAAACTATATTTATATAAACTATAATGGTCTGCTGTTTGTATGAAATTTATCAGGAATGTCACGTGAACTTCAAAACACATGTACATTTTGATTTTCTTGTTTTCTTACCCTCCTTTAGATGCTTTGGAAGGAGCTTTGGAAGAAGCTAATGCAGTATTATTGAAATTTCACTGTTGAGATCACAAAGATTGATAATTCTGTGTCTTTACCCCAAAATATTGAGACAAGTCATGAAATAATATGGGTGTAATGCATACCAAAACCACCCTGCTCTATGTTCCTCTTAAAAAATTTAAGCATACAGATTAAATACAGTTGGCTCACATTTAACAGACATAAAGGAAATAACAGAAGCAGGATTTGGAAAATACAGTGATAATAAGGTGGGTCAGTATATATCTTAAAATTGTCAGTATATATCTTAAAATCCTCAGCATATTGTCTATTAGAGCCACTTCTGCTCTTGGGCAAAGTTTTCTAACAGAGAAAAAATTGCTGCTTTTATTTTTTTCTATTCCAACAGAAATATTGACAGTACCATACAGATGACAGGTCTACTTACTCTCTACAATGAAATAAACTGATAAAAGATGCTGCAACAATCTTTCTATGGTTTGCTATACAAAGTCCTACCATTAACCTGTAACAGCCTGTGCATTACGACTTCATGGGTTTGCTTTCCGTCATTGTGACCCATGGAGGCAAATCAGTCAGGACCAAAGTGAGAGGTGTAGGGATTGTAACCAGCAGAACTGAACAACCAACAGCTGTTTATATGGATTTGCATTCCCCACAGTTGCACAGAGAAAATAAATAATGGTGGTATTTGAACAAATTTAGCTGTATCTATATCACTGACACATTCCCACACACACCAAATTTTATGATATAAAGAAAGGGAGTTTACAATGGCTTTTCATAGAGGTTAAACTATTTCCTTTGACCTGAATTATAAACAACTCTCATGTTATTGTCTCTAGATACATAATTCTAAATTATTTTCATTGATTACATCAGGAGAAAAAAAAAACAAACCCAAAACCCAACAATTTTAATTAATAATGCACTGCAGCAGGTATCTCCACTTATGCAATAGCAGAAACTAAAGCTCTTACACTTCTTCACTTCTTTATGATTTGAAATAAAATGCTGTGAAAGATATAATCATGACATCATGCTAATTGCAAGAGATCTCTGAAGGTACTTTTTTGCATTGCCTTTCTTGTTGTTGGATAGTTAGATTAAATTAATAAGGATTTCTTCTGCTCAGTTTTGAATAAATTCAAGGATGGAGATTCCATAACTTTCCTGGGAAAACTCTTGGAGTGTTTGACCAACTCATGCCTTTTTGTTTTGGTTTGGGGGTTTTTTTGTTGTTGTTTTTAGGTTTTTTTGTTTGTTTGGGTTTTTTTTTTTTTTTTTTTTTTTTTTTTTGTTTTGTTTTTGTTTTTTTGGTTTTTTTTTTTGTTTTTTTTTTTTTTTTTTTTTTTTTTTTTTTGTTTCTGTTTAAATTTGGTTGGAATTCCCTATGTTCTAGCTTTTGTCCAATGAGTTTCATCTTTACAACATGAGCCTCTATAAACAGTCTGGCTCCATATTTTCTACAGCTACCCAATAGGTGTATGAAGAAAGGAATGATATTTTCCCCCTCAACTTCTCCTTTCAAGGATAGTAGTCTCTCAATCTCTCCTCTTCAGCCCTTTAGTCATCTTGGTCAAGGCTGGCTGAAGTTTATTCCTGTCTTGTACTGAAGTTCTGTATGCTAGGCACAAGACTGTAGATATTATCTAACAAGTGCCAAATTGAAGGGGAGAATCTTTACCCTTCACCTGTTGACTATACTCTGACAATACAGTACAGTCGAATTGGGAAGTGGCCTTTTTTTTTCTGCAAGATCATCCAGCTGGCTCAAGTTCCACATGTTGCTTATCAAGACCCCAGATCCTTTTCTAGAAAGCTGCTATCTATTTAATTGTCCTTCAGCTTATTTTCTTGCCTGGAAATATCAGGTCTCAGGTGTAAAACTTTGTATTTTTCTTTAATGAACTTTTTAAGATACCTATTGGCCCATTCCCCCTGTATGTAGAGGTTCTTCTGAATAGCAGACCTTAGTGCTTCCACAGGTGATCTCTGTAAACTTGCTGATATTGTACTGTATCCCCATATTCTGGTTGTTATTAAAGACATAAAACAATCCTCTGTATTGATCTCTGAGGTATGCTACTAGTAATGGCATGCCAATTGGATGACTTTCAACATAGATCACTTCCCTTTGAGACCAGCTGTCAAGCAAATTTTCCATCCACATCTTGGCTACTTGAGTCCATACCCCTCCAATTTTTGGTAGACTATGAGGGAACTGTGTTAAAAAGGTTAAAAACCTTTAATCTCTAAAGTTAGTATACAGCATCCACTGCTCTTGCTTTTTCCACGCAGAGATTTGTCTCATTGCAGAGGGTAATCAGTTTAACAGGGTATCATTTGCCATTTGTAAACCCTTGCTGACTGTTCCAGATCACCTACTGGTCCTTCATATACTTTGCAACAGCTTCATTATCTTCCCAGGAACTGCTATTAAGCTGGCGGCCTTGTAGTTACCCGGACCCTCCTTCTTACCCTGAATAAAGATGAATGTTACATTTGTGTCTTTCAGTAATTTTTCTGACCACCATGACTTCTAAAGATGGTAGAAAAGGACCTTGCACCAGTGAGCTCCTTCAGTAGGTCTGGATCCAGTTATTTGGTCCCATGGACACCTGTACCAATTATATTAAAAGGTTCCCAAATTTAAGCTTCCTGTGCTATGGTTAATGACTTGTTCATACAGGGGCGATTTAAAGTCATGATGGCCTGGGACGTCCAAAGATAAATATTATCCTTTAAAACAGACAAAAAAGCCATTGTAATGCCTTTTCCAAAATCCTTTCTTTTTTCTCCCCAATACTGTAATACATCAAGTTACAGCCCACATTCTCCTTATTCTTCTTGGCTGACAATGTACTTACAGAAGCTCTTCTTGTTGCACTTCACAATCCTTCCCACTTTCAGTCTCAGCTGAGTTTCACTTGCTTAACTCCAGCCTTGCATGCTCTGACAGTGTCTGTATGCTCCTCCCAAGCAGACCTTTCTCTTTTCTACCTTCTATATAGTTCAGTTTTCCTTTGATGTGCTCCTCTACTCTGGTACACAATGGGACTTATGTGAATTCATAACTCAGTTTGATTCCACATGAAATTCAAAATAGCCATATTCCTTTTTGTCATTCCTTTTCACCTTTATCATTCTGGATAAAGAGGATAATAGAACTTTCACAATAATATCAGAGCTTTCATGAGCTTGCAAATCACACTCTGAAAGCATTTAAGTGAACAGATGCTGTTTGATATAAATCCATGGTTTTGGCAGTGAAGTGGGGTCTGCTCAGGTGACACCTGAGAGAAGAGGCCAGGAGCTGCCCTATGCCAGACACAGCCTGTTCTGCCACCTCCAAGGGAGCTACTAAGGGAAACATCTGAGCCTGCCATGGAGTTGGTGGCACCTGCAAAAGCATATTTAAGGAGTTTAAACACCAAAAGGAAATAGAAGAGGGTACCATAGTCTCGGATCTCGTGGGCTTGATAGCCTTCTGAGATTGCGGATGTTTCTTTTCTTCCCAAGCCCGGTGCCTGAAGAAGGAGTCAGGATGAGTCAGTTTCTTATCAAAATTGTTTATTCTATTGTGTACCTAAACATTTTCTCTCCAGCCGGTGTAGGTGTCACCTACACCGCTGCCCAAGGCTGTCTGAACGCCTCCTGGGCGGTCGCTATCTCTTATACTATGTACTACGTGTTCTATGTTTACAATATTATACCAATACCCATCACCTTTATTAAACTGTGTATTTCTACTCTAATCCAATCCAAAAGTGCCACCACCACAGCAGAAGATGGAAGGCAAGAAGAAGAAGCAGAAGGACAGGGACACGCCCAGATTCCTCCATCTTGCCTTCTTGAACCTCCATTAGACTCCTAAATTCTACATCTACACCCAGTGATAAATTAACATTATTCTAATTGAACTATCGTGGCTTGTTTCTGAACCCTTGCCAGGGTCTCGGATCACCCAGGGCACCCAGAGGGATGTCCTGGGTTCCGACACCATAGCAGGAGGAATTCTTTCATGGTAGAGCTGATAACACCCCTGAAAGAGCTGCAGCCAGTGGATGAACACATTACCCTTGAATTTGCTTGCGACTTGTAGATAAGCACGTACTGAAGATAAGAATACATCATGCTTCCTGAAGGGACTGTGGCCCATGGATAGGCCCATGCAGAGGAAACAGAAGTCATGAACAGAGAGAAAAAGAAATAAGGAACAGGGGAAAGGAATCACTGCAGCCTTATCCAAATCTCCTCAGCCCATTGCCTCACCAAGTTTAACTTGAATTGATGACAAGGGAGTGGAAATTTGAATTTGGGAAGGAGAGATGTCTGGAGTGATTGGGAAATGGAAAGAAAAGATATTTTCCCTAAGTGTTTAAATATTTGTCTGCTTTGTTTCTAAATATCCAGTCAGTAATTAAGTGTCTATGCAAACTGGCAATGAAGTAAGTTAAATTTTCCAAGCAAGACAGTAATTGGTAAGTGATTTCCCTACTGAATTTTTATGCTCTTGTTCTTGCTGTTTTCTCCCTCCACTGGAACAGGGGCAATGAGTGAGTGGCAAAGTGCATGCTTGACTGCCAGCTTTGGCAAACACCATACAGACAGAAAAAAGTCCAATCGCTGGTTAAACTTCAGAGCATATAGAAATCCCTGGATATCTTCCTCCACATTATGAAAGTTTATGAACTGTTTTCTTATTACGTGTGAATATGACAGTCAATCAGACCTAGAAGCTACATGGAGTAACACACATATCTCATGAAAGATTCAGTAAGAGAGACAGAGAGAGAATAAGTGATTAGAAAGCAGGGTGAGCGGAGAGACCTTCCCAGACCTTAGATAACACAAATTATGTAGCTAAGAAAATAATCTTTCTACTGCTTTTATTAATATATAGGTATTAATAACCAGTACAAAGGCCATTCTCACCTACCTAAATATCAGATCATTTAATAAATTTATTCCAAAACATGACACACGGGACCAAATCTCTTTTTTGCAAAAGGAGGTTCAAAGCCATTCCTACTATTTCCAGGAAACTTCTACTGCTTATTACCTCTTATCATCTGAGTCTTTACATTCAAGCCAAAAAGTTAAGAGACCTAATTAATTGATCTGCTTTCCTTGGCACATCCTCTGTGCAGCATGAATCTCAGGAACCAGTTGGTCATTTATCATAGGGAAGAGAGCAAAAACTGTGAGAAGGACATGACTGTGGAGCCAAACAGAGACTTGCTGCCATTCTTAATCCAGAGGCACACTAAGCAGGGTTTTAAATAATATTAGCTTGCTTTAACTTTAAATGTTATCACACTGATACAAATAGATAGGAAGCAATACATTTCTGCACCCAGTGGCCCATATTATTACCATCACTAGAAACAAGATTTAAGCCGTTATGCTAACACTACTATAGATCATCTTGACCTCTTAGGTTTGTTATCAATTGTTATGAAATTCACTGTGTGAAGCAGAGCTTCGCTGACTGTACAAAACCCCAAACACTTATAAAAGACGATCTTGAATTAGGAGTGAAGGTACAATGGAAAAAAGTCACCTGTGTGTCTTCTAGAATTCCTTAGTGAAGAGCTCTCAGCCATATGATTTCTCCAGCTCTTTTTCTCCTTTTTTTCCCTTGCTGTGTTATCTTTACTGGAAAAACCCTTTTATATTTCTTTGCAACATAATTTTGAGCTCTAAGTCAGAACACGGAAATGTAATATACAAAGATATACTTCCTATTGCTTTCAGTTAAAGAGTATATTTCCTATGGTGCATTTATGATTCTTCACATTGATAATGTGAATACAGATAAAAGAACATTCTACTAGATTTGAGTAATTTGCATAACCTAATAGAGAGTAGCTCTCAATGTTTTTTTTCCAGAAAAGATAATAAAATACTTCCTTGATAAAGAAAAATCTGTGGCCAGCAGAATTACTCTTAGGGATCATTACATAGAGGATAAACTGTTTGAAATGTTTCCTGCTTGCTATACTACTTCTATACATAAAAGCAGCTTACAAAGCAAGAAAAGGATTTGTTGTAGAGAGATCCCTCATGCTTGGAGATTTCTATATTAATCCAACTGTTCAGAATGCCTTTACTTAATTTTTTTTTTTTCCCCAGACCATTTCTTTAATATTCAAGTTTGGTGGTTTTGCACAAAATGGTGAAACTGATTTCTGATCTTTTTTTTTTCTTCTACTTGTTTATGCACTAGGGTTTTTTCCTTAAAATAAAATTAGCTTGTAATGTTATTTATCACTTTGGCACATAATTTTAATAATGTCTGTAATGATCCATAGGAAATATTTATTTACCTTGAAATTTCATTTTCATCAGAAATATACTTACTATGTGCAAACAAAGTATTCCCCAGTGCAATGAATGCCATTAAACTCCATATAAATCAAATCAGTTCACAAGTAAGATAATTGAGAATTCCTAAATTAATTTGAGTAAGAAGTTACAAGTCTGAAATTTATGGAAAGAAAATTATTGGCCAACACAGATTTTGTATAGGCCTACTCTAGATTAAAATCTATTTCCAGTTAAATGTTATTGAAAGTTTTACTCATGGAAAACAACTAAACAACTAAAAATCAAGATATAAATTATGTTCTTACGGAAAAAAAAATCATTTCCTGTATCCATTGTGTTGCATAGCAAAAGATGAAAGGTGTATCTCCATGCTATGTCTTGTTTTCCAGAGTAATTTATGGAACATGCTGCCAACATCACCCTTTCATGTGTCCTAGGCATGAAAGCTCAATTACAGAAACTTTAGCTTCTATCAGTTTTCACATTGATCTCTATTTATTGATGAAAACAATTTTACAGAATACTTTAATTTAACTGTAAGGAAAGATTGAAGAGAACTACATTTCTATAGAAATGAAACAAGAGACTGAAGAGTTCATAAGGGGAATACAAATATTATTGCGATTTTAATCTTGTTGAAGGTATGTTTTCAAATATTATTTTACTTAATACGTAGTACATCTCTGTTATTTGATCAAAGAACAAAATATAGAGTATGTATCATGGTCCTTCTGATAATTTAGACAAAGTCTGATTTCCATTCATCTACAATGTCTTTGCGTCTTGGGTTGGGTAATTAAGGTGTATGTATTCTATTTAATCTGTTGTAAAAGCAGCTTTTTTCTTTATCTCTTATAACTCCAGGGGGGAGGGGGACAGATGCCTTCTGATAATGGGCTGAGGCGTTCCCTGTCTGCTGGCATGCTGCTTTCCCAGCTAGTCCCGCTAGCCCTGGCAGGGAACAGTCTTAGCCTCAGAAAGGTCTCGCAGAAGCGGCCAGACCCACCCGGTGGGTCTGTGCATTGCTGCATGGGCGGTGGAGAGGCGGCTACGGCGAAGGAAGGAGAAGGAGACATTCCTGAGGCGCCATGGGGTGACTTTATTGGGGTCCCTCCTGACACAGCCCAGAAAAAGCCCGGAACTGCAGCTGCACAGGGGGTTTTAGGGTACAGACAGTAGGAGTGGTCACACAAGGAAAGACCAATAACAGAAAAGGGGTGGTACATGCAATACCAAATGAAAACCGAGGGGTGGGGGATTTCCCAGACTTGCCCTTATCAGGTACTGAGCCCCTCCGAGCCTTCTAGAAGGAGGAGAGGCCTCCCTGAGACTGGCAAGGTCTGGGAGGGGAGCAATATATGATTGACATACACAGACTCGGGGTAAACAACTCAAGGGGGATTTCCAGAGGCGGGGACTGTACTAAGTGGGGAAGGGAATAGGGGGAAACATGGAATGAACCATTAAATAAGCTTTTACAGAACAGAAAGAAACTACACTTAAATCATTAGGTAAAAACACACTGCAACAATGGGCCAGCTGTTAAAACCAGGTGTGGTAGTGTTTCTTATCTCCTTCACCACCTGTCCATCCTCCAGGGAAATATCTTCTGCTAATGGGCCATTAAGGCTCACCAATGACATGACACATTACATCATCCCATTGGGAGATGGTCCACCCAGTGCGGGGGGAGCCAGCCGTTCCTACCTAGACAAAAACTGAGACTCAGGAACAGCAGGCATCTTTTTTTTTCCACCAGAGGAAGACCAGACCCATCTTGCTGCCACTGGACTTTCTACAGGACCATATCTTCTCCACAGAACCACATCTGTTACTCCAGGAGGATTCATTTAGACCGCTGCCAACACCCTGACTAACAGAGTGTCAGGTTGTATCCCTGACCCTGTCAGGGCACTCTAGGGCTTTTGTTTTGCTTGCTTGCTTGTCTCTGTACTGCTACATTTGTATTTTTTTTCTTTTTTTTTTTCCTATTAAAGAACTGTTACTCCTATTCCCACATCTTTGCCTGAAAGCCCCTAATTGCAAAATTACAATAATTTGGAAGGGAGGGGGGTGACATTCTCCATTCCAAGGGAAGCTCCAGCTTTCCGTGGCAGACAACTGTCTTTAAAAACCATGACACTTTGCTACAATATTTTTATGGTATATATTTCTAAAATTACCTTCAATTTCCTTGTTGAAAGGATTGGCAAAAATTTATAGCATTTTTTAAGAGGAACATTGATATTTTTTCCAATTAACACTTATGTTTACATTTTTGAACAACATGTAAACAAATTTGATAAGATGAGTAATTTTAGTTCTGGAATATCCAAAATTAATAGCAATAATCTCTTTGCATTTATTTCACATCATTGTGCAATCTGCAATTTTGGAATTTCATAGGCCTAAGGAGTTTCTAGCATTAGGCCACAGCAGCTGTCTCTTGTCTTATAATAAGAGAGGGAAAAAAAAAAAAAAAGAAAGAATTTTTTTAAGGGACATTAAAATAAATCTCAAAATTATTGCCCTTTAGAAAAAAAAGAAAAGTAGACTCCACATTTATTTGCATATCAGTTCAAAGATCCAAAATTATGTAACATTTACACTTTCTGGACAGCTCAGAAAATTACTGGAAAGTAAGGCAAGAATAAAAATGGATGAGGAAGTGTTTTCCTGAAAGAAATTAATACAAAACAACAAGCATTAGAGCAGGCTTGGAAAGAGAGAAAAAATCTCCAGGGACTGATATTGTTTAAAAAGCACAATAATCATTTGTTATTGGCTGAGAAAAAGGGTCTTTTGGATGCTTCTGCATGTGAGAGCCAGACTGTTGGTTTTGATAGCAAAGAAGCCTTACTCTTTCATGTTGGACTGGAGAGACCATTACTCAGAAGAGGGAAATTATATTATTCAATCTGAAAACATCTTTCAACTCATCTAAAAGTGAAAAAAAAAAAATCTGCTGTTGCTGATAGAGTAGAAATATTTTCCAAATCATGTTGCATTATCTTCAAAGTATCTATTTTCTCTTATATCCTCTCCCATACAACATCATATGGAGGTCTCCAGGGAATATTTTACAATGAAAATTATTGTTTGTGTGTTTCCTTTAGCCTGTCCTTCTCTCATATAAGCAAAACTATGTGTTTTTAATCTTGAAGAGAGAATAACACATGAAACCTTAATGACATACAACAGCCAACTAAACCTCTCTACACACTGCTGAATAATCAAACAGAAGATTAAAAAAAAAAAATCAACAACAAGATAAATAGTCAGGAGGAAAGAACTAGAATCCAGAAATAGCAAATGTTTCTAAGTTTTCTAAAAATATAAATAATTATTTGAAACTTTAAAATAGCTGGTCAAATTTAGGGTTAATTATACATCCCTAATTAAACTGAATTATAATCTTTCTCTGCTTACCTGTTTGCTTTGGTTTTTTGCCTCCTTTATTGACAGAAATATAATTAAACACTCTTACAGATTTTGGATCTAACAGATTCTTATGATCCTGAGAATATATACCTTAAAACTGAACAACTGCTACTCAGAAGGCAATTTGAAGAAATGTAGATTTAACCTCTGGATAGAGAAGGGTTAAGAATAAAAGTTATACAGTTTCTAAAATTTATTGTATGCATTTAATAGCATTATTGTTTGAATGGAAACAGATGTATTTTGGTAACAGTAATGATTAAATTTCTGTCAGTGTACAAGGAATTACTGCCATCTCTTTTTATGTTGATCAGAATTGCACAGACATTCTGATTCATACTCTGTGCAACCCTTTTTGAAGTGCTCTCTAAAATTTAAATAATCTGGTTTGTATCCTTTTCCCCCTTTTTTTTTTTTTTTTGTTTCTCATCTGAAAATGACTGTTGGCCTACAGAGGTGTCTTTTCTTTCTACTTGTGCACATAACTCCCACTGACACTAAGATGAGTTAAGCATAAAAGGAATATATCTCTTAGGATTTCGAAGATACATCTCGCAGCCCCCTAGTCTTTTCTCTTCAATTTCCTTTGATAACTCACTATCAATTGTACTAACCAATGAGGTCAAATCTTTATAGACCTTGTGCTTTCAGTAGAAATTTCTTACAGCACAATAGTTCTTGGTGTGGAATAATCCAGAGTTGCTCTCATTTTCTTTTTTAAAAAGGCTTGCGTGTTTTTCACAAGATGTCAATTTTATTTGACATAATGCAGTATATTGTAACTGCAACCTGATGAAACCCAGTCCACTTTTTATATACTTCATGAATTTTTTATAGGTTTCTATTTCTAACAGTTTGCACATTTTTATTTCTAACTAAGTCTTTTTACTAGTGACAATTGCCCTGAATGGCTGTTCATAGCCTTTGCCCTTCTTTATTTATTTTGCATAACACAAAATTTAGCTGATGGTAAACTAATTAAGACGTTCTCAAAGCTTAAATCTGAGCCTCAATCTTTGCTCTTGAATGAAAGATGGGTTTTATTGATCAAGCTTTAAGATTATATGTTTATCATCTGGTGGAAGGAGAGTAGACAGAACCTGTTGTATTAGTCTCATCATTCTTTTTAATGTCAAAGAGAAGTTGATCTCTATGTTGTCCTCCCTCTGCTATCCATAAATGTCAGATAATTCAAGATCTGCTTTTTGAAGCTAGCACGTAGGAAGGCATTTCTTTTCCAGAAGAATGCACAACTGATAAATAGAAGGAGAAACCTTGGGAATAGAAAGTACCACAGCATTTGAGAATATCACTTGCTAATGAGCCCATGTATGTGCCCGTCCTGAACTCCTTTATTTCTGTCATTTGAGCTATTTCTCTCTGTGCTTGTCTACGTGAGTAAAGTGCAGGCACTGCTGGTCTACTGGTCTACTGCATATGAAGATAAATATAAAATGGCAGTTTGATGGAATTTTGAGATTTCTTTTTATTTTTCCAAGATATTAGAATTAATTTTTGCAAAATTTACTATGAATAGTGTTAGAGATGAAAATATTTTCTTTTCAGTTCACAAAGAACTGAGAATGGAATTCCTCTCTAAACAGTATACTTCCTTATAGATCAATTTCACTTTTGTTCCTAGAATAACCTAATCAATATAATTTAAACATTTTACTGCTTTTGATTCCATTTCTGTTTCATTTCATTTATTTCCTTTCTCATCAGTGAGAAATCATTGAGATAGCAGTATCTGGTTTATTTTTTATTTTTGCTTCATTTTCATATAGTTCTACAACAATACACAGATTCATACTGCTGTTAAAGAGTCAAGTCTTTCTGGCTATTCAACACTTTAGTCTTGAGACTTTAGTCTGACCTTGAAAAGGTCAGAGGCTCAGTGTCTCTGAAGCTGGATAGTTTTTACAGCATACATTTCATTCACAGAGCACATTTGTGGAATTGCCTTAGAGGATCCAAATTGAACTCAAATGCCTGTCCATCTATCCCAAGTTTATAGACTACTTGGCAGGAAAGAAGCACTCTTCACCTTGAGCTCATGTTTTTCAGAGTACATAGTTAGCTGAAGTTAAGACCCGGGAAAATTTTAGAAATTTATATATATTTCTAAATATATATTTGTATATAAAAACCATATATAATATTTCTAAGAATATTAGAAAACATAACCCTAAATGAGTTTAAACATTTCTTGAGAGACAGGTTGGATCTATTTGTCTCACAATATATGGAGAGAAAAGTGGTATTTTATGTGCCTGCAACTATTAAAAGATAACCTAGTCAAAGAACAAATGATATCCAATTTCAATTCCAAGAATTTCTTTATTTTCTATATTTGGATCCTGATAAGAATCACAAATATATCAGCAATCTTAGGATGAACACTGTTGTACATCTATATCTGGCAAAAGATGAAACAATGTCAAAAATTCTTTTAAATAAAATAAAATAAAATATTAATTCATACATACATTTTTTCATTTATTCTTTCATTCTTTCTCCTAATATGAATATTGTTTATTTTGGTGATGGTAAATCCTGGGCAAATTACCCCAGTAAATACAGATTAACTTTCCTTTTACTTTTTCCTAAAATAAGGTAAAAGTCAAAATCAGAGAAATAAACAGTGCCAGAGAAATAGACAATATGATGACCATTTATTAGATGTTTAAAACATTGCCTATCCACTCTAGTTATTCCATATTGACATGGAAGAAATATTCTCATTATAATTCTGGTGTTCTGGATGGCTAAAAGGATGATGCTAACAACCATGTTGGATATCAAGAGTTTACCTCTGTTAATGTAGGTATGGAACACAAAATACATAGCAGAAACTCTGAATTTTACATATAGATACTATAGCAAAGCACCTTGTCTTGAATTTTTTACCAGTGTGACAAATAAGCCAATATGATTAAAAATACCACTTTCCTTCTCTTTCATATATTCTCATAAGAAGAAAAATAGGGAAAAAACCCACAAATACAGGAAAACCAACAACATTAAACCACAAAACACACACAAACAAAAACCCCAAATGCTTTCCTGTATATCTGTTTCTTCATCTTACTGAACTAAATACAAGGCTGTCACCATTAATTTCCATGCTTAATGAAGTATCTAATCTTGTTGATGAGAATATATGATAACAAAATGCAATCCCAATATATACATAATTTTTGCTACAGCTGACACAAAATAAATTGAGAAATGTAGGCCCTTCATGACACAATGCAAATATTTTTTTCCTACAGCTCCAATCACAACTGTCTTTTATGTGTCTTTTTTGTTTGCTTTGTTGATGGCAGAAACTCTTGAGAAATTGAACTAGAAACCAAAATAGAAAATAAATAAATAAATAAATAAATACATTTAATAGCTTCAGGAAGTTAAAATTCACCTAAAATATTTATGAGACGTGACTCACATTGCTTTGAATGGCATAAGGAACTTAGGTTATTTATTTATTTCTGTGATACAGTAGAGGAGATATTAATTCTGGTTTAGAGTGGGAGATTACTTACTATTTTAAATATATTTACTATTCATACTGTTGTGTCACTTCTTTTTTTTTTTTTTTTTTTTAATGGAAAGTTATAAATTTTTCATCTACTATACACCTCCTCAAAGATTACTTAAAAGATTGCCAGGTAAACATTTCACCTAAGAACAACCTAGGACACTGAAAGAATCACTTTATTGTGGATTTGTGCAATTAATTTTTAACTACATTTAAAATTTGAGAGGGAGCTCTGTGTTAGTGACTTCACCCTTCAATTATTGAGACTTAGTTCGTGCTAGGCATAACTGCAAGTACTATAAAGTCTTTCTCTACAATAATAGCAAGCTGCCAGATGATATTCTGTCCTCTGCTCCTTATTAAAGTTTAGGTGAAATTTGAGTCTAAATGCTGATTTTGAGGGAATAACCCCTTTTTATACTAAGAAGTAATAATTAATAAAACCAAAAAGCAAAAAACTTCAAACTTCTACTGGTTTTGACTCTCACATTAATTTCCACAGTATTGTGGAAATACAGGTCACCCTTCTCCACAGCTCCATCTTTATTATCACTTTTCATCCTAACTTTGTCAAGTGGAAAACAATCTCAAAAACATAGAATAGACATCTATCTACATTACTACTAAGTAGCCATAGCCAGAATCTGCATCCTTCATGAGGTCTCTGATTAGAGCCTGGAGTAGTAATTTAGGCTTCTACCAACAAAGCAAATTAGGTGTAGCAATTCGTAGCTGTATTTCAGACTTGTACTTGCATTCTTCATTAGTGTGACTGATAAAAAAAAAATGTGCTGCCTTCAGAGCAGTGCCCCAAGCCATGTTATATCTTGTCTCAGGAGAACTCTAATGTCAGGGTTAGAATCATTGTTTTTCTTGATGATTTCTTTTGCCACTAGGAAGATTTCATGCTTTCTGACACATAGCCTGAAGCAGAGACTAAAGCATTATTCTAAGCACAGGCTCACTTTTCCAACAAGGATGGACAAGACCCATTTGGAATTAAATCTGGCTAAGGATGTCGAGGGTAAGAAGAAGGCCTTCTTCAAATATATTAATGACATCATTCATTGCTTGACTTTTGTCATGAGACAATTTTTTTCCAGGACTTTTTTTTTCATTAATTTAAGCAGAAGATAAAGGTGGATTTTTTTAATCTCATGCTCTATCATGCATATGACATGCAAAAACCACATAAATACTTTAAGGAATAGTACATATAAAATATATGATTATGAAATTTCTTCAGTGTTGCGCTACTATACATACCTACATGCCTAAATGTATTTCATCTGGTCAAGACTTATCTTAAAAAAATAGAGTCTGATTTAGAAAATAGAGACAGACACTCTTTTTTTTTTGCATAGGGAAGAATGATCACAATCATTCTCACTGCTGGGAAAGCACTGGTATTTCTGGGTTAAAGAGACATGCCTGTTGCTTGTTGACTGGTTTAAAAAATCTATATACTATTAATTTGTAGTAGATAATATTTCCCAGAAGGGTTGAAAAAGAATCAGATTTAAGTTTCATTTAGAAACTGTAGGTTAGAACACTCTCCTCACACAGTAGGATTTGTGATTTGTCAAACTGAAGAATTGTTTCTATGTGTGCATTTACCTTCTTAAGTATTCCATCCACTATAGCATTATGTAAAATAAGGAATGTCTTCCTTTTTCCTTACAGTTATCTGAGCAGGTCTAATGTGTAGATTTATTCAGAAGAGAGATTTTTGTGACAATCCTAAGATCTTGAGACGGAAAAATTTCTGAGCTGGAGTGTTTGCAGAGAAAGGAAACAAGAGGTGCCTGAAAATGTTATCTCATGAAAGTGGAAATACTTAAATTGAGTAGAGATAACGAAAAAGATTTCCATTTTAATTGCATTGCTAAAGTTAAGCAGCAAGGCGTAACTTAGACAACATTTTGACATTTTGTGTATGATTCAAGTGGTAACTCCTCCAGCCTCCCTGACCCAAAACCTTCCTGCCTGGCTACTGTAGCCCATTCCAGTACCAATAATCCCTGTTGAGATCTCTGACCCGGCTGAGGGATGCTGCTTCCAATTCACAGGTTCAAACATTAATGAAGCTGAACATATATCCCAGAGACTCACAGACACACTAAGAGGACATTGTCACAGTCATAGCTGTGGCTACGCTGATGGCCACGGACAAGGTCCTGCCTTCAACAGCACATTTATGGGGAACTCAGATTTAATAAGAAGGTATAAGAATTTAGGAATAACTGCAGTGAGCAAGCATAAGGCTCAGACAGACTTGTATTGACTGGCATAGTTTTTTAGATGACCAGCCCCATTTATACCACTTTCTGTGTCACTCCCCACCAATTGTTCCTCTCTTTTTTACTTTTCCCTGCATATCCCTTCATAGGTCTCTACAACTTTATTAATTCCAGCAAAAGTCTCCCCTTGTTTACAGTCTTCCTGCTTGCAAAGTCCATGCTCTGTCGGAACCCAGGACATCCCTCTGGGTGCCCTGGGTGATCCGAGACCCTGGCAAGGGTTCAGAAACAAGCCACGATAGTTCAATTAGAATAATGTTAATTTATCACCGGGTGTAGATGTAGAATTTAGGAGTCTAATGGAGGTTCAAGAAGGCAAGATGGAGGAATCTGGGCGTGTCCCTGTCCTTCTGCTTCTTCTTCTTGCCCTCCATCTTCTGCTGTGGTGGTGGCACTTTTGGATTGGATTAGAGTAGAAATACACAGTTTAATAAAGGTGATGGGTATTGGTATAATATTGTAAACATAGAACACGTAGTACATAGTATAGGAGATAGCGACCGCCCATGAGTGAGGCAGTTAGCCTTGGGCAGCGGTGTAGGCAGCATCTACGCTAGCTGAGAAAAAGAATGTTTAAGAACACGAAAGAATAAACAGCTTTGATAAAGAAACCGACACATCCTGACTCCTTCTTCAGGCACCAGGCTTGGGAAGAAAAGAAACATCCGCAATCTCGGAAGGCTATCAGCCCGGGATCCGAGAATGCTCAACTTCCTGGAAGAGGTGCTTGTAGTATGTGCATTGTCCTTGAATGAGTGTACTAACAAGTTTTGTGTCTTGACATTGTCTCCATGAGTGAGGATTTCTTTTCTTTCTTTCTCTCTTATTTTTTTTTAAAGTCTGTGTCTCTGTATATTTTGTTTCTGCTTTTCCCTTATTTTCTCAATTGACTAGTTCAATAAAAATAGGAAGCTAGAACCCAACTTGGATTTAGGAATCTTGCTAAGTAACTAAAAGTTAGATACAAAATACTCAGCCAGATCCCATGTTGTGATTACAGTTTGAATCTGATTGTATTTCAATGTTTTAGAACTGACATGTTGTTCTTTTACTTTGAGAAAATAATACTTTGCATTTATAGAATGTCTTTGATCCAGAGATGTCAAAGGATTTTTCTAGAAACAATAAAGCTTGAACTATTCACTTTTCATTTTAAATATTGTTTTCTCACTGCTCTATCTCACCCAGGTGATTAAATTTATGTATGTGATTTTATTTTCCTTTACAAGCTACATGAAGTCTATCTACCTGACTTGGAGTTTATTTCTCTTTTCAATATTAAATTTTCAGTATTAACTTTAATTACATGGATACAAATGCATACATACAACCTAAAACACGACAAGTAAAAGTACAATAGTTCTATTGCAGTCTTTCTTTTTTAAATCAATAATCTCAGCTGGATAATTATAATAAAGAGATGCTACCAAAAATATTATAAGGAATATAATGAATGAAGAGAGTATCAGTGTGCTTATTCTGTGAAGACCAAGAAAAAACAAAGGTATTCAGACTGCTGACTGCAGTCTAGCCAGGGGTAATAATCCCCATTTCATCAGGTACATTTAAAAAATTGTGTTTCACATTCCTCTAAAGCAGCTTTGCACATGTCACAGCACAAATTAGTGAAGTCTAAATTTCAGCTCAAGGCTTCATGTGTCATTTAATGGCATACACTTGCTAACTGTAGCCAAAAGCAGACTTCCATCAGGGACACTGAAACTCCTCATTTACATAAGAATGGGAAGTTAATTGTGCTACAGATTCTGGCTTCCCCAAGGAATTCATTAAGCATGCTGAACTTGGTGAGAATATAACTTAACTGACATTTCTAGGAAAGCAGGGAAATTTGACTTCAGAAGCACCACCTTTGGAAGCAAAATAATTTGTTTAATATTAATTTGATTCAAACCTTTCCAGGCAATGTGTGGAATACTATTACAATCTCATTTCTGGAGAAATTTTCTATATATATATATTTACTTAAAGTAAGTTTTCTTCCTTTTCAGTATAGGATCCTGAGCTGCTCTTATTATTTGACAAGAGGATTTACACTTTTATTTGCTGCTAAGGAATTAAAAAAAGAAAGGCTAGGTGACATTTTGCATCTTATTGTTGTTAGCAAGGAAGTACTCAGAGTATTTATTTTAAAAAATACAAAGATTTGTACAAGATATTTATTTCAGTATCATAATATAACTATATGAGTTTTAAAAATGTAACACTAAAAATGTTATTATAGATAAGACACAATCTCCAACAAAAGGTTGTAACAGTTATATCAAAAGAGTTATTGTGAAAACATTACTTTCACAATTTCTCCTACAAGGGCTGTGGTCAACTGAAAGAGTTAGAAAATATTCCAGTGTAATAACATTTTTTTCGCACAAAGATTTTTCTTAAGAATTTTTTTGAGTGAATTATTATTAGATGGAAAATAAATATTTACTTAATGGAGAGAAGGGATCTTCTTGTAATTTATGGGCATTTTATTTAATTCAAGAATAATTTTTAGATTTTTTTTTTCTGGATTATGGAGGAACTGAGAAATCATGTTTTTAATGATCTATTCTGAAAGAAAACTAATACATTCTTCTCTCATTGCACTTACATATATATACAGTACAGCAAAATATTTATATTTCCATACACTGAAAAGTCTTTACGTATTTTCATTTAGCTTTATTTTATGCATGCTCATTCAGTGCTGAAAGTTTCTAGTCAGCTAAAGTTTTCCCATTCAATATTATGAAGACAATAGTAACAGTTTTTTAGCTATTCCCTGCAATAAGATTTTATTGTTTTTAACATGTGGCATATCAGCTTAAAACTATATGCTTCTTATGCTTATTTTTTACAGGGACTTTAACTTCTAATTTAATTTTTATCAGAAGACTTGTATTATTGCTGTCATTAAAAAGAAGCTTTAGCCAGTCATGGTATTTAATTGACTGAATGTTAATAATGCTACAATTTTGCACAAAAAAGTGCGAAAGCCTTTTTTTTGGCAATTAATTGGTTTTATTGCCAGTGTAATTGTGAGAACGTATGCACAAGGTTGTGTGTGTGTGTGCATATTGAGTGCAGAGGAAAATATATTTATTCTTTTATTGGTTCAAATTTCGAGTTGTATTTCAAATGTCTTATAACCCACTGCAGTTTCATACCACAGCATGCAATCAAATAGAACAGTACAATGTAAGGAGAATATAGATCATAATATTGCCTTTCTGAACTAAACTTTTTTTCTGAAAAATCCTATGATAGGGATAAATCAAGTGTACCACGTACATTTTACTATTTCAAATGCATTTACAAATTATATCTATAAACTTAAGTAGGGACAGCTGCAGTAGAAAAATATTAATGTCCTTAATTTAGGGAACAAGGTATATGGATTGAAGGATAGTAAAAGAACAATATTCATTACAAATTTGAAAAGTTCAGGAGGGAAATAAAAAGCAAAATAACAATAAATAACACAGGCAAAATTGCCGTCGAGTAGTATGAACAATATTAAGTGGCAGAACAGAGAGAAGCCTTAAGAGTTTTTTTCACGGAAGTTTAAATTCAAAAAAATAAGATGGGTAACTACAGTGAGAAAACAGGTATCTCTTAAATCTGGTAAAAGGAAGATAATCATTGTGTTATTGTATCACCAGACTGTCAGCTTTATAAGAGTGATGCAATAGGGATTACAGGGTAGGGAATAGTACTGTATATGAAGGATATTACAAGAAAAAATAAGTTCTTCAGAATATTTGTCAGTGGCATTCACAAACAAAGTAGTAGAGTTGAGCTCTCAACACTCTAAGCAGGGTGACTATTATACTCAGGAAATATTAACTGACATTAGGGAAGCTTCAAAATTAGTAAGAGTAGCAGTAAGAGTTCTAGCTAACCACACATGGGCTGGACTAATGCCTTGCCAACAAGAGATGCAGGGAGGCTGCTTTCTAGAACTAGTCTTGGAACCCACAGGTAAAAGATGTCATTCTGAGCTGGACTCTGGTAATAACATCCAGGATTCAGTACAAAAGATAATAGTGGAATAATAATGTAATAAACACAACAAAATTAACTTTAGGATTGTAGTAGAAGAAAGTAGGCAAAATAAATTGAGGAAGTTTATACCTACTTTCCTGAAGGGGACTATAAGAAAACTAGAAAAGGGAAAAAAAATAGCACAAGAAATTCAAAGAACCAGTCTAAATATCAAGTGGTCTAAAATAAGCCAACAGGGTGTTTTTATAGAACTAGATAATATGTACCCCAGCTCAGAATGAAAGTGGAATGCCCCACTCCCCACCCTCTGCAAAACAATATCCTATCACCCAAATTAAAGCCCTCACAGTAGCAGAGGAAGGCATCTCCCAGGATATTCTCATGTGATGTATGTCCTGGAACTCTAGAGAAGAATCTGTGGATAGTTAGGAAGGATGTAAAAGGTGTTCAGCTGGTGGTGGATGAAGAGCATTCCTTCCGCCTTCTGGTAACTCAGGAGTCACAGGGATACCTAGCACAACTGTAAACAAAAGTCCAGGATATCATTTTGCATGTAACCAGGCCTTTATTGTTTGCAAAGGCTGTCAAGTTTTTGAGATGTGGACAAAGGGATGTTGAACTAACATCAACAAATGGACAAGCTTAGTGGATGGGTAATGATGTGCATAGTAATACTATCAGCTGGGAATAGAACAAAATGCCTCAGTCCAAAAACTATGAGTGTATCAAGGAGGCATCAATAGTTAAGATAATTTCCAGCTTTAACCTGTGTGCTAGTTTGGCTGGTTCACAGTGGCTACTATGGGGCCATATGTTTGGATTTGTGCTGAAAACTGTGTTGATAACACAGAGATTTTTTTTGTTATTGCTGAACAGAGCTTACACAGAATCAAGACCCTTTCTGCTCTTCGTACTGCCACTCTGACAAGGAAGTTGGAGTGCATGGAAGGCTGGCAGGAGACACAGATGGGACAGGTGACCCAAACTGACCAGCGAGATATTCCACAACATGGCATCATGCTCTGTATAGAAAGTGGGGAGAAGAAGGAGGCAGGGGGAACTATGGAAACACAGAATCATAGAATATGCTGAGTTAGAAAGGATCCATCAGGAATGCCAAGTGCAATTCCTAGCCCTGGGCTGGACATCCCAAGAGTCACACCTTGTGTCTGAAAACATTGTCCAAACACTTCTTCAACTCTGCCAGGCTTGGTGTTGTGACCACTTCCCTGGGGAACCTGTTCCAATGCCCAGCCATTTTCCAGATGAAGAACCTCCTTCTGATATCCAACCTAAACCTCCCCTGATTCAGATTCATGCCATTTCCTTGAGTCCTGTAACTGGTGACAAGAGAGAAGAGTCCCTGTCCCTCCTTTTCCCCATGAGGATGTTGTAGACTGCAGTATGTTCTCCCCTCATTCTTCTCCAGGCTGAACAGATCTCAGCCACTCCTCATAAGGCTTCCCCTCCAGATCCTTCACCATCCTCTTGGCCCTCTTTTGGATGCTCTTTAATAGCTCAATGTCTTTTCCATGTTGTGGTGCCCAAACCCATACCTTATGAGGTGCAAATAAAGAACAGTGTATCTATGCCTTAAAGCGGACATGGAGGTTAATAAAATCTGCCTGAAATTCTCCTTAAGAAGGTGTGGCAAGTCACAGTACTGCTTGTTCCATTCTTCTTTTTACTTATATTTAGCTTTTCCATATTTAGAGAGACGTAGGTGATCCTATTTTGAGTAGAAGAGATCCACTTTGTCTTCTTCCAACACCTTCAGACATTTACGCTGCAGAATCTAATCTCTAGACACTAGTAGATACACTTTAAAACAAAAACTGTAAAATATTGTAGCCCTTTTCCATATTGAAACATAAAATTATGATATATTTCTCTGAGTGTAAAATTATCAGGTTTAATCATCCTTATGTTTTATGCATTATGTACTTGTTTATGAAAAGTATGCAAAGGAAGCAATCACTTTTTCTTGCAAATTAAGGAAGAATTGAGTCATTTCATATTAAAGTGTTCTAAAAATGTCTCCTTTCTTTTTTTCAAAATAACATTTCAATCAAATTTGAAAGGGCATGATTGACAGCCCTCCAAAATGAACTTTTTCTGAAAAAAATGACAGAACAAATTATTCTTTATCTACCAGATGACATAGTTTTTGATAAGAAATTACTCATAATTAGCTTGAAAAAATATATCTAAGGAATTTTTAAAGGACCTTGTCTTATTTATCTGCCCCATTAAATAATTGGTGCTGTAAGAACATCACTGTACACCTTGAAATTCTATACGTAGGAGTCTCATTACTTTATATTTTTTGTCTTTGCATTCAAGTTACATTTGAAATTCTACATGTGTGGACACAATTGCACAGTTTGATTTGAAAAGCAATAAATAAATTATATGCATGCAGCATTTTTTCTGTGCACAGGGTGCACAGGGTGACCCACTGAGCTACTGCTGAAATTAATAAAACTAAATTACTAATTTATACTCTAAATCATCCCTCTGGTACCACCCTTACCAGAAATACTGATGCAAAATGATGAAGGTAGAGAATTTGTAAACCACAGTCATTCTAAGTGAATTTTTAATTTCCATGGCTATATCCTTCTTGGATTCATGTCTTTTAATATATCATGCATCTTGTTATTCTTGTGGTTATATTATTTCATTAATCTTTTCAAAGCATTGTTTACGTGTTATGCAACAACTTGACCTCTGAAGAGCTGCATTTTTTCCAATTTCGTTCTCCATACATTTCTAATGTCAAATGCATTCCACTCCTATAGCAGTACCTTGAAGGAGTGATCATGTTTCTATAATGCCTTCCTCTTTACATCAGTCAGAATAAGTAGGTTTTGAAAAGTAATGTTTTGATTAAGCACTAAAATCACAGTTTAAATATGTTACTAATTTTGTATTTGTGCATTTTGGCCAGTTAAGTTTTAATACTTATTAGGTAGGTGAAAACAATTCTCATTATACAAATAAAAGCATAAACATGTGAAACAACTCCCAATTTATGTATCTCTTAAAATAGAGCTCTTGTAAATCTGTCTTACAAATTTATTTTCTTGTGTTTATTTTACACCAAAAAATACATCAGTAACTCTTAATCCCTTAAGCTATGTTTAATTTGTACACAAAAATAATAAGGTAGGATGGGATAATTCTGTAAATAAAGAGCTCAAATCTTCTGGCTAAGAAATGTTAAATAAACTGCCTAAATATAAATCACTTTCTTAATGTCCTTGAAAATTAGATATTTTTGTCTTGTTCTACCTAATCCATCAGAAACTGTTATATTATTAACATTCTCCAAAGTCTTGGGTGCTTCTGTGCTGATAAACAGAAGAAAATCAGAGAGTAAATTTCAAGCACTAGACTACATACTTTTCATGCCTCTTCATTGTTAACTCATGTCCTAGTTCTCCTTTGAATTACAATAGCTTTTTCTCCCCCTGACAATTTGGCTACAAAACCAGTCTTACAGGTTAATGGATGTAAAAAGGTCTGTACCATAAACTTTGTAGTACCCTTCCATCTTGTTTGCACCTTTTGTTTAATAGCAGAGAAAGACCTAATGAGAAAGATATTGAAAAAACCCCAAACAGACGGAGTATGGAAAAAAAACCAATTATCTTTTCAAACTATATTATCAATTAAAAGAAAAAAAAGAATGTGTAAGAAACGTGTAAGAAAACACTGGCAAGAAAATTTGGTCAGTTAACAAGCATAGGAGAAATATGATCTTCCAATAAAAATTAATTTATAATTAAAAAAATAATAAACATATAGTACTCTGAGCACCTGTGTAAACATTGCTGATTACTCATTCAGCTGAAATGAATACAAATTCTTTGGCAAAACTGTAAACCATCAGACTTACTGGTACTGGAAAAGATTGACGAAAGCATTCAAGTGGATTTCATGATAAAATTTCAGTCTCTCTTCAATGAAGAATCCTTTAATAATTATTTCCTGAAAATGCACAGGAAATCAGGCAAGAGAAAAATTAAATGCCACTTCATGCTTGAGATACTCTTTTAACTAAATGGACAAGTAGTGATGATGTATACACAGAAACACTATTTAAACAGAGAGATTAATGTGCAAATTACAGAACTATTTTATTATGATTTTTTTCAAGGAAAAACAATTTCTATTATACATAATAAAATCAATACTGTTAGCTTCTGACAGGTACACTCCGAAAGATTTGAATCTACCTTTTACTTCAATATATGAACATTTTTCTTTTACAATTTATGTTTTCTTAAATGTGAAAAAAGATACTTTGTAACTCAGGAGACATTCACTGAAATATTTTTAATATTTATCTTTTATGTTATTGGTAGATAGAAAATTTCTGATATCCTACAGATTAGTGGATATTTTAAAAAATCAACAGATTAGATATATATATTCTTTTTATGATATGTTGATAAAGCCTGTACTTTAAGAAGTGATTTCTCTCTACTTTCATTTATTTTATCCAACATGAGACCATGAATTTTCTTACAGTAAACTGCATTGTTTAGGAATTCATAAAAATCTTATGGATATTTTGATCATTAAATACTCTATAAATTGTGAGAAATATTTTTAAAAAGTAAATTAGAAATAGTAAGCAGCTATACTAAAACTTATTTAAAATTCAAGTTCTGTCCTCTTTGGGACAGAGATATTCTCAAAGAAACACAGAAAATATATACAAAATAGGAGAAAAAGCACAGAAGACATCTCGCTAGCAGTGTAATGCAAATTGTTTGGGTAAAACCATAGTTTAATATGGAAATAAACCTGGGAGTTTCTCATGCTGCATTGGTTGATGGATTGTAAGAATACCTAGGACTTACATGGGGAATAAGATTCGTGCTGTGCCACTCCATACAAAATTAATATGACTGTTGTATTACTATGCTATTTACATTTTTCAAATACCTGCTGGGAATTGGAGAGGATTAGCAAATCATCATTAAGAATGTTTCCATGTTAGGTAAGACTTGCTTTGGTTAGACATTTATTTCAATAACTGTATTTCCTCCCCTTTTTGCAGTCAGTGGTTTCAGAAACAGGTTTTTGGGGTGATTTTTTGGAAAAGGATAAAAGGTTAAATAATTCTGAATTTACATAGTAAACTAAAACCATCACAAGTATCAAATCCATCTGAGTAATGGATGGAATCATCTCAAAAGAAACTTTAATACATTTAGTTTCTTTTTTACTTGGCAAAAATTTGGATACCTTATTTCCTGGTATATTCTGAAGAAAGAGGTTTAATTATAATTATACATATTAAGAGTGTTCAAACTGATAAACAGAGAAGAAAAAACTGCTAATTAACCAACCTAAAGCATCAGCTTGGTTGCATAATTGTGATTTCCTGAAATCCAGAGTTGAAAACAGATTTCGATATAGTGCTCCACTTTTGTCTTCACTTAGCTTTTTTTTGCATTCTGCCATAATTTCAGCCTTTTCAGTGCATTGGTGTGTTCTATCTGCATTAAAACATCTCACAGGCTTCACAGAACACTCCAGGAATTTAAATGAGTCAGAAGTGAGTAAATTTTACTGATTTTATCATAGCATGTTTCCTCGGATTTTGATTGGAAGAGTCCCATCAAAAGATACAGTACTCTGCTTCTATCTGATATTGTCAGCATAAATATTTTGCATATTTACATATTTGAGACCATTAATGAAAAAAATTCGTAACTCACTCAGCTAAATTCATTTATGGTACTACATTCTATGGAATGAGACATACAAAACCACAGGAAAAATCCATTCTGGGATGCTACTTAGAATTAAGTTACACTTTCTTGAGTTGTTAAGATAAAATTTGTAATGGGCAAAAATACAACAAAATTTTTGGATACAATAAATTATTGTTAATCCAATTGAAGTGAAAATTATAGGTATTTCACTTAAAATTAAACACACATCAGAAATCCATAATCCTCCATTAAAATAACTTTTAAAAGGAGAGAGAAATAATAATACCATACAAAATATAATATACAGGCCATGCTGTCTTATTGCCGCTCCACTTTTCTGACTTTCTTTTTATTCTTTCCCATTGATAAAGGATCCCTGAGCAGTCTTTCTGAGAAAAGCAAAGGAGAGAAGCCTCCATGGCTAAATGTAAACAACTCAAACTCGTGGTAAGACAAGATTAATGCTGATGACATCACTATCTTCCTCTCCTGGTTTTCTTCAGTTTTGAGTTTGTGTTTGTTAGTTTGTCAGCTTCTCTCCCATTTCTCAGCAGGTGTAAGTCCTCTAAATGCTTAGCAAACTTAAACCTCAAGAGGGGTCTCACAACACTCCTGAGCCTTCCACAGCTCAGATTTTTTTTCCCCCAGAGATTTCAGTTCTACTTAAAGCCTTTGTGTACAATTAATAGAGAGACAGTGAAATCAGACCTGTAAAAGCATCTCCTACTCTCTCAGGCTTTCACCTTTTATGGTGCTGAAGAGGTAAAGGCCCAAGAAAAAAATCTAAATTATTAGCAGAGCTGATTGCTCCTCAGAATCTTGATCTCTTTTTCCTCCATGTCGTAGTGATCCATCGCTTGTTTAGAAAGCAATATCCCTAAATGTTTCCACTGGGGAAATCAAAGGCTCCACTTCAACCCCTGACTTTTATACTCAATATCAGTCAAAGTCAACAGCCCAGTTGAAAACCCATATATTCAGGGCCACTAGTCATTCATCATTAATGACTCTTGATTGTTCCATCACCTTTTCTGAGCCTTTTTATTTGGTGCCAAACTTACACTACAAAATTTTTGTAACAATGCCCAAAGGTAATTTTAGCACGATGTAGAAATAGCGAATGAAGGTCACAGCAAAATGTACAGTCTCTGAAGCAAGATGGAATTCATCGTCTGATAAATTATACTCCCAAACACTTCGTGTTTTCATCTTTGTTAAGCTATATTTTACTTAAATTCTGTATTTAATTTCAGATTCTTTTATTATACATTTTAAATGAGCATTACATATAGTACCAGTATTTTTAAAGTATAAAATTTGATCCCTAGTTGACTTAGTAATATTAGTGTTGTGTAATATTAGTATTATGGGTCAACAAAGTGGAAAATTCAGGTAAGATAAAGCAATGTTGTTGGTATGATCTATTTTTACTAAAATATGATTTTAGAAATAACATGATTCATTTTACTTGATGTTAATTGGAAGAAGCAAAATTCTCTAATTTACAATATTGTTCTTCTTGAACAGCTTTATCATGTAGGTGCAATTAAATTGGAGTCAAGATTTTTTTTTTTAGGATGGGAACATTGATAAAAATGTAGTTTAAGTTTACCCTTCTTTGCAGAGATTTTTTGTCTTTTTTTTTTTGACATCAGAAAAATATGTAATATTATGGCATATATGGAAAACTGTACCTCCATTGTAAATTCATCTCCCACAACCAGAAAAAAATTTGCCAAATAAAGCACATATTCACAACACATACATCCATAGGCCTTGTATAATTTACTCAAAAAATCAACCGACATTGCAAATTTAAAAAAAAAAAATCCTTTCATCCTAATCACCTTTGGTAGGTTTCAACACCAATGTAAAATTGATGTAAAGATCTACATAAAAAGACCCTGGCTGTGTCCCTTTCACATTGACTTTCTATTAATGAAAAACATTGTCTAGTATATCTGACTATACATGTTACTGTACAATTTGTTGGAGTCTCAAATTATTGGTAGCAGCAAATTATGATGGACAATCTTCTGTTCTAAAATAAAAATTTCAACCTATGGTTCAACTCACAAGCTATAGTCTTTTTAAAAAATTATGAAATTTGCCACTTGGGGACTGTAATTATCTCATTCATATATTGACTTACTTGCATAGTTTCAACAGAGAACATTGTTAGATGTTCCACATGTTGGACTCAATGATCTCTAGATATCTCTTCTAACTTTAATGATTCTATGAATCCTAAATCCACAAACAACTCTGTGGATTTTTACTAAAGGATATCTTAGAATTGTAAGAATAACCTGGAAGAAATAACTGTAATGGCTGTGTCCAAAGTGAATAGAAATAAAAGAAAAATTGAAATGAATTTTTTTTTCCTCCTGCATCTTAAGTATCAATTGTTTTCTATTTATCCCATAGCTACACACAAACTACTGGCACTAGCAACTGCTTGTTAAACATGCATGAGACTTGCTAGACTTACATTTCTTACCTGAAATAGTGTTACAGGATATTGCTTTTGAACATACAATTCTTAAGTAACATATATGAGTTGGCAAAATAAAAATAAAACAGATTCAGGGTAATATCTATACTTCATCAATTATCCAAAAGAGCTTCTCAAGCTTACTATAGATGCTGTTTCAATGCCACAGTAGGAGAATTGTGTGACCAATAAAATAATGGAAGGTTCCACAAATGAACTCTTACCCATACAAATTTTGCTGGGGAGCACTATCAAAATCTGTAAGTGTGATCAAATAGCCAAGCCTGAAATAGCTAAAAAATTTCTTGCATGTAACTTGGATTATGTGAGGAATTATGTAAGGTCTTTTATGGGAAACACTTTTAAACGTTATCACAATCACGAAAGAAGAATGATAAATTATGCAAAGCTGCCAGGAAGAATTGTAAAAAAGAACACATTTTCTATACAGCAAAGATTCTCATTTTCTCTGATACATATAAAAAAATATTCTGTATATTTTGGTGAAGTTACTCACTACAAATAAAGGAAAAAAAGGCTACAATGTTTTAAAAAATATATTAGAAGCGAGAAAAAGGAGAAAGAAAAAATGGGAAAGGAAATAAAGGAAACAGGGAAAGGGAAAGGGAAAGGGAAAAGGGAAGGGAAAGAGAAAGGGTAAGAAAGGGAAGAAAATATCCTCCGAACATGTTCAGATATAAGCCATGAAGTAATCAAGTAATGTCCATGTAAATTTACTTAACTATATGTGCATACCATTTTGATATGTGAACTACTGCCTTGTGTTGTTCTCAGAAGGTTCATTTGGTCTTAAAATCATCATTCTTAATTATAATTTTTAAGAAGATGGGGAAGAATCCCTAGTTCCATAGAAGTGTCCCATTCTGTTCGAGGAAGGGTGTGGGGTTTTCTCACACACTTGCCTCTAGTAAATTCAAAAGTCAGCATTCCCATTCACACCGCCTTAATTTCATTCTATGATCAACCATGCAAAATAGACACATCTGAAATACAGTTAAGATTGTAGGTGGGCTGAAAGATCCTATGTGCATTTCTCTTTTTTCTCCACAGACCACAAAACATGCTCAGGGCAACTCTTGAAGCTAGATGGGATAAATATAGGGCCCAATGATGGATTTTATAATACATGTCATCCACAGAGATAAGTGGACACTCTGCCCATGTAGAATAAATGGCAGACCAGTTCTATTAATTCCGCTTTCAGTTCTGAACACTTAGAATTTAGTAGTAATCTGACTGTATCCATGGGAAGAGGGTGCTTAGTGGAAAATAAATTTGATTGTATTTTTCTTAATTATTTATTTCTGTTTATTGTCAAGGAGTAGTCTGCAGCCCTGGGAAAACTTTTATGGTTTTAATCCCTGTTGACAAAGGAAAATCATTAGATCTCTAATAAAAAGGGTGAAAAAGCTGGAAACAAATCCCATTTTAATTTTTCCTAATGCCTCCCAAGACCTCTCAGTAATCAGTGCATTGTAGCACATCTCTAGATAAGAGTTTAATGATTCCCTGTCCTCTCCATCAGGAGCAGCTGGCTGTGGTATAGTTTCTGAGTAGAAGTAAGTGGGAGCTTATGATGTTTTTCTCTTAATAAAGAATGCTTTATGATGGAAGTGTATATGTTTAAGGGAACTAGTTCTACTCTGAAATATTTTGAAGGATATAAAATATGAAAACTACAGGACTATGAATGACTATTCTTGCCATCGGACAGAAAGTGAAGTCTGTGAGACAGAATCTCACCTTTAGTGCCTTACTCAGAGCTATAAATTCCATAAAGTTGGGAACTTAAATAATAGTTGCAGCAACTGTTCTTCTGATACTTGCATAAAGGTTAAATACCCCTGAATGTTCATGAGAAGATTTGTAACCTTGAATTAAAATCCAGAGAAGTATGTACATTATTAATTCAAATTGGATGCTTGAATCCCACTGAAATGCATGCAAAAGATACATTCAAAAATTTTAATCTAGAATATTAACCTGTTCTAAGGAAAATAATTTATGATATTTTTATTAGATCTTGAAATAATATTAAGTCAAACAACCTAGAGAATGAGATTTACACTTTCATGGAATGTAATAAAAATGGAAACAAAAATTATCCACATTTTTAAATTTACTAAATGATCAGTCACTAATTTTCTTAGCTATAAGACTTTTGGGCAGTGAGCATATATATACATACATAGGTATTCATTAATTAATTGCCATTCGAGACTGCAATGGAAAAGGTAACAAAGGAATAACCCTTGTTAATAAACTACTGTGTTTAGAAAAGAAATAGAATATTAAGGAAGTTCTTCTTCTAATGATGAAAAAAGTTCCAGTTCCTTCTAGTTTTTTAGTTCTTTTGAAACATGAAAATTATTGGGAAAAAAATGTGATTATGAAGATAGTTTTTCAAGAGAAAACTCTAAAGCTTTGGCAGATACTTCAAACATTTTTCAAAGACAGGAGTTAACTTTGAGTTTTTAGTTAGAAACATACTGAGGTCTATAAAACTTCTTAGGGGCAGAAAAGGACATTTTTAGCAATTAAAAGCAATCTCTCCATATCTTCTGTCGTATGAGGACGTGAATATGAACAGCAAATAATACAGAATGTAGGAAATAAAGCATTTTTTCTTTTGACTGTAATCTTGGTGCTATGTCTTCCTGATTTTTAACACCTCTCTGTCACAACATCTCAGAAATGTTCACTGGCATTAAAATGGGTCTGAATTGGTGACTTGATCCATAATACCATCATGACAGGAACAGCAAAAGAAAATCAATAGATATGTCTATCTCAATTTTTTGGAATTATTTTCAAGGAATGATCAAATTAGAAGTGTGAACAAAAACTTCCTGATGTGTGTCTGCAGAGGTGTCATCAGAATCATTAGATTGGTTCTTAAGTAATTTGGAGTCAGGATTTTTGTATAGTTGGAAACCGACTGCTATAAATATATGTTTGAAACCACATAATGCTGACGATTATAAGAAAAGGAAGTTCAGTTCATGACTTGGGTCTTTTTTACCTATGTCAAGAAAATACAAGACATTAATTCCTCTGTTGCTGCAAACAACATGAGGACTTACAAATCTGGAGTTCGTCTATCAGTATCTATATATTAATTTTCTGTCCTGTCCTGTGATTCATCATTATTATAAATAGCATAGTCTAAAAAATATTGTCATAGATGTTAAAGGATTCATCCTGTGTAAGACATATAAAGCATCTGACAGTCATTTTATGTTCCTTTATTTCACTGCCTAGGAGAAAACATGCTGTGGGTCTAATTCATCTTTGCAATGAGTACTTTCCTCTCTACTCTAGCAGAAGTCTAGACAACCACTATAAATACACAGTTATTTCCTGGGCCTCCTCAGTCCAGCAAGGTTGACATCTTGCTCTTGATGTCTTGTCTGACAGTCTGTAAAACATACCTTCTCCCTTAACAATTCAGTTCCCTAACCTGCCCAGTTTTTTATGGAATTTGCTTAGATTGGATACTATTGGCTAGGAGATTTTTAGTATGTGTCTGAATACTGTTTGATGGAAATAGTTTTCGTTTAGTTTCTGCTTCAGGTGCCACTGAAATATGATTTCTTCTATCTGTGAAAATGTATTGAAACAATTTCTTTTACAATAACACTATTTTGTGTGTAGTATTGTTTTGTTGCATTATATCGGAGGAGCTCTTTTCTTGCCTAATTTTTTTTACCAGAATAGTGCATATTTTACTTTTAAAGATTCCACTTCTTATTTCCTACTAGGACAAATTTTCAATACAAATGATAGGCTTTTTTCCTGTTTTTCAGAAGTTCTTGCTACAACATGACAGTCTTCTGATCCATTTAAATTAAAATTTCAAATTGTGATGCAGCTGTGACTCAGTAACATTTTAACTTTGCCTTCATAATCAATAAAATCAGAAGACAATCAAGTTACTGAAAGACTCTTCTAAATAAAGCTGCCATGCCATTCTGAAACAAATGACTGAAATAATATTCACATGTATAACTCGTTTGTTTATAGCTCCCAAGAAGTGTGTACACTCACTACATTTATATACCTACACTTATTGGTTGCATTATTCTATCAAATAAGCATCACACACATAAACTAGAAAACTCATTTATTTCACTTATTCTGCCTACTTATGTTCTGATTTTCTTTAGGGAAACGATGTTCTGGGCTCTACTACTGCACACAGAAAATATAATGCTTAAAAATTATGCTTTTTTGTTTGTTTTGTTTTTGTTTGGTCTGGGTTCTTTTCCTTTAATTTTTTTTCTTTTATTTTACTTTCTGCCTCCCTCTCAGATCTAAACTCATAATAACTAAGTAATTAAAAAATAAGGAAAAAATATGCTGATCAGAAAAAATGTTGAAGAGTATCTGTTCCTTCTAAACGGTCCTTCCTCTCTATCAGTTGTTTTTTACCTGTAATTATTGATGTTTAAAATTAATTTCTTTTACTTCTATCTAGTAGTATTTTATATAAGGTTTAACAGGAGGGTAGCATTTTAGAAACAGGCAGAGCACACAATAAATTAAAACTCCCATATTAATCCTTGAGAAAATGAAGTAGTGAGGTAAAAAAATATTAAGATTTGTATGCTGGTTCATTATTTCATCCCACATTTTTCCTTTTTATTTTTTTCTCTTTTTTTGCTTGTTTGTTTTTTTGGGTGTGATTTTTTGGTTTGGGGATTTTTACTGTGTTTTCATCATAGTAACTATTTAGGATAATTTTAAAAGATATCTTATTTATCATCATATATGCTAATATATTACTTCAATTAAATGCATTTATTATATTAGTGATGAATAAATGCATTTTAAACTAGGATAAGTTTTACTAAAAATTTGGGTTCATTTTTACTGAAAAACAGCAGCAGACTTTCAATGTTTATTCGGTTGTACTCTTTTTTCTAAACACCTATCACTTCTTGAATACTCACCAGATTTTTGAGAACAACTTGATGGAAATAAAGACTGAAAATTAAAAAGTCTGTATTTCTCTCTTTTCTACCCTTATGAAGAATGACGGAGAATGATATACAAAAATATTAAATATTCAATGCTCATTATTCACAATACAGTGAAAATTAGAATCCATAAATCTCTAGCATACAGCTGTTGTAAGTATTTAAAAATACAAACCTGAAATGAAATGTGTGTCAGCTTAATGATCGGTCTGAAGCAGAATGATCTGAAAAATACTCTCTGTGATTTTCACCCTGCCAGTTTACCATGATTTATACAGAATATGTTAAGTCCTATTTCCATGAATTTAAACATAGATAAATAGTATGTCCTTGTTCTCTCCTTCAACAAATGGAACATTTTGGACCCCAAAACCTTGAAATCACTCAGAAAATTAATCTCCATTAACAAACTTTCCTGAACATATTAAATTTTTGTACCTATCTGTCAAATGTAGTTCTCAGATTTCTTAATTCAGCCACTGTTTTATTGAAAAAGTTCTTTTTTCAGAAAAAATTCCCTGTTTTTCAAAAAACCTAGATAGATACTTAGCATAAATCATGAAGCTAATTGCTATTAACTTTTATGGAACACAGGCATGGCTTTTATTTTTAAGCTGTTAGAAAAATGCATCTGTGAATCAAAAATTATTGAACTAATGTTAAACAAACGTTTTTATAGCCCTTTAAGTTTTAACTTAAAGGTTAAAATAAGATTTAACCCTTAACCAATGTTTTGATAGCCTGCGAAACATTTTTTGATAGTACTGTCATTCATGTTGATTCTACTCTTCTTTATATTATTATTGCTATTACCAAATACACTTAGGAAAGAAAGAGTTTTCAAATAGCCCACACTGTCATCTTTGTGTTCAAGAGCCCCTTAAAATTTTTACAAAGCTCATTGTTTAAATATTTATTATATATTTATATGCTGACTGTAGAGCATTAAAGTTCATGGTCCAATCTTCCTTACAATTCCAGACAGACAAGAAGAAACATTTATTCACTGTGTATATAAGAGGATCTAAAGTTGCAGGAAGAAGAGAAAAATATTAGAACTAATTTTCCTTCTGTCAAATTATTACTTCTGTACAGCTGGGTAAAACTCATTCTTCTTTTTTCATTGGAAATTTCTGTATTAGTGGATATATTTATTTTCAAACATGAGAGCTGCTTTCCCTTTCCCCTTCTTATCTCTCCTACTGAGGCAACACAGAGAAAAAAAAATAGTCAGTCATTTGAGTCCACATGCTGAAATATTCTCATCTTGAAATTGAGTATATTTGTCAATACACAGTTTGAGAAACTATTCCATCAATTATTATAGTCAGATTGCATCCTAGACTGAATATGTGGAGAGAGAAAAAAAATCATTTCTTCATTATCAAACTTCTGAATCATTAACATTTAGTTCAAAAGAACTGGCAAACAAGTGTGCCAAGAATAAATTCTAGCTCACAACCCATTTTACAGCAGAGCAGAGAGTTTTGACTCATACCTCCAGTTTGCTTCACCTCCTCTTGACTATATTTTCCAGACACAATGTTCTTGGGTGTTCCCCACTCCACACACCCCTTTTCTAGGCCAGGTGTCTGCATGCTATCCTGCCACAGTGATTTATGCCTTCATCATGTCCAGGACAAAGTATGGTGTGTGAATGCTACACCTCACAGCACACTTCAATCACCACAAATGCCAACACTTGCACTTGAACAAACTTCCATGCAACCTTGAGGTTCACTACTTATTGGACCTCGTCATAAGCTGCATATTTATAAAAAGATTTCCTTCTCTACATCCTTATAACATTCCCACCTACCATATAACTAAAAATGCAGAAATACATTATATTCTGAATTCAAATATTGGGTATTATGTGCTTTTATTTAAAAGCAAAACTAAATATTAAATATTACTAAATTGCTGATTCTATTCTGATTTTTTTTCTTATTTCCTTCACATTTTTAATAAAAAAATAACAAATGTCATGTCTAGCTTAATCTGAAACTCTTTGTTTAATCTTAAAAAAAAATTTTATTGTTCAAGTATTTTAATTACTTAAGACGTGAGAGCTTCAAAATGAAAATGATATTGGAATAAAAAATCTTAAAAATTACAAATTTCTTAAACATTATTTTTATTACTTTTTTATTAATTACTGTTCCACAGTTGCACCTAAATGAATCAACATTTTGGAATACCTTTGAGGTAATTTTGACATTAATTTTACCATGGATAAAATCTTTTTTTATGAAAATATATTTTATTATTAGTTTCTGAAAACAAAGGAAATTAAAAAGAGAAGAGAAAACATTTTAGTATATTATGTACTTACAACAAAATAACAATATAATTTAATTTCTTATATAAAATATTGCTTTTTTGGTTTCTTACCTAAATCTTTTTCTTTATGTAGGACAATACTTGAAATTAAATTTCTCATCAGCTCAGTTGCACAATGTTAATGCCTCCTTCATGTTCAGCCTTCATCATGAATCAGCTGGCATAGGAAGTCTGTGAATTTAAAGGAGCTTGCTTGTCTGTTTTTTGCACCTGGAGAACATTTTCTCACCGTTCTGTATGTATGCAAATATTCTAATGCACACCATTTATTTTCTCGATTATTATGGTGTGTCATTGATTCAATGAAGCTCCATGAAGTACAATATCCTGATACCTGGGGAGAAAATAACTCCCCAAGTCCCATAATGCATCTGTCCAATCCTATATTGTTATGTTACAGGGAAGGAACTTTCCTCAACAGTTCAGAGACTAAGCTCTGCCCCAAAGCTTCAGAAGTGATTGCTGATATTATAACTGTGTGTATATGTGCCTGACTATTGCTAGACTTAAGACTGGTCTCTGTTTCAAGTCATAGAACTATGCAGTGGAGTTTTGGAAGGAATCTCTGGAGAACATCTAGTTCAATCTCTCTGCTAAAGCAGGTTCACCTAGATCAAGTTGCATCAAATGATGTCCACATGTGGCTTCGAGTATCTTCAGAGGACACTCTGGAAGATCTCTGGTCAGTCTGTGACAGTGTTCAGTCATCCTCAGAGTAAAGAAATTTTTCCTCATATTTCCTCATACAGGTGGAACTCTCATAAGAGAGATCATACAGTCACCTAATCTTCATTCCCCTTCACTAGACCCTCTCCAGTAGTTCCACGTCTGTCTGGTACTGAAGAGCCCAGAACTGGGCAGAGCACTCCAGATACATCTCACCAGGGCTGAGCAGAGGGGCAGTATCAGCTCACTCGACCTGAAGGCAATGCTCTTCCTAATGCACCCCAAGACGCCATGGGCCTTCTTGGCCACAAGGACACACTGCTGGCTCACGGACAGCTTGCTGTTCACCAGGACACCCAGGTTCTTGTCTGCAGAGCTGCTTTCCAGCAGATTGGATCCCATGTCTCCTGGTATAGGGAGGGTATTCTTCTCCAGGTGCAGGACCCTGCACTTAGTTTTTGTTGAACTTCAGACAGTTCTTTCCACCCAATTCTATCCTGTCCAGGTTTCACATGAATGACAGCACAGTCCTAAATCATCCTGTTATGATATTTCAGTGTTTACCTTAGTGAACCACTACAGGCTTGTGAATACACATTTCCACTACTTCTGTCAAACTATATATATTATCAAATTATTTTGCTACCTTTTTCCTTATCATTTTATTATTATTATTATTCTTAATGATAAATTGTTTTTATGAACTACTAGTAAAACCTGCTTTTTCAAAACCTCTACATAATATTGGAGTTTAATTACCTTCTGAATTGTTAACATGACTTTTATACCTGTTTATTCCTGAAGTTTAAACCCATTGAAAAAAGAATAATGTCTTTATTTTAAACTGATACTGAAATGGTATATAATTATTTATGAACTTTCAATCATATGTCTGAGTGTATTTCTGCACTCACACAAGTCTGTGAGAACAGGCTTAAGTCTGTTTTTGTATGTATATTCCCTGAATTTGTATTGTGTGGTATTATCTTTATCAATGATAGAATTGTGGTTCAGTTCAATTTCAGCATTTAACATCCTTAGTGAATGTAGATGGATGTCAAAACGTCTGCTGTGGTACCTGCCTTGTACCTGTTGTGGGTCTCTTCAAAATGCATATACTTGCATGTATAATAAAACACACACAAAAAACTACACTTTTACAAATGCACTATTTTTGTCCTTCATATATCTTTTAATGTTCATTCAGGAAGACATCAAATTCCTATTGGTTTGCAGATAATAATTTAAAAATTAAAGCTATAATGCACCCTCAGAGGACATTGTGCCTGATAAGAGGAAGCACACTTTTAAATCCCTGGTATATGAAGTCCCTTGCTCCTGTTTATGAATACTATGACTTCCCAGCCAACAATCAAAAAACCTAATGAAAAGCAAGCAGTAGAAATGAATAGTGGATAACTGAATAAAAAAAAAATCCCTTAGGAAAAGCAATATGCAACATCTATTATATGAAAAATCTTACATGTTTTACACTGTATGGAAAGCCTATAAAACATCACTGTGTATTCAGGCAGTCAACATTGCAATCCATCAAAAAATTAATGGCTTTGTTGGTATGCATTGGTCCACTGAATATGCTGCTATTGCAACAGTTACATAAATGTGACTTGTTTGGAAAATAAACAAAAAAGAACTGCAAGCCCAAACAACAATAGAAAAAATTCCCCCCTCATCCCTCATAAAAAACCAACCAACCAGAAAAAACTAAAATAAAAATAATAATTAAAAAAAAATAAAAAAAAAGAATAAAAAAATCCCAAGCAAATGCAGGAAAAACTCAAAGCAGCAAACCAACAAAATCCCCAAAAACTGGGTCTGAGCAAGCAGATGATTTCTAACTAAGAATTTTACTTTTTAGTTATAAAAGCTATACTTTTGAAGTCCAAAATGCATCTCTGTTCTTATCATCCAAATAAACAGCAAGCATCCCAAGAAGGGATAGAAGAGATAAATAAATCTCACTAACTGGATAGAAACCACTGTGAAATGCAAATTCTGAGTCTACTAAATCAGAGATTGAAGTGATAAATGTGGTTGTTTCTGCAAGCACTGTTTGCAGAGCATTTACTGATTCCCAGTGTTTAATGATATCTTCTTGGATTGTCTGTTTTCTTACTATGGTAAACAAATAAGAATTTAAAGGTTGCATACAGTACACATGTATTATTAAATCAAAATTAAATTTAGGCATGTTCTTTCTAGATGGCTTTGTAAGATGTCTTGGTTAAGATTAAATGGAAAAACTGAGCAGAAGACATTAATAATCAGATAGCAGTCCAAATAACACCTTCATTTGATAACTTTGTGATGATTTTAGTACTGAGTACTCCTGTAGTTAATCCTTCCAGGATTCTTTAAAAATTACTGTTAATAAAACATTATTAGATTTGACTGGATGGTATATAGAATAGAGAGCACAAAGACTACACTGAAATCCAGAAATTTATAGTATTTAGAATGTAGTCTCAGTGTCATTTAAGTATACTTTGTAAAGAAAGAAAACAAGTATCCTCTTCATAGCTTTATGGCACAATCCATTTATCCAATAAGAAGAAATGGCAAAAAGATATATTTTAAAGGTTAAAAATCTATAAACAAGGTCCTTGCTTGGAACGAAGACCATTATCCATAGAGACAAAGAGTGCATATGTTTCTGTATGACAGTATTACTCAGTGTACTGGATATTATTAGGCAGAAAACTTTATCTGTTCCTATAATTTTTTCAAATAAATTTCTTCTCTATATTGTAATTTTATAACTTAAACTTGTTTGAGTTTAAAATTACTGGGGCTTACGCTATTTTAATTTTTTTATTTCTGCAATACTAGATCTAAGATCTAAGAATCTAAAAAGCTGGAAATGGCTGAAGGGTTTCTATCAGGTTGTTTTTTTTTTTTTTTTAGAAATATTACTTGCATTCAGAGGGATGAAGCTGTACAGATTTCTTTTGTTATTTATATCGAGTTTGGACATTGCATTTGCATTTAATTATGTATTCTATCTATATACATGCAAGAAGAATTATATTCCTTGCACACAATTCCAATGAGAAATATGTTCTCATTTCCCTTCCTAATAAATGAAAAAAGGAAAGAAGCTACATAGGTTCTTATTTCTACTTCACATTTCTGCACAAATGCTCCTGTCTCCTTTGAAAAACAGCAAATGTGAATAAAAGTATTTTATCCTTCTTTTTCAATAGTACACTGGTACAAGCATTCAAAGAGGATGTGGGACAAAAGAATTAAATTTATTGTTTCTGAGACGGTTCAGGCTGGTTTTGGGAGAGTGGGAGAATATCTTTAATCATTACAGGTATGTTTATCTGTAATGATTAAAATGTTCAACAGAGAGAGGTGAAGTCTTTGCAATAAGTATTTCCTGGACTTCTGCAGCTTGGCTCCTCCCCAAAGATTTTAGCTCTTCATGAACTGCTTCAGCATGGTCCTTTCAACAGGATACAAACCCTCAGGAATAGATTTTCCAGTGTGGGTCCCCCATAGGCCACAGGTCCTGTTAGTAAACCAGCTCCTGCATGGACTCCTCTCCTCAGGCAGCAGCTTCCCTCAGGCATGTTTACCTGGTCCAGCGTAGAGCTCCCCATGGGCTGCAGCAGAGATTTCCGCTCCGCTCTGAGTAGTAGGTGGACAAAAAGGAAGACCACCTTGCTCTGGGACTTGTTGAACCTCATGAGGTTCTCATGGGCTCAGTTCTCAAGCTTGTCCATGTCAACTGCATTGCTCAACTTCATGCCATCTGCACACATATTGATGATGTTCTCAGATCACCTACCCTTGCCTCACCTGGCCATGCATTTCTTTCTTACTCCTCCATTTGAGGAGGAGATCCTTGTTTAGTCATGCCAGTTTCCAGCCTGCCTTACTTTATTTCCTACATACCAGGATAGAAATATCTTAAGCTCTAAGAAAAGTGGCCTTAACTTGTTGCCAGTTTTGGCCAGCCCCTCTGTCCCAAAAGACAGTTACCCAGGGGTTCTTATTCACCATCTCTTAACTAAATGAAAGTTCATTCTTAAAAAATTCAAGGTTTTGACTTTGCTTCTCTCTAGGCTCACCAAGCTCATTTCAAATGTCATAATATACAGAAATTTGTTAGTCATTTCCACATTTATTGTTCATCCAATATATTTTATAAGAAATAAAATAATAAGAAATTATAATTCTTATTTTTGTTTGTTAGAAACAAAAGTGCAGATAGCTACCAAGAAGATTTCCTGATCCTGAGCTCTCAGACAGTATTTACCTCTAGTTGTAACATTGAGGACTAAGGGCCATAGAGGTATAGGGCTTGCAACACATCCCTGCCTTCATTGTTTCCTAGATAGAAAAATACAGATCTTGCAGGAGGTTAGGTTAACTTTTTTGAGAGAAGTGTTTGATAATATTTTTTTAAATGTGTCCTAGGTTACAATGTAAAATTGTGCCCAAGGTTTGTATTCTATCCCCATGAGCCGTTGGAGCCAAGGTGGGGCAGTGTTTTCCTTATCTTCTGTTAACGAGCCTAACAATGCCTTGCCACATGACTCATAGATAACTCCCTCTGGGAGTTATCTCTGTTTAATGGGCCATCAAGGACCCACTGCATGACTCATAGAATGAGATCATCCCCATTGTGAGATGCTCTGCCCAGGGAGAGGAGCCAAGCATTCCTACTTGGATAAATCCAGGGTTTGGGACAGCACAGGCAGCTTTTATCCACTGGACTCCCAGAGGAGACAAGAGCTGCCAGACATTTCTACAGGAATCACTGCTTCGACAAGATCATCTCATCTGGACTGCCACTACCACCCTAACAGGGTGTCAGGTTGTATTCTGACTCTGTCAGTGGTTTTTTGTACTATTACTTTTATTTTACTTTCTTTTATTTCTTTTCTTTTCCTCTTATTAAATTGTGTTTCTGACTTGTAGTCTTTCACTGGTTTTGCTTTCAAACCAGCACAAAATGTTTATCTTTGCCCAGTGTACAGGGAGAATACTTTCTGAGTTGGGAAAACTGAGCAGAAGTTTAGCAAGAAGATAAAGACTAAGTGTCTAAAATTTGACAAAATTATTTCTCATTAATCACTCTCTAGCTTCCATCAAATAAGTGTTAATAGCATAATACAGTAAAATTTCTACATTTTGACATATTAAAGAATTTGTTATGACATCAATATTTCCAAAATTATGGACAGCTGAGAAACTTAGAATATCACATTTTTCACCTGCTTATGCATAAAAAACAATAATTAAGATATATGATATATATATATTTCCTCATTTCCTCCCTGCATTCTTGCTATGACTAAGCTGAAATATTTTATCTTTCATTGATTATATGGCTTGCAGTATTCAGAAATTAATAGCCTTAGTGTTCTAAGGAAGAAGTAAGATTCTGAATGCTGCCTCAGATTAGATGAACAGTTTTACTTTAGGGACAGTAAAGCAGTCCTGAAGCAGGCTTCTTTCTTACCAGAAATTGATTCTCTAAAGATTTTTTTTTTTCCTGAGATTTCTTGGGCATGACAATTATACAGGAGCCAATTGAATGATTTAGAATTGTAGAAAAAGCAAATTAATTATATAGATTATATTTTAGAATTCTCGCAGTAAAATAAAATCCATTTAATTGCCAAAATTGAGCCCGTGTGAATTCTTTAGTACTCCACATTGGTGGATTATAGGCTTACCCTTTGGTCTTGATAAAACCTATTTTGAGATGAATGTTAGCAATTAAAAGGTCAGTCTATGTGATTCACTGGATGATTTTGAAGTTAATAATCACATATTTATGCAAATGGATTGACTGATGAAAAAATATAATAAAATATATGAAAAATAATGAGAATTATTGTTATGGAATTTAGTAGTGAAAATAACTTCAATTTAATCAAATTCTTATCCCATTTGATTTATGTCTGTGGTTTCGAAGTAATTGGAGTTTTTGTTCTCGTTTTTTTGTCCTTCCTTCAGTCCCTGGCAAAGTAATGGAATAAGTCCTCTTATAAAGTATTACAAGCTAGATGAAAGAAGTGTTTGGGAAATGCCAGCACAGACCTACCAAAGGCAAATCCTGCCTGACTAACCTGATCAGCTTCTACAATGAAGTAACATTTTTCTGTCCACATCAGAAGTATGGTAGATTTTGTTTAACTAGACTTTCAGCAAATTGTTCCACACCATTTTCCTCAGCTTCCTTCCTCCTAGATACACTGGCAAGATAAAAATTGAATCTATATAGCCAAGTGGTAGAGTACAGATCTGAAAGTTAAAAACTAGAGTACAGACCTTTTGGCCTAAAAGGACTTTAGTTAGTTGTTACAAGTTTTTTTTGACATTTGATTATAAGGGATCATTACTGGATATTATTTTACATCTTCATTGACATTTCTACCTTGATGATGGGTTAGAACAGAGGCTGGGAGAATTTTGACTGTTCCGGAAAAAGAAGGTTTAGCAGAGATTTTAATCAGTGTGTTTAAAAACTGAATAAGAGGGAATGAAACAGGAGACAGGCTCTTCTCAGTAGTGTCTAGGGCAAGAGCTGATAGAGAACAAAAGAAATAATCCCATCTGAACATGAAAGAATACATTTTTTTTGTTGCGAAAGTAGTCAAACTGTATAGGTTGGGCAAATAGGCTTTAGAATCTCCATCTGTGCTCTGAAGGGCACAGTCCCGGCCGACACAATTCAGCTGACTCTGCCTTAGAAGGGGGAATAGACTGGATGATGTTGCTAATGTTTCCTGTTGCTGAAAAATGCTGGCATGGTGTTGACCTGTTTTTTTCCTCACACAATGAATAATCTGGGGATGAAAAAGAAGGTAGTAGGGCACTACTGGTTCACCTGATCTAAGTTTACCAAAGAGATATTCCATACCATATGATGTTGTGTTTGGCAATAAAAGTTCAAGGAAAGGAGGAGGAGACAGAGACATTAGTGTTTATGGCACTTGTTTGTCTCAGAAGCTATTACACATGCTCATACCATTCTTTCTAAGGAGTCAGTAGTAAACATCTGCCTGTCAATGGGATGCACTGAATAATTTTTTTTTTAATCTGTTTTTCGTTTATGTGTGCACCTCTTGCTTCTCCTGTGAAACTACTGCTACCACAATCTATAACTCTTTTCATGTTCCTTCAGTTATCTTTCTGTCCTGTGAGGGAGAGGACTGAGTGATCAGCTGTGTGTGTCCACAGGTCCCACCCAAAGCCCACTTCTTGGCACCTAGTGGAAGTGTTGAGGGACTCCAGCCTTGATTGGAGTGTGTTAGATTGCATCTGTAATTACAGATCTCAAGATTTTTATTGCTAGGGTCCTTAGATTAGTCATAGTGCTTGTTTGTTTTACTGTGTATTGGAATCTAGAGCTTTTTAGTGTCTGCTTTCAACTCTACAAACAGCAATAATACTACTTTTGTTGGAAATGTTTTGTTATATTTTATGTGGTCTCTATCTGCCAGTTCAGATATGTTCAGGCTTCCTCTAAATCCAATGTCTAATTTGTCAGACTCAAAAAATTTCATATCATATCTCATCTCAATTAACATAAAACAGCCTCACATGGACGGATGAAAGCATAAAACCTGAATTTATTTTGTATTTATTATATATTTTATTAAAATTGTCAAGTTTTTAATCTTTCTCATGAAACTAGTAATAAAATATCACCAGTTATGGTTTTGTATTTCAGTTAAATGTTATGACCTGGATTAACTTAATCTAATTTCTTCTTGCTAAAAGTTAAATGTTCAGGATAAACTAGTCATCTAAGCTCTCTTCATGATTCGTGAAAGGAAATAACCATTTCCAGAGAAATTCATCTCCTTTTAAGAATAATATTATACACATAAGAAAGTTGCCCTATGGATTAGACTATTTCTGTCCATGAATGGTTAAACAAACCTAGCAAACTACTTGCATTGAAGATCTTGTTTGTAGATACTGGAATACAGGCAAGATAAATCACCACACATCTTGCACCTACCACTCACCCTTTCTTTCCTCCAGTATGCCATTTTTAGTTTAAGCATACTATGATTGACTTGCTTATTACAAACATCGAGATGATTTTAAACTTATGTAAAGGAAAATTATTAATTTGTTTAAATTTGGGAGAACTTTCTTTAAGATTATTTTAACTAATAAAAGCAACTGAACAACAAGAGTAGCAACAACAATAACAACAACATCAAAATCAGAAAAAAAACCCCAACAAACAAAAACACCACCACCATCACCACAACTGGTGTTTTCTAGAGGACACAATTTATTTTGCATCACAAATTTTAGAAGCTGCCAGTGAACCACAGAAAGAATAGACAGCTCGCAGCAGTAATATTGTGCAGGGAAAAAAGTAGAGTAATTACTCCATCCACCACTGATGGTTTTTAATCATGTGCAGTCATTAGAACCTCTAGTATCTAGCTTGTAGATAAAATACATGAAAGAAGCATGGCTGAAATAAGATGATTCTCAACATTAAAAAAAAAGTGAACAATAATGCTTCAATACAGCAAATTATAAAAAATGGTTTTCTCATTGAAGTGGGTTATAGCTGAGGAATAGTAGAGAGACAAGTCATATATTTGTTTCAGAAAAATTAAAGAATACAAAAAAAAATGAAAATAGTAAATTAAATGAGCCAGATAATTTGTACTTGACACATCTCCTTAAATTGTTAGAGACTAAAGAGTGGTATCTATGTGCTAGTTAGTTTTCCTCTTAAGGTGGAGACATTTGCCCTTGATTTCCAAAGATTTTGATTTAAAGAATGACAACTAGGATTTTAGCTACCTGAAAATAAGCTACTCTTCTTAAGTTCATCTAAGTTAAGAATTCTTACCAAAGGATTGATCTTTTTTCAAAACTTTAAGATTTCTTATCAAGGTGGGATAAATATCACATGAGATATAACTATATCTTCCCAGTGTTCAAAGAAGACTGAATAACTTACCGAAAACTTAATTAAATAGATTCCACCAGAAGCACTCATAACAAACACATAACAAAACAAAATAAAGGTAAAGTCACCAAAAAAAAAAAAAATCAGGAAATTGGGATGGAGCTGTTTTTGTAACATGCATACCATTTTCTAGTATCTATAACAATATTACATTTTGATGTCTTCGTTTATAGTGATAAACAGTGCAGGAAAAAGCAAGAGCTGGTGACTGATCTGTTTGTGTCTTAAAATGAGTGACATAAATATTAATAAGATATAATTCAGAGATGTACTAGCCAATTATTATCCATGTTTTTGTTGGTCTCAGTGAAGCCTTATGGAAGCAGCAGTCATGGAAATAGCCTCCTGAGAATGTCCGTTCTTTTCACTGGGGAGTCTTATTGTAGGTGACATTGTAATGACTTGGCCGAACTGTTATGCCTACATGAAAATCGAAAAAAATGTAATCATTTTACAGCCAATTATTTGCATAAAAGTTCTCTAACTTTAACAGACTAGCACCTACTTCAATAAAACACTCTTCCCCATCTATTGTAGTTTAAAATTTAAATGCTCTGTTTTGTAGTATATTTATGTACTTTATTAAACCTTTAGTTTGCTAATTTAATGTCTATATTTTGTATATACTAAAGACGTGTTTGTTGTTTTTCATACTATACAGCAACTTGTGATTAGACTTACTTACATACAACTCAAAAAGGTGAGATTATTTCTAATGCTGAGATTAAATTAGAAAAAGAATTGGACCTTTCATCTTTTTAATTCACATTAGCTTCTTGAAAAGAGAGGGAGTTACCCAGAGTTGGGTTTGGTGTGGTTAATAGCACTTTTTGATTTGCTGAATTGATTTTATTTTAAACTCTTGTCAACTGTTTAATTGAAGCAAACAACTTTGATGCAATTTTATTTCTTGCTGTACTTTAAGAAATGTGTTGTCTCCAGTGGTTTCACATGCATTTCAGCAGGGGGGAAAAAGAAAAAAAAAAAAAAAAGAGTGTTGGCAGTTTAAAGTGATGGGAACTTAAGCAATCAGAAAAATATATTGGATGATGTGGATGCCATTATGGAGAGTCAGTGAAGGATGAGGGCAATGAATCAATCTGACAAATTGTGATTGGCCCTTAAAAAGACAAGTAAATCCAAATTGGTTAGGTAATGTTCATAATACCAAAAAATATTACGTTGAGGCTGGCCCTGTACATCATTCTATAAAACTGATCCTGGTCTTTAAGACCAAGTAACATCAGGAAACACATAAATAAAACTGCAGATTAAAATGAACCCCTCAAAAAACCAAAAAAATAATAACCCAACCCCTAACAAATCAAACAAACCAACCAACAAATCAAAAAACCACAGCTCTAAGAACAACACTGTGATAGTGGAGAAAAGCAACACACGTCTTTCACCTGTGTTTCATGTATAATGAATAAATCAGGCCAGTAAAATGCAAAGTTAATTGAAGATGGTTTGGAAAATAAGCCTGCGTCTAGGCCTTTTGAATCACATAGGTAACAAGACTATAAAACATGAGGGAGCTAGAACATTGTAGATAAGTAAATGCCAGCTAGTAAACACTGACTAGATGGAAAATTGAATGTTCTTCAGTGAACCTGCATACAAGATATAAAAACACCTTTTTATTGATCAGAGGAAAAAGACTTAAAACTGTACAGAGTTAACAGTTGATGCTTCCTGGTTTAAATAAGCTAATCTAAATCATCCTCTTTTTTGGATTTTTTTGGATAGGCTTTGCCATTTTCTGACAAACTCCATTCTCCTTAGTCCTCCTTGTCTGTACTTCCCTGTGAAGGAAGTTAAATGAAGAATAATTCTCCATTTTTTTTTTCTGCCTTTTTTTTTTTCCATCCAGAATGTTAATATAATGATAAAATCATTGATAATCACTAATAATTGTAAGGCAAAAGGAGCTTTTTTATTTTCTCTACACTGTCCATTGTGACTGCTGCAGTTTTTAACAGTAGTAGGGTTTGGATAAAAATTCAAGAGCTCTACCATAAAAAGGTGTAACAAAATATTATTCCCCATTTCTCCCCAGAAAACTGAAATTAGCTAATTTGAGCTATTTGAATACACAATTAACAGAGGGGGGAAAATACAGAGGAGGAAAAAATTATAGGCTTGATTTAATTACTTAAACCTGAGAACACAAGGACATAGCACTGTTTACATCTCACAGGTATTCAAGAGTTCTGTATGGGGAAGTTGCCATAGCATAGGAGGTTTGCAGGGAACCCATGCCCTACCTGGAGTGTCAGTGGGTTGCTAGGCTACATAACCTTTGATGTTTGAAAAAGCATTAAGCAACTGTGGCAAAGCAAAGCAATCTAGCCTACTAAATAGGAGTGCATTTGATAATGTCACTTAAAGTCTAGCTACCTGTATGAAGGTTCTGACTGTCAGCTAGATGTCTTAATTCACATTATAGAGAACGGACATTAGACTACATTTTGTCTTAGGATAAAACAGACATTTTATGTCATTTGAGACACCGCAGGATAACCCAGCTGGCATACAGCTACCCATCTAGTACATGAAAGTACATGAAAGTATGTGGATTCTGTGTCACAGTTGTCAGCTCTATTCAGAAATTTCAGAACTGAGGCAGTAAAGATCTGCCTCAGGAGGAGTCAAATTCATCTTCCTGGCTTCATTGAATATATCAACAAGGAGATAAACACAGATATCTAACACTATCTGAAATGCTCTGGCCTACTGGCAACAACCACACAAAGGTAAACAGGATAGAGGAGTCTCATCACCCAAGCAGCAACAAGATGGTTACTGAGGCACATCAAAAAGTGTTAAATGCTTTTTGAGTGATAAATTGAATGCCTATTTAAATAAATCAAAGCCTATGTCTTTTGAGATTTTAAAGAATTAAGGAGCTCTTAGCTTCTGCTTACACATATAGGGTGTAGACCTTTTAATTCTGGTGTCTTAAACTGCATCTGAGCTCCATTCAGTAGTGTCATAAATAGTTAAAAAAAAAAAAACCAAAACAGACATTCATCTCATAGCAGTGATAAAATCTGCATCCTTAACCTCCAGTTAAGTGACTGATAAAACAACTCATTCTTCCTCTGAGAACAGCTTTTTGTTTCTTACAATAGTGCTGAATTTTCAAGTTTCTCCAACCCCTCTCTGTTGAAGGCAATTTGGATTGTGATGTTTTACATGAATTACTGCTGATCTTCATGATATTTTTTTTTACCTGTATCCACACCTGCTTAATGGACACCTTGCTCATCATACTAACTATGGTCTCATTAATCCCCATTAGTTGTTTTGTCATTGGGTGCTTTTGCTGGTTGTATTCTTTTAGCAGCTCCCACTAACCTGTTTAATGCTGTGGTTTACATAATCCCCATGTATATGTGCTGCTAACTGTTATTTTGCTCTAATTTGTAAACTCTCTGTTAAAAGTGTACCAGTGTAAAAGTATATCTCATGGGATTTTAGAATAAAGTGCAAATTCATGTAAGTTCAGATTCCATTTTATAAGAGTCAGATTTCCCAAGCCTCCCTTGCTAAAAAACAAAACAAGAAATTCCAAACTAAACCCAATTACAAAAAAACCCCAACAAAACAAAACCAACCAACCAAAAAAAACCACCTCCAAATAAACCCCTTGAAATTCCAAACACTCCAAGAAAATGCAAAAAAAAAAAAAAAAAAAAAAGAAAAAAGAAAAAAAAAAATCAAAATCCTCAGTGTTGCAAATTGTGGTAATTTCCTTATTCTTAGAAAACTGGGCACAGATGTCATCCACGCTGTGAGCAAAATAACTTCAACACATCATATTCTCAGGTTAACAAAGCATAGCTTTTTAACAGAAAACCCTCTAAGCTACTGCCATGCAATTGGCAATTAACCTTATCCATTTCATTACAGTCAATACCCCAACTTTCCACAGAAAGCCAAAAATACATTTTACTTAGTAGTGTTCAGCTGTAAGTAGCAGAATACTAGGTTTATACTACTTCATATATTTCCATTTGTAGGTGGAATTAGTTTTTAAGTAAATGCCCATGAGAAAGTAATTTTGTAATTAAAGTAAAGGTAAAATTAATTTGCAGGTTATATTTATTGGATGCAACTGACAAAGTGTTGGCAGAGGGATGCTGCATGGGTGGCCTCTATGAGGAGGACCATAAACCACATCAGAAAATATGAACATTTCCTGAAGAACTGTAGCCTGTGGGAAAGACTCACAGAGGATGAGAGGAAAAATGTGAAGAGGAAAGTGTGGCAGAGACAAATTCTCATGGATTGATCACTGCCCCCACTACTTGCACATCTTTGAGATAAGAAGGAGGTAGAGGACCCTAGAATGAAGAAGTGATACTGAGACTGGGTAAAAAAGGAATGGGAGGAGAAAGAAGGGAATGAGATTTTTCAATTTCTTTTTCTTTGTTGTTAATTCTTCAAATCTACTTGGCAGTAAATTAAATTAATCTCTCTCAAGTTGAGTTTATTTTTTCTTCGATGTTAACTGATATCTATCTCCCTGTCTTTATCTTAACACAAGCACTTTTACATCTTGCTTCCTCCTCTGTCCTTTTGAAGTAAAAGAGTGAGAGAGCAACTGGGTGGCTGGCTGGAACACAGACAGGGACAACTCATCACATTAAAGTATAACATTTCTAGTCTACCTGTAACCTGATAAAATAAATACAAATTTGCTGAGAACCTGTAGGATATAAGTATAATAATTTTAGATTAAAGGTTTGTATAACATGAAGAATTTTCAAAAATTGAAGAGAAACTGTTACACTAACAGTGATTTGTGGATCTATAAACAAGAATAACAGCTTCCTGAAACTCAAATCTTAGTTTTAGCTGTTATATCATTGTTACAACTGTAATATGCATTGTATCTTTTGATATTTCCATAATGATAATAAAGAAACAATGTGACAAAGTCAGCATGATCTGTTTGTGTTTCTCTGTTCTGCTCTGTAAAGGAGAATTACTATTTTTTCCTCTAAACACCTAAACATGTAGGACTTTCACATCTTGATCACAGGATCACAGAATCTCAGAGCAGGTGAGGTTGGAAGGGACCACGGAAGTTACCTCGTACAGCCTCTGTTCTCAAGCATTGGAGCACATTGGTCAAGATTGTGTCCAGATGGCTTTTGGGTATCTCCAGGAAAGGAGACTCCATGATCTCTCTGGGTAACCTGTTTCAGTGCTCAGTCACTCTCACAGTAAATAAGTTCAAGTTCTTCCTCAAGTGGAACTTCCTGTGTTTAAGCTTCTACCTGTGTCCCCTTATTTTATTAATCGTCACCACCAGGAAGAGTCTGGATCCATCCTCTTGGCACCATCTCTTCAGACACCTATAAGCATTAATGAGGTCTCCACCTAGTTTTTTTGCTTGAGGCTAACCAGGTACAACTCCTTCAACCTTTCCTCATAAGAGAGATGTTTCTGTCCCTTAGTCATCTCTGTAGCGCTAACCTGGACTTGCTCCAGGATCTCCATGTCTCTCTTGTACTGAGGACTGCCTAAGACTCAACACAGCACTTCAGGTAGGGTCCTACCAGGGCTGAATAGACCAGCAGGATCAACTCCCTTGACCTGCTGGCACTGATATAGAATAAATTGATATATAGTCTACTTCAGAGATGAATGTTCACTGATATTAAAATTTGTTGGCTGCAATTTTTAGCCTGTCAACAAACACATTTTTGGGTTTCTTTATTATTTATTAATTAATTTATCTGTTTCTCTTGTTCACTGATTTTTTTTTCTTTTTTTATTGAATGTTCAGAATCATGTTGCCATTGTCAAAGAATGGATAAAATTAAATAAAACTTCAAGTTTTGCCATGGAATGATCAGGTATAACATTTAATAATCATATAAAACTCCAATATCTTGTTGGATTATTACTTCAGAATGTGTTCATAGATGAACAGACAAAGAGATGCTCTTAAACTGATTCAAAACCATATTGTTTTCCCTAAGTAATTTATATTCATCAGAGAAAGGTATTTAAACAATAAAGAAAGTAATGAAGCACTGGTGACTGAACACCTATTGGTTTGTTTCTTATTATTTTTCTCCTTAAATCTTAATGAGGTGTAATTATAGTTTCTTGTATTTTGTCTTCAAGATGCATTATTCTAACAGAGTAGTGACAAGTAGCTGTGTCTGACTTCATGAGCAGCAAACTTACTGCAAATATGCAAATGAGGAACAACAAAGAAGAGCCTGGAGATATTAACATCTGTGTGAATGAAGCAACCATTTCACAACTCAGTGGACCTTAAACAAAGCAGACATTGAAATCTGTTCAGTACATGGGATAGATTTTTAAATATGTTCAATTACTGCTTGTTGCACAGCTGTCACTAAAGCAGTTTCTGTCACATCAGGGATTCTGCTTTGACATTATCAGCATATAAAAATGGTGTTCATGATAAATAGTTTTCTAGCATAGCAAAACAAGTATTTTTCACTCATGTGTGTGAGTTAGAGACCTGCTTACAGTTCCATATCTCTGGCAATTTAGATGAGTAGAGAGAGAGACACATCTTCTAGGAACAAAATAGCTATTTTGCCAATCGACCAAGTGACTAACTGGCTAACTATCTCATTTCCGTGTAATAGTTGAGAAAATATATTGCTTTTGAGGAGATTGTGAATTTTGAATGAAGGGTAATTCATGCCTTTTTGAGGAAGGGAAGGAGAAAATCACTCTTCTACTCTATGAAAAAGTAGATTTCACAGGTAAAATTTTTCCACTCACTGGAACACAAGACAGTAGTAGAACATTTATTTTCTTAGAATATTTTCCTTTAAAATATGTAGAAACATGTACTACATGTTGGTTAAAGGAAAAGCTTGAAGAATCAGTTAAATAATATTTTAAAATAATTATAACTTTTTCATAATATTCAGCTGTATTATTAATTTAAATACAACACTGTTACTAGTAAAACTCCTCATGTGCATCACAGAGAGTTACATAAATCTTATTTTATGTATGAATGCCATGAATAAAGCTTGTGAATATATACTGTTATAGTAGTTCCAGTGATAAATCATTTAATTAGAATAACTGAGAGGCAAGCTGTATTTTTTGGTAAGACTTTAGTAGCCCTTATGCTCATCAAATTATCTCCTTTAAGTACCATTCTTAGATATTGGAGGAGCAGTTTGAATATGTATTAATAATAATTCCTGATTTAGACTAGCTAACACCAAGCATGATTTATTTGTATTTCTGTCTGACCGCTTCACTCACTCTTTTATTGACTTACTCCTAAGTATCTAATATCTTCATCCGCAAAGTACTCCAGTGTCACAGCATTGCAGTTCTTGCCACTTAAAAACTCAAATACTAAAAATTACATTGGCTAAAATGTCTAAAATCTGAAAACAACATGCAGAGAATTGAGCACCTTGCACAGAATCACAGAAACTATCACACAAAGGGAGGAGCTGTTTGCAGAAAAAAAGAAAATTTGACCCAATGCAGCAACTATACTCTGGTTAAAAACATTTTAGCTTTGATAAAAGTGCATTTTAATTTGATTTGGGTGCCATAAAGTACCATACAATAGAATCTAAACATAATAGTCCAAAGAAAAGAAGAACAAAATGAAATTTATTTTGTATCTTTTAAAATTTGTCTTTTAAAAAATCTATTACCACTACTGCATTTCACAAGATTTTTTGTTTGTTTGTTTTTTAAAATTCAGTTTGCTATGAAAATCTGCTGCAGTGAAAAAAACATTGACCTGGCCTACACAACACATTGGTAGTCTCTCATCAGGAAAGGCTTGAGCTTGATTTTATCACTACAATACACTTCTCAGCAACAACTAATTTTGTTAGGTCAGTACATTTTTATTTCTTGACCAGTCTGCAAGACTTAATGATAAGTTAATGTTTTTTGTTTAGTTTTATTAAATAGACCATAGTCTTTCAGAAAGTTGAGTAAATATCGGTCTGATTTGTGAATATTGGTCTTAGAATCTTATTTTACTAAAACCAGAAAACTGCATGCACAAATATATTAAGATGTGTGAGGAAAATACATAAAACATTTGTTTCTTTGTTTTGCGTAATACCAAGGATTATATATTCCTACTTCAAGAAGGTTGTAGTATTCATTTATTTATTACTTAAATTATATGTTGGAAAAACTGAAGAGAATGGAAGACTAAAATTATTTATCTCATGCAATGTTGCAGATTGTCAGCTTGAGGCTTCTTCATAGCATTTGTAAATATTCTCAATTTAAGCTAATCAGCATGTAACTATAAAGCACAATACAACTAAAGATTACAGTAGTGTGTGGATCAATGTTTAATATTACAAAACTGTTCAATTTTTCCTTTTAAAACATGTGTAATCATTAACAGTCAATCAATTTTTGATATATCTTATGGATGTTATCTCTATAAGCATTCTCATCAAAGAACTATTCATGCAGTCTGTAGTTTTTAAGAGAATTATAATTTTATTGGTGACCATCAAATATATATTTTCAGTTCCCACCTAACAGTAGCTATTAATATTTCAATTTCTTCAAGGTAGCATCCTTCATGGCTCATTATTTAATCCTGTAGATTTAATTGCACTAATACTTCCATCTAGGTGGCATGGCACAAGATTTAATTCCCTTTGAATGCAGCTGGTGCAGCTGAATGTACTGCATGGCTTTTATATATAATTAAGATCAATATGTGAGTCTATGCCACATTTTCAGACATATAGGAGGTTTGCAAGAGCATTAAAGTAAGACAGATTGATCTAGACAAATAAACATGCATACACACACACAAACATTTTCACAAACACGTACTTTCCCTCAAAATAGAAGCAAATCATTGAAGAAGTATCTCAAAACCCTAGGTTGTGTCATCCCATCAGCTTTTGAGAAAAGCTTCCTATTGAGAATTTTGATTAAAAATTGATGATATTATATATAGTAGCTTTCAAAGATAATCACAAGGATTCAAAGTTTTAAATGACTTTGCAAATAAGTACCACTCTCAGGGCCCTAAGAGACTTTATAAATTCTCAACAATCTCTCCTGAAGCCTTGAACCACACCTACAAGGCCAAAGGCCATTTCAGTTCTGCCTCGGGCATCAGCTCCTTCCCAGGTTATGTTGGAAGATTGTCAAACTTCAGCTCAGCCACAGACATGGCCATACTTGCCCACAGATTTTGAGTGAATAAGGATCATTTTCGGACTTGCAAATACCAAAGTGGTAATGATAATAGAGCACTAAATTACTGACACAAAATTGACGCAATTATACCCAGAACAAGAGCTGCAAGTCACTCTTGAATTTTTTAAAGCAGAGTAGTGTGATATTTCTTTAATGAAAAGGATTTTTGTCTGCTCATATTCATAGTTTTCATAATTGGGAAATAACTGACAGATGCAACAGGAGCCCTAAGTTGTGGAATTACTTTATTATACTGAGTTTTACAACTTACAATATTTTAAAAGTTATGTTTACTGAATTTTATTTGTGTAGTTATGGCTATGTCAGCTATTGCTGACGTGTTACCTTACTGTGTATTTTTAAGAAAATAATAACAGTGATGAAAAAAATTTTAACAGTTTTACTGACAAATAAGATAAAAGCAATGATTAAAACCATGATAAATCTTCAATAAAAATTGCTATCTTCCAAGACCTTTCAGAACTCTGAATGGGATATTTATTTCAATGTTTTTACCATGAATACTTACAAAATAAATTCATGTTCAAAAATGAAAGAGTTTGAGAAAGTCAGAGTAATGGAAGTGTATATGATTAACTTTAATTTAATTTAATTTAACATTTATTTTGTCCTTCTACTAGAAAATTCTGAATAATACTGCTGTCATGGAAAATAAGAAACAAACTCCCTAACTAAAATTCTTTAGATTAACTAAAGTTAATCTTTACAACACACAAGTTTACAAGACTGCAACCTCAACAGAATTGAAAAAACCTCCACTTAAAGTTTTTAATAAATTTCTCTAGAAGAGATGATATCAAATATCTGCAATAGAATTCTATAGAGTGGCAATCTGGAAATGACTAAAATAAAAATGTATAAGCATAATTATATTGTTAGTAGACCACAATTTTTTTCTAGATTTTTGGGGAGTTGTGGGGGTTTGTGAAGGGTTTTTATACTATGAACTATAAGTGATAATAGAACTTAATTTGAGATTTGGAGTGACTATTTGCAGCCATTATTTCTGAGTTATGGGAAAAAAAAAACCCAAGATAAATGAAACTATTTCTTTGATTTTTTTTTTTTCCTGAATAGGAAAAAAAAATACTGAATAGGTATGGTAAACCAAGTCATTAACATATCAAACTATCAGAGAGGGTCCATAGGAGGGCCACGAGGATGGTGAAGGATGTGGAAGGGAAGCCTTATCAGGAGTGGCTGAGGTTACTTGTTCTTTTCAGCCTGGAGGAGATAGAGCAGGCTGAGGGAAGAGACCCCACGAGGAGTCAGGTACCAATCTCTTCAGTCCTATGACTGGTATAAAGACTCAGAGGAATGGCCTGAAGCTGAGTCAGGGGAGGTTGAGGCTGATGTCAGGAAAAGGTTCTCCACCCCGAGGGTGGTTGGGCACTGCAGCAGGCTCCCCAAGGAAGTGCTCAGAGCATGAGAAGAGCTCAAGCCTGAGAAGAGTTCAAGAAGCGTATGGACAATGTTCTTGGGAGCATGGTGTGACTGTTGAGGTGTTCTGAGAAGGTCCAGGTGTTGGACTCGATGTTCCCGATGGGTCCCTTCCAACACAGCATTTGCCATGGCTCTACCATAAGTCCTTTCAATCATCCATGGAAATAATGTTGACATTTCCAATTAAAAAACCCCTTAAACTTCAGCCTCTCTGACCTTATGAACAATTATTCCCTAAGCATCCTGTAGCTTATTACTTTTTTGCTTATTTCCCGAACTAAAACTTTAGTGCAAAGCCATTTAGAAAAACATTAACATTTCTATTGCTTACTTTTAAAATGTACTTTAAAATATATTTGATATGTTGAGGCACAATTGCTTTTAACATTTTAAAATTTTTGCATAGGTAAACTTCAGTTTTGTACCTGAGCCATGTAAGTATCCTTCCCTTTTGTTCTCAGAAATTAAGCCAAAATCCAAAGATATTAAGAATTTTAATTGAGAGCTGGTATGTAGTTTAGTAATGTTATCTGTGTGAGAATATTATTTGATAATGATCAAGATAAGAACCTTTATGCTATAGATGATAGAAAACACAGATTTCTAATGTAAAACTTTTGAACTCCCAAGCACTCCCATTCTGCCAAAATCAAAAAAATCCAATACTCTTCCTCTGTGGATAGAGAACAGTTTACAAAAAGGCAGCCCTTATCATAGCACTGTAATAGTTGGCTCAGAGGTGTAAATATAACAAGATTCTCATATGTAAAACAAGAATATTATAATAAATAATATGTTTGCTATATTATGCTTCTCATTAGTTGATATTAAGCCTTCAGTATCTAGGACAGGGTACGAAGATGTTAAAAATTGTTTCTGATAGATGCTGTGATATAAGAATGAATTATTATTACAAAAATAATGAGAAGATAACAGATTAATCAGTCTTGCTTACATTCAGTGTTCCATCTCAGGAAAATTTGAAGTGTGTAAATAAGCCAGGAAACCAAAGACTAAGGTTTTAAACATTGTGAGACAGTTTACTGGCATGAACATTTGTAATGAAAATTGAATTACCCTTTAGTGGAAAAACAATTTTTTGGTTAAGCAGGAAAGGATTTACTGATGAGACACTCACTTGTCTGGGCCTTACCCTTTTCCGTGACGTATATTATTGCCTTGTTGCTTCAATCTAAAATGAGGTACATGGGAAATAATCTTCTGCTATTTGCCTCATCTCCTCAATATAAGGTTTAAGTTTGTGTCTGTTCTGTGATGAAACATTACAACTACACAGCATATTCTAATTCACAGGGGTGGGTTAATTATCCAAAAATGTTTACAATGAGTTCCAAATAAGCAATGGTTTGATATTTATTTACTAGATTTATTGTTTCTCGTTTATTATCGATTAGACTCAATAATAGATAATCCCATTATATTTTTCTAAAATATTTCTGAAAATAATTTCTTTGCTAATAATGACGCATCTGTTAATTAGAAAAATGTTATTGCATAAATTATATGTATGTCTCAAGAAGGGACTTAGTAGAGTTGCCTTGAGCTAAATTTTTTGAGATTTTTAAAAAATACTATTTGCTTCTCAGTTTTCAAAAAAAAATCATTTCAGAGATATAGTGACAGATGTGCATATATCACTGTAATATCCACACTTACTTCATATATGAATATTGACAATGTCAGATTTGATTCAGTGCTAAAAAAAGGAATATTTTTTATATGTTGTAAGTTGAAGGACTTTAACCTTATCTGGTCCTCATTTGTTTTTATCCTTACAAAAAAATACAAAACCTTCCTGTCTTTAGAGCATTGTGCTAAAGTGAACAGCAGCACTGACCCTTACAGAAATTTTTTTTTCTTTATTTCTTCATTTCCTGCTGCACCATGGTAGAGGGAACAGAAAGCAGAGTAGAATATGTTTTATCTCAACCCTGAATATCTGCTGCACCTCAAAAGGGCAGCGTGTTAGTTCATTCTGCAGTCTTTGTTGTGATTAAATAACTAGTTATAGGCTTGTGTATAGGTATGGAAACCTACTGCTTTTTTATTTGATGTTGAGTTGCAGGGATGACTGAATTAAATAAACAGTCTTTGTGCTATAATGTAATAGATGACACAGTTATTTTTTCCATGCGTCTCGTGACAAAGTTACTGGCAAAGTATATCATGTAGCCCATAGTTTGGCATAGATTTAACTGGTAGCTAATTCTTGCCTTAATCTGATGATGTAAATTGTATGCAGCATTGTGTTTCTTTTACTAAAACCTTCTGATAAATTAATGGATAGTTTACACAAAACTGAATGCTAAAGAGCCAAAATTGTTTTCATTTCATTATGGTACTTTAATTTGTTCACTTTTTATTTAGAATAACATAAGAGTGTATGTTGCTAACCCAAAATAATCCTGAGTATCTATGGAGAGAGTGGCAAGAGTAATCCTAGGAGGACAAAATCTAATATAAAAGCATCTTCAATCATAGATGCACTGCAAGCTGATATTGTATTTGTAGGTTATACCATAGGTAGCTCTTTATTATCCATTCATGTTCTATGCAACATGTGTTTCATCTCCTATGGATATTGTCAGCTTTCTTAAAAAGAATTGCAAGCAGAGAGTCGACCACCAGCCTGCATTCTATTCTCAGCTCCCATAGCAATCAAGAAAACTTCAGGTGGTACCATGTATGCTCTTCCTATAATAGAAAGAGGAGATGTATCAAGTGGATTGGAAAAAGAGGAACACACAAATTCTATTTTTCATATGCATATATACTTAAATCAAAAAGTAAGACAGTAGGAGAGAAGTAATTTGAACAAGAATCAAAAAGAGTAAACAAAACAACAAACCAAGACAGAGATGGAGGTAGAAAATAGGCTTAAAAGACAGCTTGGATTCATCAAATCTACTTAGCAAAAGATATGTACTGGAAAATTTTTATGAGACATTTCAGGATAAGCACTTGAAATTATAGTCTTTGATATCACTGGTTTACAATTTTCACTTCACAGGATAAAAGTCAAACCTTTTAGACGTAGCCTTTTTAGCTAGCTAGATTGTTGATGACACAGTGCTCTAACACTTTTGTTTTGTTTTGTTTTTTTTTCCTTTGCCAAGAGAGCATGCTGTGAAGTAACTACTAGTGGGAAAGTGGGCAGAGTTTCAGGAGTCACTGTCGTCTCCTCCACAGTTCTGCACCTGATAAACCCAATGGCTTTGATACTTTGAAGGTTGGGACCCAGCAAAAACTGAAAACTCTGTAATTAAAAGAAAACACAGTTTCCTAGGTGCCTTCTAGGGGAAAGAACTCTAAAACATTTTCTTGCATTTATGGAACAAAAAACTGCTTTATTGACAATTTATTTGATCCATAAAATCTGTCGTATCAAAAGAGCAGTCTACAGCTTTGGCATGTATTCCAGCACTCTGGAATAAAGGGAAGAAACAGAAGGCATAAAAGTAGCCATAATACTCTGCATTAGAGAATACAGTTTGGTCATTTACTTTCAGAGTTACATTGTGACAGAGTTATTTATGAATATATGTTAGTTGCAGTACTGGGCCAGAAGTAGAAACAACATAGTCAATATTCTGTCTGCAAGAGAAGCCAAAAGCAAAAGTTTCAGAAAAAAAGAACACTGTAGTGCAAAGACATTAGGTAATCTAAGTTCTATATTAAGTCTCATCATGATTGCCAGTTTGAATATAATATTCCACAATTTTGAATTGTGGAAATTAATAACTTTCATTTTTTAAATTATTAATTAAAACAGTGAATATTATTGTGAGCAAATTTTCAATGATGTTTGTCAGAAGAAAATTATGATCTCTTGAGCTCAAAATCATTATCAAATGTTGTATATGTTTATCTTTCTTTCTTATCTCTGGTGGAAGAGACATACCCAAATTATTGATTCCTTAACTGCATGGAGGAAAATGTTAAGCTGAACTCCATTAAACTTAAGCTCATACTCTTTTTATGGAACACCTAATGTTCAGTCCTGTTTTAAGTCTACCTTTTTGTCTCCTTCCTGTAGAAAATTATTTTGTACTTAATTAAACAGTTCATGAGATAAATTTTAGCTATTTAGCACTTCCAATTTTAATTTCACTTGTTTAGATTTTATTGAGTTTTGAGGTAGGTAGGAAAAAAACCCCACTCATGTATCTTGTTCATAGAACTCATTTCTGATTTGTTTTTGTAATTATTTGTCCTATTCTTCTAAGACATATTTTAAGGTTAAAAAATAATTCTTCAGTGTTTGTTTGGAAAGATTCCTCTACTCTTTTGTCATGCCCTTATCTTTTTCTTGAACATCTTTTAATTCTGAATTGTCCAAATAAGTCACAAGCATTTTAAACCTCATTTAAACCTCATTGAGCTACATTTCAATAAGGTCACCATAGTATTCTTTGCATGTTTCATTTCTTCATTCCCTTTAAATCCTGGTTTCTTTCAAGAGATATTTCACAATATTTGCACAAGCAGTGGTTTCTTCTCTGCTGTCAACAGTAATTGCAAGGTTATTTTCCTGGCTAGTGCTGTTAACTGAAATAGTTGTAGGCTATAGGAATAATCTGAATTCTTACCCTGTGTGCTTTTCTTCGTTTTTATTGATACTTAAATTCATTAGTAACCCTTTTACCCACTTAACTGTCGCCTTAAATATTTCAAGTTTTTTGCAGCTGTAACTAGTCCTAATAATTGAATTTTTTCTTCTGTAAAGCTTTCTGAATACTCTCCTAACTTTCAAACTTTAGAAAATATATTAGGGGAAAAAAAGAGGCTTAACACTGATACTAAATGAAACTTGCTTTTAACTTTTTATGGTGGCTAAAACAGCTGGTTCACATTCTGCCCTGGTTTTTAAATTTAGAACATCTTACTCCATAATACTTTTCCTGCTGCCTGTGGCTCTGCTTCCTTTGAAATAGCAGGACTTCCAAACTTGGAAGATTTTCTTAAAACCTAGCAGTTTTTATGTTTTAATAATCTATATTATCTCTTTGCACGTTACAACATAATAGCAAATGTGTTTACTGAAAGTATTTGAGTTTTAAAAATACAATGTGTTAATAAAATACAAGAATCAAAATATAGATTAACCATGATCATATAGAAAATGCAGTGTGAAGGATCTTGTGGTTCTCCAAGACCAGTGAAATTGTTTATTTTCTATTTCTCTGTGAAATCTAGGAAAGAGTTCAGCAGAAAATAGAAGAGCCTTGTAAAACTGTAAGTTGATCAAATAGATCATCTAGTTAAAAGTTTTTACTTTACTGACATGTTGTTAAGGCTTTGTTGTGTTTTCAATTTTGTTTTGGTTTTTTTCTAATAGGCTTGCTAGTTTTTTCCAAAAAATGTTAAGAATGAATAATCTAGATTTTTTGGGGGGCTTTGTTTTGTTTTGTTTTTGTTTTGTTTTTTTAACAGCATTTCCATTAGTTGAGCATTCATCACGTAAAACAGGAAATTACTGCAAAATGTATACTCTTTAATTAATTGTAAGGTAGCAGGAGTCCTACTGGATTAGCAAAGCAGGGGGGATTTTGAAAGTTCTCTTTAGGATACAGGGATTGGGGCCATTTTAAGATTAACATTTGCTGACTGATAGCATTAAGTACTCAAGGTCCATTCTGTCACTAGTCTTTGGCAATGTACAGTAATTACTAACTCTGTATAAAGCACATTCTGAGCTATCTAATATGGGAGGACCTTCATTAGATGAAGTCCTCAAAAACAAGCAAGGAATGTCAGAAGATTATGGCTTGAGGCTAGATATTTTTGGTTCAAATGAAAATGTTTTCAGATACTTTATACAGTTGCAGTTTTGTAGATGTGAGGATAACAAATTTTTGGTTGAGAATATTTGCAGAGAAAGCAATTCACTTAAAAAAATCAACATAGTACATTAATATTACAAGATATAATTTTTAATTTCTCTCATTGTTTCTCGAAGTACTCTAAGTTCCTTTAGGATATTACTCATTCATTTAAAGGAAAATCATGAGCATATTTATAAACAAAAGATAGTCTTGAAGAAATGAGAAAATTTGAACAATGTTGAGGTAAAAAAAAATCAAGATAAGATATAGAAGAAAAGACACTTTACAGAATGCTCCTGTTCTACATTTAAAAGCTTTATAAAATGTAGAAAAGCATCAAAAGTTAGTCAGACATTTTTCAATTATTACACATAATGACCCTGAGATTAGCCCAGTTGGTCAGAGCACATTGCTAATAACACCAAAGTTGTGGGTTCAATCCCCATATGGGCCATTCACTTAGGAGTTCAACTTGATCATCCTTGTGGGTCCCTAAACAGAAATAGAAAAAACATATTAAAAAATGCACCTCACTAGTAGAGACTCTACAAACCCAGGCAAATCCAGCTAAAATTACATACACCAAGTACCTTAGCTGCCTTAGTACATTAAATTTTTATACTTTATTGAATATTTATAGAGAGTTTAAAATAACTGTACCAGTAAGGATGTTTTACTACTGTAGGCATTTAGGCCCTGAAATACAAATGCTTTGTATTTAGCAATATTTTTTTCAAAGCAGTTTCAGTCCATCAGTTTCTTGAATGCTTTCACAGTCTGCTTTTCAGCAGACCACTTAAGACAGGCCACTTAATTTCTGAGCTTCCTTCTGAAAGCCTGATTGTACAGCTGACCCTTTAGTAGTCATATCACTGCTCTGACCTGCCTGATAAGGGACAAAAGAGACTGAAGACTTGATTGTATGACAAAAGACTATATAATGTTAAAGCCAAACGTAGAAGAATAGATTATGGGACATTAGGAGTGAGGCTGCAGCCAAGCCTCATCCCTAATGGGGTGCAGCTGTGTAAGAGAGGTGAACATCGAAGGAAAAGAAGCGTGGAATGCTGAGGTGTATCGACCAATCACAAAAGTAAAAGGGCACACAGGTATTATGCATGTGAGAAACAGGGTATAAAAGATGATGCTTGGAATAATAAAGTGCCGATGCTTGTCACCGTTACCTGTGTCAGTTGTGCGTCCTCCATCAGCCAAGAAGCTGAAGTTTCAGTCAATCTCTCTGTGCATAATAGCTGAAGATGCAGGAAAACTCTCTCTAACACAACTGAGAATATATATACGCTAGAACACTTCAGATCCTTCAGGAAAAATGTAAAAATAGATGAGGAATTAAAAATAAAATATGCTAAGAATATAAAGAAAATTAAGAAGTTTTTGTTTATTGTAGATTCAGTTTAAGCATTCTGCAGAGTAGATTATCCCTTGTTTTGTTGTCATCAATTTCACTGCAATAATCAAAATATTCAGTGCAGATATATATTCTTAACCTGTTTATACATTGTAGTACAACAATGTCAGTATCAATTCCCTGTTAAAAATTCAGGATATTCCAACATTAAATTAATTTTGCTTCTTTAAGAAATGTATATAACAGTACCGAAAATATAAATATAGCATTTAAATTTCCATTTGGAACATTTGTTCTAATTTCCCCAAACACCTCTTGTAAAAGGTGGCAAAATCTGTAGCCTACATGCCTCATGCAGTGCATTTAACAGAAAGAGTATAAAACAACAAAATGAGTGCAAGGATTTGAAGGTTATCCGAGCCAGTTCCAGCTTTGGAAATTACAGTGGCAGATGCTTCCTCTATAATTTCTGGCATCACTGAAGCACAGTCTTACTACTCATTTTGCTTCATTAAATGTCTTTTTTTTCCAGGTAATATAAGATATATGACATTTCCCTTATCCAAATACAAATTAAAATTATGCTTTCCAATCTGTAAATTATATATTTAATTCAAGATTTACATAAATAATAAAAAGTTCTCGGAGTACCTGTACTTTCTATGTATTTCATCTTAATAACTGCTTGTTCCAGTAATTACAAATAATTAGGATGATCCCTCTGAGAATACCTCTACTATTGTGCTTTGATCCTTACCTCGATTATGTCCATTTCTTAGGCGACATTCTTTTTAGAAATTAAAGAACCTTTAATTTGAATCATTTTCAGTAAACAAGAACAACCCTTGTTAGGAATTTTATCTAGTACTAAGGAAGCACAAGAAATCAAAATCATTGACTAATGATTTTGATTTGATCCTGTGTTTCATTTTAAGAGAAGATTTTTGCTGTCTGAATTTAAATAGTCATACAGTCTACTAAGAGTTTTTTTAAAAATGGATGTTTAGAATATGCTTTTAAACATGATGAAGTTACTAGACACACAAGAAAAAGTATACTATACATATATGCTATCTGTCTTTGAATATGTGTATACACAACAGCTTACTGTACATTATTTGCATATAATATGTACACACCTCTATATGCACAAATACCGTAAGAATAAGCATATATATAAAAAAATGTATGTCTGTCGTTAGGTACAGCTACAGCATTTTTATGTTCTTGTAGGAATGTGTATATTCTTTAGCAGTTAGTGCTATTAAATGAGAATAGTCTATCACTATGTAGGAATATATTTTTATGTCTTTTCCCTTTTTTTTAATAGCCATAAAAGGTAATGTTGACATTTATAGTACAAATGGCTGAAAATATTCATAAAAATATTAAATCTTGAGTTTTAAGTAGGGATACATAAAATAAAAATTCTCTCTCTTCTTGTGGATTTAACCTATAAACATTAATGCAAAACTTACAAATTGCATATTAGAAAAACAAATGAAAAATTATTTCTTGTTCCAAATAAGTAAGGAATGAAATCTACAGTCTGTAAGGCTTATGTAATGATCATGATGAGATTTTCAGCATATATTGTAAGATGTAAATACGGGGGGGGGGGGGGGGGGGGGGGGAAATATTTGTATTCCAGAATAAGTAAACCTAATTCTTCTATGCATTTTTTAAATTTTTTTTTTCATTATTCCTGTTTTGAAAAGTGCAGGAGGAAACAAGCACAAAACTACGTAGATTTGGAAAATTATTTGCTTTCTCCACATCATATTCAGCCCTGTAAAACTGACCAGAAGGCCTGGCCTCTGAGCTGATTTGTCTCTGGTTGCTGTTTTTGAAAGTAAGTCCCGAATTTGCTGACCTGTATCCAAATGTACGATGTCACTATTGTTATGTCTGCCATAATGCCTAAGCAATGATTCCTTTACTGCCACCAAAGTGAAGTCACATATTTCTTACCTTTTTTTTCATGAGGATAGTAATTTGGATAGTAAGTTTGGAGAATGATGAGGGCTATTGTTTGGAGAAGAATTGAGTAGAATCAAATATAGTATTCATAGTATATATGACAAGGAATAAAAACTAAACCTTTTTTTTCCCTCTGTCTTTTGGCATAGATCAGGGATAGCCCATTATTTTCATGGGAGAATTCTAATATGTGATGGGATTTTTTAAATATGATTTTTGTATAAATACTCTGAATTCATTTGGCTTAGTAATTTGAGGTGTAGGGGTTTTGAGTATATTACCCAACACCTGGCATTTGATAGAACAGACATGCATTAAAGAGCATTAAGGTGATCAAATGCTTGATACAGCAGCATGGAGTATTGCATCTTTCCCAGAATTTCAGTGATACTGTTTCTTTCCAGGAAAACTTGGACATACAACAGTTGTCACCTCCTCAGTTCAAGAGTTTCTTCCTAGAATGATGACTTTCTCAGTGTGTAAATTCCTCTGAGGAATTTTGGGTGGATATATTCTCTCTACAACTGAATTTAATGTCTTTTATGTTCATAGAAGCAGTAAAACATCATAATAGAATAGGCTGTGAATCCCTATTGTGCATAATTCCCACATTATAATTTCAGTAGACACATTATGTTTGGCACTTGAATGATGGTTATTGCTACACTGTGGGAAAACTGAAATGAAAGAGTAATAGAGGCAGCCTTTTTGGAAACTGTATTATTCAGTCAAATTTGACTTACAAGGTTTTTGACATTCTCTAGTTCTTCCACCTTCTGTAGGCTTCACAGTTTTTATTTCTTTTGTTTCCCACAATGTCATGGTTTAATCCTAGCCAGTAACTTGACACCACAGAAAAACTCACTCAATTCCTGCAGTCGGATGGAGAAGAGAATCAGAAGAGTAAAAATGAGAAAACTTATGGATTGAGATATGTAGCGGTGCGTGAGCTGTGCTCACAAGTTTTGGGTTTATGTTATTTATGTTGGGAAAAAGGTCTTTTCTAAACCCCTCTGTTTATCCATGTTTATCCCCTCCCCCGGAGCCTGCCAGTCATCCAGGAAAGCCTCTCCCCCTTCTGGAAATCTCGGGGAGACCTGGCTTCTGATTGGAACAGGTTCTGGGAATCCCCTCCCCCCCTCCTCTCCAGAGATTGGCCCTTTTGTGTGTCAATCTACCCCCCAACTCCTCCCTTTCTATCCCCCTATTGGTGGAAAGTTTATGTACACGCCCCCTGGTGCCTGTCTACTTAAGGGGCTTGGGCGGGGCTTCAGGCTCTCTCTCACCCACCACTGATGAGGAATAAACATCTCCTGTGAACCCTCAGAAGAGAGCCTTCCTTTCCTTTCCCTTCGCCATCGCCACTAATTTACATCCAGTGCTAGCCAGCCAGAAAGCCCACCGCGTGGGGTTTGCTGCAGAACTGTCCAGGGGCCCTACCGACTGCTGCCAGAAGCCGGGCAAGGCAAGGGATCACTGATCAAGTGGTCCACGGGGGGCAGGAAACGCCATACGTGGCGCCACAACGTGCGGCAGACCACGTGGACACGAGTTTCTGCAGCACGAGGCAAAGCACGAGAAGTGGCAGCGTGAGCTCTCTGCACGGGAAAAAAGGTCTGAGAACACCGCCAGACCCCGTGGACTTAATTCTCGCCTGCGTTGGAAGCCTCCACGCAGTGCCGCAGGATTGCCAGACAGCCACGTGCTTACCAGAAAAGCAGCTCCGTGGAGTACGTTTTCTGGTAAGAGGAGAAGGCAGCTTTTCCAAGCACCGGGAAAGTCTTCTTCAGGCGAAGGACCGCCAGCACCTCGTTTTTTGTTCGCCAGCACCGGACGGGTGAGTATAATCACCTTTTATTTTGGGGTTCCTAGGGGAGCTGGATTTTTTCTCCCCTTAGGACAATTTTGGGGGGCTCTTTCAGAGCCAAGAAACGCGTTTCGCCTGTGGAGAAGCCTTATGCTCTCCCAGGGCCAGGTAGTCTGAGTGCGGCAAATTTTTTTTTCTTTCGGTTTTTTTTCTTTCGGTTTTGTTTCAGACGCGGGGTTCCGTCGCGTGGGGCACGGTTTCGTTTTCCCGTTGTCGGTTTTTGTTTGAATTAGCCGCGCTCCGAGGGCGCGGGGAAGTGGCCTCCGGTCTCGGGTTTTAAGCCGCGGGTTTTTATTTTTTGTTTGCTATTTTAGTTTTTGAGGTGCGCGCGTGACGGTTGAGAAGCATGGGTGCTAAGCTCTCAACCGAAGAAAAGGAAGTTTGTAAAATTATTGGTTCTTGTGCTGAAAGGCTCCGAGTTTAAGATCTCGAAAAAGGAGCTAAAAAAGTTCGTAAAACTGCTCTTCCTATATTTTCCAAAAATGCCCCCTGCACAAGCGGTGTGCATTCAGTTTTGGGATGCAGCCTATTCGAAATTTTTTCAATTAGGCAAAGCAGGGGACAAACATGCGGCAAAATTAATTTTTTGGATTATGCAGATTCGATCTGCCCTTTTGGAAAAACAGAAAGTACAGGAAGAGCAGCGAAAGCAGTTTTCCCCCGTTTCTCCTTCCCTTTCTACCGCTCCCTCTTTCCCCGAAAAAACGGATAACTTGCGCGGATCGGCAGGAGAAACCTCTCCTGTCGGCTCTGGCTCCCCGCAAGCATCCCGTTCTCCCCGCCTGAACAGTCTTAGCCAGACTGCTCAGGAGGCTCGGCTTAGCCCTGGCTCGGCTTTCCGAGTTTCTACCCTTCCCCCCTCTTACCCAGTGCCCAAACCCCGAGTCCGTTTCGGTTTCGCCGAAAAGGATGGTGCGTCACGGGACGGCGCTTCCCCTTTCTCCCCCTCTCCCCATGCGGAAGATGGCGGCAACCGCATGGTGCAGTCGCATGTAAATTTCGCGCCTTCTTCTTCCCAGGATTCCTTGTTCCCTCCTCCTTCCGCCCCTTCCCAAACTCCTCCCTACCAAAGCTCCGCCCCAGTCCCAACCCCCCGAGTGATGTCAGCACCCGGAGCCACGCCCATGCCCGCGCCGGAGCCACGTTGGTCTTCCGGTTCCCACGGTGGGGAACCCGGAAGGGGGGGGCCGGGAACCCAAAGCCCGCGCCGCGGTGATTTCCTTTCACTTGCGCCTGTTACATATAACAGGTCAAGGAGTGGGAACGTCACGCAGGCGACCTGGCAACCCTTTTCGCAAGGTGTCATTAAGGAGTTGTGCAAAGCCCACCGGGATTACGGGAGGGAAAGCCCGTATTTCAGGGGTTTGTTAAAGGCAAACCTCGCCGATACAGTCGCAGTCCCATCTGACCTGCGGCAGCTTTTTTCCTGCCTCATGTCCTCCACAGAGTTTCAGCTGTGGGAGGCGGCATGGAAGAGCTTGCTGCGGTCCGAATTGTCCGGTTTATTACTAGATCCTGGAACGGCTACAGATGAGAACGGGGACCCGATCACTCTTGATCATTTGTGTGGGGAGGGCAGATGGGCTAAGGCTTCAGACCAGGCTGGAAAAATTCCAGCGCCGGTGCTGGAGAAAATAAAGCAAGCTGCCGAAAAAGCATTTATAGGGCTACAGGGAGAAGTGCCTTTGCCCAGCTACGCCGACATCCGGCAGGGACCTGCAGTCATTCGTCGCCTTTGTGGAGAAGATGACGAGGGCCATTGAGACGCAGGTGTGGAAAGAAGATGCAAGGGCAAGCGTGTTGGAAGTGATGGTCCGGAAAAATGCCAATGAGCAGTGCAGGACTGCCATCCTCAGCTTGCCCCTGGATCCTCCGCCAACGGTGCAGGACTTCCTCCGCGTCTGCGAGGCAAAGGTTCCCTTCATGTCTGCTACAACGGAGCAGTCATCAGGGCAGCTGCAGCGAGCCAATCCGAGAGTTGCAGCATTGGACTCACAGGGTTTCTCCAGGAAGCAGCCGGCAAAGAAACATCCTTTTCGGGCGGGAAAAGATTGCTGTAGTCTCTGTGGGCAAAGCGGCCACTGGCAGCACTCTTGCCCGATGCGGACTGCCTTCCAGCAATTCGTGGCCACTCAAGGGGGTGGGGGTGGGGGCGGAGGTGCAGGTGGGGGGTTGCAGGGGAGCCTTCAAGCGGCTCCAAAAAACTAGGGGGTGAGCGCGGGACCACCCTGCGTGAAGATGCAAAACGGGTGGCCCGGACCAGGAGGGGGAGGGGAGGAAAAGGAAACAAGGCTGACCTTTCTTTTCTGTCTACCAGGACCGACACCAGAGTCCCCCTGGACTCTGATCCACCGGACTTGACACCTAGGGAGATCGACCTCTCCGATTCAGTTTTAACCACCGACTCGCGGTATGAGCCGTTTAGGTTAAAACTAACTGACTCGCTGCTGTTGAAGGACAGCGACTGGCATTTAGTTTCGGTAAACCCCAGTGAACAGGGCACTTGGCATCGGATAGGATGCAAGTACATGGTGCTCGGAGACTGTAAGTACACCCCGTTCGACCTCGAAGTCGCCCCAGGGATTGTTGACTCTGATCCCGAGCGCTTCGTGGTTTGGCTGCATTGTACTTCCCCTCCTGCTTTTCTCCCGAAGGGGCAGATAATCGCCCAGGTAATTCCCATCTCTGATTTCCTCACGGAAGAAAGTCCATCGGTGGGGAGGGTACAGGCAATTTCTACCGCGAAACCGCAGTTGGAATGCCAGATGCAGATGGGGGAGGAGATCGTGGACATCAAGGCCCTCCTGGACACGGGCGCAGATGTGACCGTGATCCCGTCCCGGGAGTGGCCTTCACAATGGGCTCTGCAAAGCGTGGCTGGACACGTTCAAGGTGTTGGGGGCATTCAATTGGCAAAACAGTCAAAGAGTGTTGTGCAAATTATGGGGCCAAATGGGCAATTGGCAAATATCCGCCCATTTGTTTTGGATTATAAGGAACCATTGCTTGGGCGAGACCTCATGGCACAGTGGGGAGTCACAATTGACATCCCCGACCCCCCACAGGATTTTTGTGCGGTGGCCACTGAGAGGCGCCCTACCCAAAAACTGAATTGGAAGACAGATGTTCCAGTCTGGGTAGAGCAGTGGCCGCTGTCAAAACAAAAATTAAAGGCGCTGAATGAGCTCGTGGAAGAGCAACTAGCCAAGGGTAACATAGAGGAGACTACCTCCCCGTGGAACTCCCCTGTCTTTGTCATCCAAAAGGCTGACAAGACCAAGTGGCGGCTCCTTCACGACCTCAGGCAAATTAACAATGTCATTGAGGATATGGGGTCTCTCCAACCAGGGATGCCTTCCCCGACAATGCTCCCTCGAGATTGGCAATTGGCAGTTATAGATATTAAAGATTGTTTCTTCCAAATTCCCCTTCATCCTGACGATGCCCCACGCTTCGCATTCACGGTTCCCACCTTTAACCGAGAGGCCCCGGGGAAAAGGTATCACTGGAAGGTTTTGCCGCAGGGCATGAAAAACTCGCCTGTGATTTGCCAGTGGTACGTTTCTTCCTTGCTGTCCCCTGTACGTGCAGCCGCAGACAAGGCAATCATCTATCATTATATGGATGATGTGCTTGTCTGTGCCCCGAACGAGGATGTACTGTCCCATGCGCTTGACCTGACAATCTCTTCATTGGTTGCTGCAGGGTTCGAGCTGCAGGAGCAGAAGATTCAACGGATGCCGCCTTGGAAATATTTAGGCCTGGAGATCAGTAAGCGGACCATTGTTCCGCAAAAATTGGAAATAAAAACTAAAATCAGGACTCTTGCTGACGTCCATCAGCTGTGTGGGGCGTTGTCCTGGGTGCGGCCCTGGCTAGGTCTGACCACCAAGGACCTAGACCCTCTTTTCAATTTATTGAAAGGGGGAGAGGAGATGAGTTCTCCGCGGGAGCTCACCCCAGAGGCACAGAAGGCACTGGAGAAGGTCCAGGTAAAACTGTCCACCAGACAGGCAAACAGGTGTGCACCTGAACTGCCTTTCAGTTTTATTGTATTAGGAGATCTGCCACACCTCCACGGAGTCATTTTCCAGTGGGACAAGGAGGTAAGCAAAATACCTCGTGAGGACAGAGGCGGGAGAGATCCTCTTCTCATTATAGAGTGGGTCTTTCTTAGCCACCAAAGGTCCAAAAGAATGACCACGCCACAGGAGCTGGAAGCTGATCTAATCCAGAAGGCCAGAACCCGTATTAGGGACCTGGCTGGCTGTGATTTCAAATGCATTCACATTCCAATTCGGACAGAAACGGGCCCAATTACAAAGCAAAGGTTGGAAAAATACATCCAGGAGAATAAAATTTTGCAAATGGCTCTGGATTCCTACACAGGACAAATTTCTATTCATCGGCCTGCCCACAGAATTTTTAATTCAGAAGCCAAATTCGTGCTAAAATTAGAAAGCGTTCAGAGCAAAAGGCCTTTAAAGGCCCTGACAGTTTTTACAGACGCGTCCGGAAAGTCTCACAAGTCAGTTGTGACTTGGAAAGACCCTCAGACTCAGCGGTGGGAGTCAGATGTCGCTGAGGTAGAAGGATCACCTCAGATTGCTGAGTTGGCCGCAGTTGTCAGGGCTTTCGAGAGGTTCTCTGAACCATTTAATTTGGTAACCGATTCGGCATATGTAGCAGGTGTAGTATCCAGAGCTGAAAATGCTGTTCTCCAGGAAGTGACCAACCTTGCCCTGTTCAAGTTGCTCTCAAAGCTAGTTAAGCTTGTCTCCCACCGAGAGCAACCCTTTTACGTGATGCATACGAGGTCACACACAGACATGCCTGGGTTCATAGCTGAGGGGAACAGGAGAGCCGATGCCCTTGCTGCCCCTGCAGAGATGGCCCCGCTCCCAAATGTGTTTGAGCAGGCAAAGATCAGTCACCAGCTTTTCCATCAGAATGCCCCAGGTTTAGTTCGCCGGTTCCACCTTACCCGGGAACAGGCCAAGGCAATCGTGGCCACTTGTCCAAATTGTCAGCAGCATGCGCTCCCCACCCTGAGCGCTGGTGCCAACCCCAGAGGGTTAGGCAGCTGTGAGGTGTGGCAGACAGATGTGACACATATCCCTCAGTTTGGAAGGAGGAAATATGTGCATGTCTCAGTGGACACCTTCTCCGGAGCAGTCTTTGCCTCTGCCCACGCAGGGGAGAGATCCAAGGATGCGATTACCCACCTCATCCAGGCTTTCTCCTTTATGGGGGTCCCAAAAGCCCTGAAAACTGACAACGGGCCTGCATATAGATCCAAGGAGTTCAGCAGTTTCCTGCAGCAATGGGGGGTGGAGCATAAAACAGGCATCCCCCATTCCCCCACAGGTCAAGCGGTGGTAGAAAGGACCCACCGGGAAATCAAAAGGGTCCTGGGCCAGCAACAACAGGTCTTGAAATTAGAGTCTCCAACTATCCGCTTGTCCAGAGCACTGTTCACAATCAATTTTCTAAATTGTTCCTTTGAGGTTTTAAACCCACCAGTCGTCAGGCACTTCGGCAGCAGCGACCAGTTTTCCACCAAGGTTCGACCACCCGTCCTTATAAAGGACCCAGAGACCGGCGGAACAGAGGGCCCTCACCGCCTGGTTACTTGGGGACGTGGGTATGCCTGCGTGTCCACCCCAAGTGGCTTAAGGTGGATCCCTTCAAAGTGGGTGAGACCCTATGTTCCAAAGGCCTCTGGAAAGGGAGTTAAGGTTTCACAGGTGTCCGTGGCGTCCTGGAGACGGAAAAGACACAAGTGGACGAGCTGGGAAGAATTTGTCCTACCCCTACCCCACTGGTCTGTCTCTAATTATGTCCTTGTCTCAAATTCTGTTTAGTTCAGGTCAAACCCACTCAGCGATGGCCCCACTGACAGCAGCCAGATTTCTATTCCTGCTGCTGCTGATCTCCAGCCTGCAGTCTCCGGCTGTGGCGTGGACAGTGCCAGCATCCATGCCACAAACAGCAAATTTGGCAGAAACATCTGTGCCACAGTCTGCAAAATTGTCAGAGACATCAAGAACAAACTGTCCTCAAACATCTGACTGGCTGGAGGGACTTTTTGAGGACTGGGGGCTGCCTGGGTGGGCAAGATCTATTCTTCGTCCTGTGTTAATTGTTCTGTTTATGGTTTTGTGTATTCTGGGCACTGTTACCTGCATTCGTTACTTTGTTAAAAAGTTAGTCTCAAACTGTCTCCCCCCCATATGCAAGCCTAGTCATGGTTGTCACAGCTCCACCGGAAGCAGAAATGAGAGTTGAAGAAGGAAAGGACCTCCCTGAAGAAGACTTCGAGCTGTGGCCACCGACTGGCTGTTTATGGTTTAAATTACCATCTTTATATAAAAAGAAAGGGGGAGATGTAGCGGTGCGTGAGCTGTGCTCACAAGTTTTGGGTTTATGTTATTTATGTTGGGAAAAAGGTCTTTTCTAAACCCCTCTGTTTATCCATGTTTATCCCCTCCCCTGGAGCCTGCCAGTCATCCAGGGAAAGCCTCTCCCCCTTCTGGAATTCTCGGGGAGACCTGGCTTCTGATTGGAACAGGTTCTGGGAATCCCCTCCCCCCCTCCTCTCCAGAGATTGGCCCTTTTGTGTGTCAATCTACCCCCCAACTCCTCCCTTTCTATCCCCCTATTGGTGGAAAGTTTATGTACACGCCCCCTGGTGCCTGTCTACTTAAGGGGCTTGGGCGGGGCTTCAGGCTCTCTCTCACCCACCACTGATGAGGAATAAACATCTCCTGTGAACCCTCAGAAGAGAGCCTTCCTTTCCTTTCCCTTCGCCATCGCCACTAATTTACATCCAGTGCTAGCCAGCCAGAAAGCCCACCGCGTGGGTATTGCTGCAGAACTGTCCAGGGGCCCTACCGACTGCTGCCAGAAGCCGGGCAAGGCAAGGGATCACTGATCAAGTGGTCCACGGGGGGCAGGAAACGCCATAGAGATAAAACAAGTTTAAAAGCTAAAGGAAAAGCTGGATATGCAAGCAAAACAAGGAATTCATGCACTAATTCCCATCAGCAGGTCAGTGTTCAGCCATGTCCAGGAAAGCAGGGATCCATCATGTGTAACAATGACTCAGGCAGACAAATGCCATGGCTCCAAATGTCCCCCTCCTCCCCTTCCTTCTTCTTTCCCCAAATTTATATTCTGAGCATGACATCATATGGTCTGGAATATCCTTTGGGTCAGTTGGGTCAGCTGCCCCAGTTGTTTGCCCTCATAACTTCTTGTGCAGTCTCACTGGTGGGGTGGGATGAGGAACAGAAGAGACTTTGAGGCTGTGTAAGTTCAGCTCAGCAGTAATGAAAACAATCCCATAACATTGTGTTATCAACAACATTTTCATAACAAATGCAAAACACAGCCCCATACCAGCTAATATGAAGAAAGTTAACTCTCCCCGAGCCAAAACCAGAACACACAGAGACAGATGCATTCTCGTGTGTTACTTCATTTCTAGGCCTATTAGTACTTCTTTTTTTTTTTTTTTTACATGAAAGATTGTTTCCTTCAGTCCATCAGGAAATTACCATTTTTATTTAGAATATTTATTTCCTTATTTTTCCTAAGGTAAAAATATTAATTGCTTTTTTCATTCTTAATAAGTAAGACAAATATTATAGTGTTGAAAACTTGAAATTCACTGTGTCAATACAAAAACATTTTACAGATTACTCAGGTATATCCATGTACTATGTTGAAGAGAAGCAAGGCCAGTCTTCAGCTCTAGCCAGACATAGTAATGGAAACTTTAACAGCTTAAAAAAGCCTGAAGACTATAAAAAGATAATTATCTAAAATAATATTGAAAAAACATTAAACCAAAAAAATAGTTATGTATTCATTAAAAAAGTGGAGACAAAACTTAATTTACTTAAAAACTTTTATAAATATCAAAGTGCAGGCTATAGAAAAGCCAATGGATATTCGGCTCATAGTTCAGGTCTTCCTTTTCTTTTTGGGACTGTGAATTCAAACTTCCTGAAGTGGAACTAAATCTGATGTCTCCATTTGACTGCATGTTCTGGATCATCCGGAAACTAGAAAGTTCACAAGTCTACCTTACTCTTCATCCATGTTTTTAAGAGGATAATTATTTTGATAGATAAGGACTCAAATTTGAGTCAGTCTTTAAAATGAGTTTCACAGATATTCAATATCCTATGAAAGATGTCAATTTCAAATACACATTTTTGAGGCAGTGATAGTACTTGTTTCAGCACACTGCTTGAAGTGGATCACAACACAGATACCTTGCTTGCACAGATAACATTGCAACTCCCTTTTCTGCTGCTGCATACATAATTTGAAAACATTAAGTAATGACTGTTTCATTGCTTCCAATTCTCATCTTTCTACATTTGTGAGAGGAGAAGTGGTCCTTGGAGGTGATTCCATTTAATTGCTACTCTTATCTGTTACTAAATCCATTCCATCCGCATTTTCTGACCAGTCATAAACAATTGGATATATGTTGATGGATGCTTGTTTAATGTTTCCTGTGGGTAGTGTTGCTCCTTTCTTCTGTTCATCCTTAAGAAATAACCTGATGTTCTCGAATGCTTACTTGCTTTTGCTTAGGTTTGTTGAGTAATTGGAAAAAGAACATTCTTACTCTGGCCTCACTCCCTTAAAAGTGCCAATATTTTTAGATCTACTGAATTGTTTCAGGATTCTGCTATTCTCTAAAGACTATTTAATTTTTCCTAAAATATATTAGTTCTTGCTGAATAGAATACAGTATTGACATTTCCCCTTAGTTCATCCTGTCACTGTCCCCCTACATACAGGAGCCTAAAAAATTATAGAACTGGGAGAAAAAAAAAAAATAGCAGGAGAGTCCTTGGATTTTCATATCAGCTTTCAATCTACTTGTTATCACTCATGAAATATAAAACAGCTTAAAAGATAGTAGGGAATTCTATATAGCTATTTTTTCATCAGGGTATAATGTTCTAAATACTTCTGTGGAGTGGAGTTTGGATCCTACATTTGTAGGAAATTGTTTTATTACACTGTTCTTTGTGTGGTGTTTAACCATATTGGTCTGTTTATGGTGCAGTCTACAGTATTAAACTGTGCCATATTCTGACTTACTGAGATCTATTTTATTTGTGGAGCAGGAATAGCAGGTAAACACCTTTTCTCTTCAAAAACAAGAAACTAGCTTTTGAAATGTGCTTTTCTTTGGAGTAGTTTCTGCTTTTAGTGATGACAAAGAATAAAAGACCATTTCTACCTTGTATTAGCATGTTATAACATTCAGCTGCTATTCCTTTTTCCCTTAATTGGAATAATTTAAATTCATACTTGCATGTCCTACAGGAAAACATAGACAGGAATTTCTTTTGATTTACTTGGTAATTTTTTAGTAAGTGAAAAACCTCCAACATGAGATGTGACAGCTTCTGGGGTTTGACTGAACAAATTTCCATAAAAAACATTTTCTGTTTTTTCTCTTTTTGGGTCCATGAACTTTCTATGAAAGTAACCATGAGCTCTGTTAACAAAATGGAACTACAAATTCAAAACAAAAGTGAAAAGCATTATACCAAGATATTATTTTAAAGTCACACAATTTATTTTTAATAATACTTGGTATCATTTTTAAATGTATTTCAGCTATGCTGTTATTTAAATATTGAATTGATTCATATTCTCTTTTGGATTTTTTCTAATACTCATTAGAATGTATATTCCTTAACTTCAGGGAAAAATTATTTTTTAAGTACTAGTAAGACAAGCAAACATTTGTTGATGTCATTTAACCTTTTTTTTTTTCCCACAAGGAAATTACTATCATTTTTGCTATGTGAAAAACCACAATTTTATTATAACACCTTACAGCTGGGAAAAGTGAAGTGTAAACTGTGACTTGCTAGTTTATCAATATTTTTTCTTCCATGAAGAATGTATGGGTATTCTAAATATTTCCTGAGCTTATTAGACCTCTTCATCACCACCACCACTTGCCATCTGCTTGACCTTTCTTGTCAACCCTTTTGGGCTTTGGGTGCAATATTATTGAACAGATAGCATCAAATGGTCTTATTCTGACTGGTTGAGAGTTTTAGAGGGTACACTAATACCTTGTGGCAATATAGTATCTAAAACTGAAAAATCTCTTCAAAAACATGCAGAAAGCAAAAACATCTGTTTCATTAATCAGGTAAAAAATAATTTTAGTTCAAGGGCAATAAAAAATGACACAGAAAAAGATGAATAAAATACAGACACAAACCTTGTAAAGAATATAATAACTATGACTAAAACTCCTCAGCCACTTCAACCACTAATTGATGTACCATTAAGAAACTACCATCAAAGGTAAGTTTTGGGTTTTTTTCATTTTTAGGTAAACAAAATCTTACATTCACATCAAAAGTACATTTTAATTGAATTGTCACTAAGAGCATCTCAAAAGCATGATACTAAGATGTCAGAAAAGTTTCCAAGTATGTGTCCTAGGTTACAATGTAAAATTGTGCCCAAGGTTTGTATTCTATCCCCATGAGCCGTTGGAGCCAAGGTGGGGCAGTGTTTTTCCTTATCTTCTGTTAACGAGCCTAACAATGCCTTGCCCATGACTCATAGATAACTTCCTCCGGGAGTTATCTCTGTTTAATGGGCCATCAAGGACCCACTGCATGACTCATAGAATGAGATCAGCCCATTGGGAGATGCTCCGCCCAGGGGGAGGAGCCAAGCATTCCCACCTGGATAAATCCAGGGTTTGGGACAGCACAGGCAGCTTTTTTTCCACTGGACTTCCAGAGGAGACAAGAGCTGCCAGACATTTCTACAGGAATCACTGCTTTGACAAGACCATCGCATCTGGACTGCCACTACCACCCTAACAGGGTGTCAGGTTGTATTCTGACTCTGTCAGTGGGGTTTTTTTTTTTGTACTATTACTTTATTTTACTTTACTTTATTTTATTTTCTTTTCCTCTTATTAAATTGTGTTTCTGACTTGGAGTCTTTCACTGGTTTTGCTTTCAAACCAGCACAGTATGATACTTTTTTTTTTTTAATAAAATCATAGAGTGGTCAGGGTAGGAAGAGACCTTTAAGTTTATCAAGTCCAATCATCAACCTAGCACTACCACTTTAACCCCTAAACCATATCACTCAGAGAAAGAGTTTTAAAATAAATCTTGTTGCTTATCATCCATAATATTATTATTATCTCTTAGGGAATATCACTTGAGGGTTTGCTTTGTATAAAATGTTTAATTCAAACTTAGGATTTTTCTCATAGCTGGGAGAACCATTCTCTATCACAATTATTTTGAAATACAAGAGGTGGCAATCTTACTGGAGAAGCTGTAGCAATTTCCCTTGGAGGAAAGGATTTCAGAGTGCTATAGTGTCTGACAACCAATTTTTTTTTGCACAGTGGGGTTGCTATCAGCAGTCACAATCTTTTTATAAGAGTGTACAGGACAGCAAAGGCAGCTAAAGCACACTGTCATTCTTGCAATAGTTAGCTCAACAGGGGTGGAGAGAAGTCCAGACACTCTGCTCAAACTGTGCAGGGTCATGTAAATGTCATGTCAAAGTTATTCAGAGCATAATCTCTGGGCAAAAATCTACCTTGATCTGTCAGAGGACTTGACCCAGATAGAGATCTAGAGAGAATATGCTATTGCAGATCTTAAGTTCCTGGTGCTGAGCAGTCTCACACAAGGAGGATGTACTCTGGCCACACTGCTGAATTTCCATGAAGCGTGGCTGGAAGAAGAGATGGACAGATCATACACTAGCTGAGAGGACAAAAAAAAAAAAAAAAAAAAAAAAAAAAAATTCTTCACAGAGTATACATAATTTTTCCAAAGATAGCAGTGGATACAGACTCCCAAAGTAGAGTTGTCTGGAAACTTGAGACTTTTAGGAGCATGAAGGATCCTTTTGTAGTTGCAGCTCTATGCTTCAGGAATTGTATAGTGCAATAGAAACTGATGGTTGTAGACAAGACCTGTCACAGCAGGCATCAGAGTCAGAAAAGTCTCAGTCAAGGGACTGCATAAAGAGAAAAATCCAGATGAAACTCACTGGGACCCTCCTCCAAAAATAAAGAAAACCAGACAGCAACCTGTCTTATGTGTTTTGGGAGATCAGATGCATGTGGGGAGCTCAGACCTAGGATGTTGCAGGAAGACCCAAGATCTGTCTGGCTCTTGAAGTATTGTCCCTTGCTGCTGAGCTCTGATGTGCACCAATTGCACTGTCAGAGAAGATTTGAAGTGTTATCAAGAGTGATTTCATAGCTTTTGGACTGAGGAGTGGCAGCTCTGTGATATATGTCAATAACGTTATGACAGGGAAAGACGGAACTGACGTACCCAGTGGATTAATTCATTCTGCACAGGTCCTGTTTCAAACTGGACTTTGGCTTTTATATGGGAGTCTAACAAGGACTGTTGGGCAAGGACCAATGTATCTGACAAGATGGGGCATGAGTATATTTAGAAACAAGCTTGCTAACCTAGTGAGAGATCTTCAAAGAAGCTACACTGAGGAATGCTTCTCATAATCTAAGTGTAATGAAGGCTTGTCAGGGAGTGAGGAAGTTAAGCAGTAAGCACCTGTCATGAACTGATTGATATAGGATGGAATTCACTTCACTTGACTGTTTATATATAGAAGATACATATGTCCTAAGCTGGTGTCTCTAGTTTCTGATCTTCAGATTTCCTTAGTCTAAATTAACACTTGGTTAGGCTGAAATCTAACAAATCACATGCATTTCTGTTACATAGGCAATATTCTTTATTGTTGCTTATTTGGAAGCTGTCCAGCCACGTTACTTCTGTGAAAGGCATGTACACATTTTCAGTGAGCTAACTTTTAAACCAGATTGGCTAAATAGGCTATATTTCTCTTCACTTAAAACAAGCATAATGTAAATTATTATTTGAAATGTTGACTTGTATCTTGTAGATAATTAGACTATAATTAGATGAGTCCCACCAGCATTTTCCCCTAATTTCACAATCAGTAAGTGACACAAAAAATGGATACAGAAGTCAGTCCAGTGAAGTCCACTGCAAGTAATATAAGAAAATAAAATAAAAATAAATCATTGTCCATCAACAGAATAAAGGATATCAATGTTGCCAAACAAATAAAAAAGTTACTGAGGCATGGCCTATTCAGTATCTAGTTACAAAAATCCACTTTATATATAAAAATAAGAGGGAAAAAATATCAAGTAAATAAATGTATGGCATTTTGTTTTGTTTTCACTCTCTTGTTAAAATGTGAAAAACAAAAGAAATAAGTGTAGACACTTGTATGTGAAGGCAGTTCTGTTATACATATCACTCTGAAATACAATACTAGTGTTCAGACTATGAATATATTCTCAAGGAAAAAGCTCTCAGAAAAAGCAAATGAAAATGCAAATACTAGTCCATGCAGTGGGGAGGATCAACAAAATTCCGACTGAATCCTTATTACAAACACTGATTTCCTGAGAGATAAAAATGCTAGGTGAGATATTTTTATCCTTCTTAAAGACCTTAATTTTCTGGAGTACCTAACATTTACCTGAGCAGATGATGTGGTAACAGCATAACCAAAAAATCAAATGAAATGTTTATTGATGAGAAAAAAAAATCTACTTTTCAAAGTAAGAGATCATACCTTCTCTCCTTTTCCTTGCCAAGAAAAAAATGTTAAAACCTAAGACTTGAAATGTATTTAAAGTAAGTAAATTCCTCTCTCATCACTCCTGTGATTTTAGTGAAAAAAAAAGAATCAAATTACCTTGCTCCCAGGGGAAAAAAAAAAGTTTTTTTTCTTTTTCCAAAGGTCTGTGTGATTTACATATCTCACTTCAATATATGGGATGTTCTGCTCTTAGGTGATAGAGATAAATGTATTTCATTATCCACAAAAAAACCCCTTTCATCCTTGAAGAAAAACTGTAGGGAGTTCAAGTATCTTTGAATCACTTGTCTGCTTTTCCAAGTGGAAAACTTTTAATATTTTAGTGCTTTCAATATTTTTTCCTGATATTTTAGATATATATATGATAATAATTTACTATCAGTTTGCATTACATAAGAACACCCTTTAGGATATCTAGCTAGCAGTTCCTTTGAGAAAAAGGTATATCTCCAAATATAGATCCTTTCCCTAAAAGTAGATGTCTGCATTTAGTCCTAATTTGTCTGCCTCTGAAGAAACAATATTGATTCTGAATATCTATACACACTGGCATTCAAAGCAGCTAAGCTCTTATCACTGATATCTTCTTATGACATTAAAGCAATAGCAGCAAGGAGCTATGTCCCAAGAGCAGGTAGCAGTTCAGCTCACTCAAACCCACCTGTCCACCTGCATTTCACTTTGCTGTAACTCTCTCTGTGTCACTGCCCTCTGTTAAAAAGATCTCAGAGCTGCACTCCATCCCTCCCTGCCAAGACCTCTGCTCAAAACTAGTTCAAGGAAAAAAAAAAAAAAAAAACAAAAAACAACTCTGTAATGACAGGAAAAAAAAAGAAAAAAAAGTCTCTTTCAAGTTGCACTGAAGGTAGAAATGGAACTTCCATGGAACTTCCTGTACCTGCAGGTCATTGTCAGAACATCTGCCACCTCTGTCCCAGAGGGCACCAGAGAAACACTGCCAGCTGTGCAGTTGGTGCAAGACACACAGAGCACTCCTTCAGGCACATGGCAAACTGGGAACATGTGACATGAGGCAAATGGATGGGAATGGAAAGGGTTGGCATAATTGGAGTTGAATGAATGTTCCTATTAACCCTAGACATTGCTAGTCTTCCTTATTTTCCTATATTTCTTTTTCCTGAAAAGGTACTCTCATATGTGAATTTATATGGCCTTCTATGAATGCATACTCTTGTATAATTCAATTTTATGAGCACTTAGAGGCAATGAAGACTAAAGTAATCAAATGAATTGAAAATATAAAGAACATCTTAGAGAATATTCAATTATAAATATATGTTTATTGTAGCCTAATTTTTGTGCCATTTCAGTTTAACTAAAAACTTTGCTGGCAATATTTGCTTGAGAACATAACGGGTATTCATTCTTATTGTCTTTAAAATAAAATCCTGTGCAGAGAATCTGCAATACCTTTTGTATTATTACTTTCTCCGATTTTTTTTTTTTTAATCTTGAAAAGAAATGATACATTTGGTTCTTTGAACTCATAAATATACTTTGCCTAACAGTCAACAATGATCATGGTCATGTTCTAAACAAATTTAGAGAAATTGTTTGCTATAGTCCCTGAAAGCAGGATGATTGATTAAAATATTTCTGCTTTGAACTTTTGTAGATGAAGTTAACACTTACAAACCATGTCTGTTGTTTAGAGAGCAATCTTTTAGCAACTATTTTTCTTAAGATTGCTAGTCCTTTTTAATCCTCTGCTTTGTTCTTTTTTTAGTTTTTTTTTTTTTTTACTTTATTTTTTAAATTTATCATTCTGATTTTGATTATGCATTTATATACATTTATAAAGTATCTGAAATTACGCAATTATATGCTTACATAAGTACTGTGTTAAGGGAAAAGAGTGAGTTCTTCCCAAAAGAATGGGACATTTCTCTGCTGAATTATGCAGTCCAGATTATTTTTTATTCCAGGAAAAATACAGAGAGAACCTATTTGTCCTTTGCCTCTATTACAGAGAAAACATGTAGACTAAATTCAGTTTGGTTCACGTAAAGAAAAATTCTCATAAAACAGGCTTAATTAATCACAAGGATCGTAACACTGCCAGAGTATATTCTTACTGTTATATCTTTTAAACAGTGGTTTTAGGGGTTTCTGGAGATGTTTCCATGGAACAATCCAAACTTAAATGATACAAAACGTTATTGAAAATATTTGTAGTATTCTGCCAGTCCACTAAATTGATCTTTAATTTTCACTTTTTTTTTAATTAGTTCTTACCCACCTAAACATTTAAATGTAAGATTAGCTTCCATTATGTATGCAAATGGCACATAAATGAGTTCATGTAATTTATATGATTACACATTTCTAAGAGCTGAACTGAAAAAAAAAAATTTCCATGTTTTCCCAGGTGTGATGTGATACAAAAATAATTCAGTTTGTTTTTCTATGACCCTTTCCATGAAGTTTCACCTAAATATTCTACTTCATTACCCTTTCAGAATAGCCTTTCAGTTGTGAGGGGAGTAGACTTCTGTCTCAGGAAAGGACTATAAGAAACAAAGATATCATTTTCTTGGTTTCAGTGTTGGAGGCTTACAAAAAGAGAAGAAATTTTGATTAAGTAAAACATACCAGGATTATGATACAAATGCCTTTGTTATCCTAACCGTTAAACTGTACCTCCGTGTGTAAAAAGATGAACACTTTCCTCAAAGTCCCTTTTGATTTGCATCTGAAACAAAAAGTGTTTCTCCAACCCAAAATATATGTGTTTGTACTTGAGCTGGTGGGCAAGATAGATTAACCAGTGGTCAGAGAAGAGTCTGTGTACTACTCAGGGAACAGGTCTGCTCTTTCTTGATGTCACATTATATAACTTACATCTTATGTTCATAGTAGAGAGCTGAAAAATGGAAATTTACTGTGTCAGTCTTCAAGTCTGAAGGGAGAAGACAGGATGGGAGAACATAACCTCAAAATATAATATTTGAAATTAGCTTGTAGTCATTCTCTTTCATAGAGCTGCAAATGTTAAGGACAAGACTTACTATGTTGATCTCCTCAAATGCAAATAAGAAAAACATGAACAACTGCCTTATACCATCAAAAATTTCAGTGACAGAGATGGCCATTCTGAACACTCAACTCCAGCACTTTCTTATCAAGTTCGTATCATACATAGTGTTTATCTAAAAGGCTTGAGGAAGTCATTATATATTTAAAGACAACTCAGCTTATTTTACAGACTGCAAGCTCCGGTTAGTCCATTGCCTCCTGTGGAGGTTTTTCCAGTGTTTAATTACCATCACAGCTAGGAAAATACACCTTATTTCAAGATTGATTTTTTTTCTCATTTCAGCTTCCAATCTCTTAATCTAGTTTTGCTTATGTCAGCAATGTTCTACCACACTGGTATAACATCACTTTGTCTATGAAGGGCAAGCAATTCTTATTGTTATCTTTAGTGAAAGGAGTATTTTAGGTATTTAGGTTCCACATTGTAAAGCTTATTTCCTGGCTTTGAATGATTTGTTTAATTAATACCTAATACCACAAAATGTTCTCTGTCTTCATCATGATGGTTTTACTGTTAACCTTGACATGGGGTACAAATCAAAAAAAAGAGAGTGACTGCATTAATCCATAGGGGAATTCTAAGTGGAGAATCATTTAATTCACAAGAAGCATTAATCCTGCTTATTTTGAACTGGCTAATCTGAATAGACATCACAAGAATCCTTTTGTCTATGACTAAGCATGGTGTAATGTGAACGTATGTATGATCTTTCAATGAGTGATAGTAAAGGCTAATTGTTGATTGCAAAATAAAAATTTCTGTTAGTAATCAATCTTTTGTTTGATCAAGTACTTTGAATAACCTGTCTTGGAACTGGTCGGACAACATTAAATGAAGAAAGAAAAAGAAAAAAGTTATTCAATATATTTTTTCATGGCTGTTTTCCTTCTTTTATTTAATGAATTTCTAGATTTTCCTTATGCATATTCATTGATGATTAAGGAAATATTGAGATGACTAGAAAGAAGGTTGAGGAAATAGATATTGATTCTAAACTTCTGTCACTGATACTCAATGACTCTCTTGTCAGTGACAATTTCTTTCCTTCACAGTGGTACATTCAGAGAGTAAGGTGAGATTTTTGCTGTCATTGCATAATAGAAATGTGATATAAGAAAAGTGATTTTTTTGGAAAGAGATTGTTCTTTTCTGTCCAAGTTCTATTGCAAGCAATTAACTAGCAAAAAGTTATACATTTGTTGCAGAGCAAAAGTTGTGTTCCTTCATTCCAATCTACAGTTGCAGTAAGGAGGGAAAGTTCAAGTTCTTGTCCTTCCAAGAACAAAATCAAAACTATTAACATACTTAAAACTATTGATGATCAATCTAATTATACATAATTGCAAATTACCATAGAAAATTCAAAGGAATCATTCCTTTATTTCTGAAATGTTACTTGTTTTTTTTCCTGAGACAATACCACTTTTCTCTAACGGTAGCAGTCTCACATTAAGAAAAGATCATTTTCCACTCCTTTAAATATGTTGACAACTTACCTGAGATGGAAATTTAAGAGATTTCTGAATTAAGAGCTCTACTTTGAAAAATAGCTGTAAAGTCCTGAAACTGGACTATAATATGCATAGGCCAAGTAGTCTGCTTAGTAACATTTCAGCAAGGATGTCAATCCATCCATATAAAATATGTTCACATATGCACTGTCCTGTATATCCTAATTCAAGCACTGCAGTTTGTCAAGATGCCCTTTTTCTAGAGCATTTGGTACTGAATTAAAAGTGTGATAACAATTACTGAACTACTGCAAACATTCTCTAATAGTTAAGAGTATTTTGAAAATGATGTTCATATTTTCATTTGACTATGGAAAGACTAGAAAGCATAAAGTAGAACCATCATTTAAAAGTAGAACTATTTCATGGCATTGAAATGCCCTCTGAGAAGGCATTGTTGATATTATACTGTTCGCTCTTCTTTTACTATTTACTTAATGACTAGAGGAGAGCTTGGTGGTATTGAAGAAGTAGTAAAGTAGTCCTTCCCTTATGATTAACTGAATGTGCTAAGAAATAGAATTTTTCATGTAGAAGAACATATTAGACAGATAAAAATTTAATCCCTAATTAAACATGTAGGTTGAGCAGAGATGCTTCTGTGAAAAGGAGGCTGCTGGCAGGACTTGGGGAGATAGAAATAAACTTTTAGGTAGCATAAGGGAAGAATATGTACAGAAGAATAGGTAAAGTGATTTGAAAGCCTTTTGATTTTGATATATTTGACAGTTAACTTTGAGGCTGCTCTCCGCAAAGAATCAACTGTTTAAGTTAATATTCAAATAACAGTTGGATTCTTACATATTTACCTTTGTAACTTGTGTAATCCTTCAAAGAACATGTTTGGACAGATTCAAAGACAGGTCTGGTTTGATGTTCTGCCAAAGAAAGTGATGATAACTCTTGTCAAAAGATTCCCTATTCCACACCAACAAAATGATCCTTTATTGTTGTTGGGTTTTGCTGTGTTACTCTAGGGCTCTTCATGGTCGTAAGTTCTTCAGTACTTTTTCTTTTTCTTTTTCTTTTTTTTTTTTTTTTTTTTTTTTGCTTGTTCCTTTTCTACCTTCAATTTATCTTTCTCAGATTTTTGGGGATAAATATTCCCTGAAAATAGTTTATTTGTGTAAGATCAATTAATTGTCCTAATGACTATCAAATAGGGGTATGTGACAGTTTTAGCTTCTTTTCTTCTCTCTCTGCCAAGGTCAGGATGAATAACACGGGAAATGAAGGATTGAGTTCGGACTTGAAGTGTTTATTATCTCTTATCTATTTACTGTATTTACAGACTCATGAGCAGTGAGCTTAAACTAGCAAGATAAAGAAATGAGGTAAAATGGAGTGCTTCTAACTCTTTCCAATTATTTAAGCAATAATTACCCAATAATAAGGTGACACCTATATTATTTATGTTTTTGACACAATAATGACCACCCAAGGCCTGCAATGCAGACCTTTTTCACCCAGTTACAGAAAACCACATAAACCCATGAGGAAGAAGGAAGAAGGTGAAGAAGAAGGACTTAGACATCACCCCGAATCCTCCATCTTGACTCACACATACTGAAATTTTAAACCTAAGTTTCTAGCATTCCAGCAGGGGTATTCTGAAAGATCCAGTTCTCAGAATATTTGAACTTGTATGTGCCGATTCTGGAATTAAATAAAGGTCATAAATATGAAAAGAAAATTTATTTCTTCAATTAGATTACCCTTACACAGTATTTTATTATTGTTGGGAATTTACCTGCAAATAAGAATAAAGATTCATCTTAGCTAAATGCATTTACAAGACATTTTAATGCATAAAATTTCTGTTACAACTGTCAAACAATTTGCTGTAGCATGCTTTTGAATATAAGTTGTCTATAAATATACATAGCTTTGTACTTTAAACGAAAAGTTTTTGTATAATTGAGCCTGTAGATAATCTCTTTTTCACCTTTAAAAGTGATTTAATTTAGAACAAGATACAGTTTTGGTGGCTATTTCCTGATTCAAGGTTATATAGATAGAGTGAAACTGTATAGATACAGTGAAACAGACCTTCTTGGTATAAATTAACAGTTTCTTGAAAAGCCATTCTTCTGCTAACATGCAGTAGAAAATAATTTCTATTTTTCACATCACTTAAAACAATTTTTTAGTGTAGAATTTAAGGAACACTTCAAAAATATAAATTTGTAATATCTGCATGAGGGTGTTCTTGAGAACATTGCTTATGCCCATTATGATGTGTTTTTGTGACTAAATATCTTTGAGATATTTTACTGCCCACATAAAAATACATTGATCAAAATATTTGTATCATAGTTTAAATAGAAGCTACTTAGATGCATTTACATATGTAGATATAGAGTCTTTTAACGTTATTGTTAAAAAGCTAAAACTAAAATCAGTAAAATAGTGAGCTTTTGAAAGACTCCCAGTGAAAGGAAATGCTCAATTATAGGGTAAATATTATAATTTTTCTCCACATTGTATATAGCTTTGGAGACAAAAGGAATAGATGAACTTGAATACTATATTGCACTTGAATATTATACAAGCTGCCACTCTTAGGAATGAGGACATAAAACAAGCATGATTTCAACCTTGACTTCAGTTTCCCTACTTTTATGGATTTAAGCCTGACCATTAATGCCCTTTTTGTGATTTAATTTCTTCCACAAATACACTTAATTGCTTACTATATCATATAATGTTCAATAAAGCAGAGCAATGAAGCAAAAAAGTAGCAGGACCTCTTAAAAAGGCTAAAATGAAACTCTTATGAAGACAAGAGTGAGTAATGTCTTGGTGCTAATTACAGTGGTATAGCCAGAGCATATAAACAGTGTGAAACCTCATTAAGCTCAATTAAAATGTGGGTTTAGAATTTATTTGGTCAGAGAGATGAATTTTAAAAGTGTGGGTTTATTAGCCTCAACTGTCAACCTTTACCTCTCAGTGGGTAGTATTGTCATAGGGTTTGGTTACCAAATAATGAACAATGAATGAAGGTTCCCTTTCAAGCTTTAAAGAGCAATAGACATTCTATATATAGTCCACAAGAAAAATGTGTTTTGATGCTTGTATACCTTTACCAAAAAAAAAAAAAATGCTATTAATAATAGTGTTTTCAATTAAGAGAAAAAAATAAAGAAGAAACATTTAGAGATATCTTAAGAGCGTTCCAGCAGAAATTTGGGATTTTGCTTGTTCTGTGGCCTAATTTCTGTACTCTCATACATAAAAATACACTTCTCAACCTGCATTTCTCTGTCAGTCTCTGCAAGTGATATGCATAGTTCAAAATCATTACACAAATAATAAATGACAATTATTATCATTCTTTTGTTTAGTAACTGGGTGGCTTAATTTCCCTGGGTGAATTAGGCATATGCTAAACAGTTATGACTGCTTTTATTAATAGTACACTATTTTGCATTAAACATCTATTTCCTCTTTTAGTAAATGTGATGGGACACTGAGAAAATGGGGCAATGGTCAAAGGAGATGGATGTGTCCTCTGATAAATGTTAATGAGAACAATGATTGCAATAAAATAAAGGTCATAAATCAAGAATATATGTCCTCATCTTGGCAAGTCATAAGCACGTGTTTAATTTGAAATAAGTATAATCCCACTGATTTTAGCAAATTTAGATTACAACCTCCTTTTTTGCCTTCCTTGCTCTTCTAAGAGCAGACAAAGCTGACTCCACTTTCTGAAATTAATCCTACATTTTATTGACAGCAGCAGTGGTTTGCTTGTCTTTGAGACAACTACTCCAAATGCTGTAACAATGTCATATAGAGTGCTGAAAAGGCCAGTGCTGTTCTGAGCTCCAGCAGTAATTTTGCAGGTATTGGCATTCTACCAGCTCCTAGAGACTCAGTGTTCTCATTTTTCTATAGGAGTGTTAAAGGTTTTGATATCTGAATGTGCCTGGGTATACCTGCTGGGACATACCTCAGCTTTCAGCTGATTTCTGTGCTTTACATTTTGTTCTGTTTAAACTACAGTGTACAAACTTATGGACCTTGGCCTGGTTAGATTGCAGATATTACATGAATATGAACAAAGGAAGTAGCCAAGTAGTCAATTAGTACTTAATGGCAACACTTTCATGGCAGTACTTTTAAATAATGCTCAGTTCTGATGTATTCTAGCTCTACATTCATTTTAACCAGCTCTAAACATAGTTTTGGAAACATAACTAAAGCAAAATATTTTTTTTATTCTTTGCCTCTAGCTAAGGAAGTTTCTTATGTTTCTGTGCAAGGAAGGAATGACTTGCACTAGAAACTTTAAGCCTAATATTTATTCAAAGGGCATCAGATTATGGGTGGAAAGTATGATTTTGCTATATTGACATTAAATGTCTCTTGTGTCAAAAATGACAGTGGGAAATAAAACTATCATATAAAGGATAAGACTTAGTGATTTTTTTTTTCTTTATAATGACCTTTCTTCTTACCTTCTCAAAGTATTCAGGATCAATAATTTTAATAAAGGTAAATATTTATATTTGGTATTCAACTGTCTGCCTGAGACCAACTAACTTTCAGAACAGTGGAAGTCTGTAAAGACATATAAATATTTATATATTAATGTATTAAAAATACATGCATCTAAATTTAAAAACTCTCCTGAACATATATTTGAAAAACAACAAAACCAACTGTTTTACGCAGCTTCTGGATCTCCACTAAACATGTCTAGGGACTCAGAAGACAGTCTCAAGATATACTGCATGAAAACTGCCCGAGGAACTATCAAATTAAAAAAGGTGGTACTAACATTAAGCCGAGCTCATACTTACTTTTTGGAAGACTGGAGTCTAACAATAAACCTTTTCATCTCTCCCTAACAGTGTATTTCAGTATTATATGTTCTTCCTACTTTGTATCTGTACATCTCATGAATGAAAATTCTGGATTTATTTCTCAGAGAATTATAATAAGATGTGTCTTTTTAGATGTTGCTTATGGTTACAATTTAGTTTTTAGCATTTTCTTATCAGTATTCAAATTACTATTTTTAGGTATGCTTCTTCATTTGTAACAAATACTTCTGCTAGAAAAAATAATATTAAATTCTTTTAGAATTTTTATACTGTCAACCTTAGATCTGCCTTCTCATAGCATTAACCACATCAAAACAAAAATAAAGAAAGAATTTAACTTCACCTTAAGGTGCTCTAGCATCAACAACGACCATTGAAGCCAAAGAGTGCAGGAAAAGGAGCCCCAAAGGGAAAAAAAAAAAAAAAAAAGAGAATCTAACCTTTGTGGTGCCACTCTGTGTTAAATGTGGGTGGAAAACAAGAAAATGGAAAATAGAGGTTTGGTCTTGCAGAGGTCTGAACAGCTTCCAAAGGTGCTGAATATGGCCCTTTGGCCATTCAACACGATGGATTTAAGAGAGGTCCTATAAAGGGTTCTTGGCTGAAAGTACTGCGTTTCTAAAGGTTACTGGCAAGCCAACTCAAGATAATGAAATTTTTTTATTACAGCTGTTCCAAAATAGCCTGTATTTGATCTCTGTTATTCTGAGAGCCCCATGAACTGCTCAAATCTGTTCCCAGGGTATTCCAATCAAAATGAATCCTCTAGCTGCAAAACTCCATTACAAAAAGTAGACTTCCTGCATTCTTTTGTTTTTCCTATCAATATTTTGCCTGTTTTACAATAAAACCTCATAAGTATTAACACTAAACAATGGCAAATTTTGTCTCCTCGCACAGAATCTCAAACATCACGGCAAAGAAATGTTTGGCTCTTGCCTTATCATCACAAATAGAATCTGGCTGAATGCCTATATAATCAATGCAAATCTTTTCAAAACTTCTTTGGGAACTATGTCAAAACATTAAAGTTTAATAATGAGATCAAAATATGAGAAGTTATGCTAGTATCATAAACAATGTTGCTAAAGATTGATTTGCAGATCTTGTATTTATCTCATCATCACAACTAATCCCCATATGCTTTTCAAATTTCCCCACTCTTCACCAGTGTGTAGGGTCATAGGATCACTTGCTCTCAAAATTCCTTCAGTATTGTTAGTTTGTTTGGGTTGTTTTTCCCTATTTTTTATAGTTTTATTTTTCTCTATTTTTTTATATCTTTTGAATATAATACTTGTTAGGAACATTAACAAACTGCTTTTCCTTAGTTATGAATTTAATGTGCAAAGGTGTGTATTCATAGCTAGAATTTTTAGTCCAGGTAGTGCAATTTATTATTATTTCACAAAAAGAATGCATAGAATTTGTTGGGTTTTGTTTGCTTTTCTTTAAGCAATGTCTATATTTGTTTAGAAGCAGCAAACAGTGCTCCTGTAGTGTTACAGAAGAGATTGGCATTTTTAATTTTTTTTTTATTTTGATCTTTTTTTTCTTTTCACCACAGTTTACAACCAGTGAATATATATATTAGCAGCAATTAGACCCAACTAATTATCTTATCACAGAGGAAAAGGTTAGAATTAAGTTTCTTCATTGGACACCTGCTGTGTGGATAATTAAGTATCTCTATGGTTTCTTTCATTACTGCATTCAGTAATATCTAAATACCAAGGCAACTAGCCATAATCAGACATGATTTGAAGAGATACGAGGCAGAGAGAAAAGATAGAGACAACCAATATATTCAAAAGGAGACAGTAGGGCCTAGATTTTTCATCTTAAATTCAAGTTGTCTACAGTAGAACTGTGGAGATAGCCAATTAGTAACATCATCAGGTAGGAGCACCTTAAAACATGGAAAAAAGAACATTCTCTAGAGGTGCCTTGGGTTACACTGTGGGGGATTCTTTCTGTCATGTCTTACTCTATCCCTCTGTCCTTTCCTGATAATTAGTCCAGTGGCAGAGTCAGTATCATTGTCCGTACTCTTGTGCTGTCCTTCCAAAACAATTTTTATTTCATGCTTAAGTTTAGATTACTAGTTTCTAATTAAGCTTCCCATTTTCCCTGTAGAACTGAACTGAGATGAAATTTGCTATAAAAATATAATTTACCATCTATTATAAACTTTTTCCAATCCTGTGGTCATCTAATATGTATTGACTTTAAACTCTTCAGAAAAACACCAATCTCCTCTACCTACATTCAGCTACCCAAAATGATGCAGGTCTCACTAATTATAAGGCTCCTGAAGGGTATATTGAGATAGGCAGAAGTTTTTGCATATTTCTGGAAAGTAAATCTTCATATGTTAACCCAAGCCTGAAAGTTAAACAGGTGAGGTCTTTTTCTGATAGTTTTCAAAGATGCTACCGTCTTCCCTTTCCCTAAGTCATCAAAGCATCTGTGATAGCTTGCTTGGTAATAATTATGTTGAGGTGTACTGAACCTTACGTAACACAGTGAGAACAACGTAGCACAATTCTAAGTTGGTCTTTTAGTATCCAGCATTAATATATATATGAATAACAATAATGATAATTCACCAAAATCACTAGAAGAAATATTTTCAGTAATGCCACCTGATAATTCAGATTGGATTCTGCTTATTTATTCCTCATCATTATAACTATTTTCTTAAAATGAGGACAAATTCATAGTATCGTTTAGGCTGGAAAATCCCTTTATGGTTATTGCATCCAAATGTAAACTCAGCCCTGCCAAGCCCACCACTAAACCAAGTCTCTCAGCACCACATATACATGTCTCTTAAATACCTCCAAAGATGGTGACTAAACCACATCCCTGGGCAGCCTGTTCCAGTGCTTGACAAACCTTTTTATTAAGAAATTTTTCCTGATGTATGACCTAAAGCTCTCCTGAAGCATCTTGGGGTAATTTTTGCTGGTCCTGTTGCTTTTTATTTGGGAAAAAGAGAAAGACCCCCGCATCACTACCACCTCTTTTTGGGTTGTTGTAGAGAGTCATAAAGTCCCTGAGCCTCCTTTTCTCCAGGCTAAACAATCCCAGCTGCCTTAGCTGCTCCTCATAAGACCTGTGCTCCAGACCTTTCACCAGCTTTGTTGCTCTTTGTATGAGCTTCAGCACCTCAATGTCTTTTTCAAGGTGAAAACCGAACATGTGATTCAAGATCCCCTCACCAGTTCAAACTGAGTAAAGAGTTTAGGAAAAATCTGGAAGTTTCAGGATACAAATGAGTGTAGGATTAATTAATTGCACTCCTACAAATACAAGACACTGTAGTTTGGTTCTAAAATTAAAAAATAAATCCCTCTGATATTTTTTATTATCAGTCCACTGTAATGATTTAAAATGAATAAAAAGGAGTAAGCTTTGGAATTTTTCACTCTTAGTTAAGGATAACTTTGCATAATGCTTAAAAAAAAAAATCACAACCCAACATAATCTCATTAGATTTGCAGTCAGAAGCAATTCCTTAAAAAGATTAAATATAGCCAGAAGCTACTGTGTGATATAAATTCCATTGAAGACAGATAAAAACTAAGGTCAAAACTTTCAAATCTTAGTTTCTAGATGCCTATAAAATTTTTACATCCAAAAGAAAGTTACTTGTTTTTCAGTACTGCTCCACTAATTTTCAAAATTCAAAATAAAGTGAAATTAGCAGCTATAAGGTCAGTTACTTTTCTATTCGGAATGCATAGTTTTTATGTCTCCTTTTTGCAAAAATTCATAATAATGCAGCATGAATTTTATATGCAATGTGAATAGACTCAAAAAATGGGACACCAGTCTAACATCTTATTATCCATATTTAATGGTCAGCACTGCTACTACTTGTTAAAATCACACTTTATTGAGTTTGATAATCACTGTTATATATAAAAATCCCAATTATATTCTTACTATCAGTCTTGCTATCCACAAAGTCTTACATAAATTTTGAAAGTAAAAAACCCATATAATTGGCCTAATCTTCCTTCTTCCTGAAATGGTAACTAGTCTGGAATCATGCAGAGATACCTGAATTTCTTCAGAATTAAATAGGTCTGTTCATGAAAGCCCCATGGACATGCCATTACAGACTTGCATGCGGTGAAGTGGTTTAAAGAAAATGATAATTTGTCTGAAACAGCTCCTTTAGGATAGAACATCATTTGATATTTTCATGTTCCAGTTAATAGATATTAATATGCCTGTATTTAACACCTAGCTCAAGAAAAATCTTGTTCTTCTACAGAGGCCATAGGCATCTACATAGGAGCTTAGGAAGCAGTAAAACGAAGGAGTCCAGGTGTCATTATTCTTAAGCCTACAGTACATCTGATATTTCAATTCTACTACTGGTTTAAATTTTGACTAGTTTTTACACTGAATTATTTCAGTTCATTCTCAGAAACAGTCTTCCTGAGAATAACAAACATAGCTATTAGATGAAAATACGTAAGTCAGAGATGACCCTCTGCTTCTTCCACAAGACAAACATCTCGTGATTAATACTCTAGATCATGTGCAATGTGTGACAGCCATCAGTATTGCAGACACTCTCAGCCACAGCACTGCTATGAGATTCAGGCTTTGTCCAGTGAAAAGTGAGTTAGAGAGGTACACTATACAGCTGAAAGCCTTGAGTGAAGTTAGTAGGCATCACACCAATGTCACTAAAGGAGTACGCAGTTACATACAATTACTCTATCCAGAGGAATACAGCTATACCACAAAAGAATCAGCCTTCATAATTTTTCAGTCTTCTAAAATACATTGTCAAAAATCAAAGGAAATACAGAAAATCTCAGTAGAGTTTATAGCTACTCCATATTTCAATCATCTTAATCTCAGTTCTATTTTTTTCTTTTTCCAACAGACTGTTTTCACAATATTCACACACTGACTTTTTATTTTCCTGTAAGTCTGTAATTTAGGGTTTGTGCTTTGGGCTTGTTTGGGTTTTTTTCCTTAGTAATCAGGTGATGGAGGTAACTTAATAATATCTTAATTCTTTAAAAAATATCTGCAGTGAAACCATGGAAGTTTTCAAACATTGATTATGAACCAGTGAAAGGAATTTCAAATGACAAAGTCATAAATTTCCCTGATGAATTACTGTTGATGGATTCTATCAATAGGTATGATCAGCTCCTACTGGAAGACCACCCAAAGTCTTTTAAATTGAAAAGGAATTATTCTGCTACATGTTGAGGGGCATTATCAGCTCCTGCAAGAACAAAGACTCTTTGATTGTTTCTACTTTGAAATAAACCTAAAAGGATAAAAGTCCAAGTCTTATGTGTCAGTTAATGAAGACAAACATGTTTCCTGGGGGAAAAAAATCAATCTCCTACTGACTAACAAAAAAGAGGGAAAAATAATGCAAATTTGCAATACAACAGCTATTATAGGACACCTATATCTGTAATCATCCTTGGTTACCTGCTTCACATTCTGAAAGTGGTTTATTAATAAGAAATTACCAAATTACGTGGAATTACATCAATTTTCTCTGGGGTTCTGGAAATTTCTTTGTCAATATGCAAGTGAAATAGAAGCAGGACTTTTAGCTTCTGTTTTTATTATGCAAAACATGTTTTGTCATCTTACTAAATGCATCCAAAAAGTCTCTGAACAGTAGTTAACCCACTCCCCATATTATGATTCAGAGTTTTACTAAATATGCTACTCAAGTTAAAAAAAAAAGCCCAAAATGAATGTTTTCAGACAGCCCTTGCCATATACTAGTGAATAGTTATGATATCTCTTTAGCAGTATTTCCAGTAATCTTTCCCAATCACTAATTGAATTTCTTTATGTCTCTGCATAGGAGAGGACCTTAATTCAGATATCCTTCTTCTTCCTTTTGAAGACTGAGTACATGTAAGGTCTTGTGAAGCAAAAAATTAACACTGTAAAAGATGAAGGACATTACAGTTTGATAAGTAATGATCTGACAAACTTAAATTCTATCCTAGATCAACAAAAAGCAGGGCCTTTCATGAGTTTTAGATGAAGGATGTTCTGGATGGCTTCCTGACCTGCATTTTAAATCTTTCACTCTTTTGAAACAAATTGGTTGAAAGATGTACAGTAATACATTGATTTAAATCTTTATTAATTTACTACTATTGGGCTGGCAGAAAAGGAAAAATTTATAAGGACTGAATATTCCATTTGGGTGAAAAATCTCTATATCTGTGAAAGTGCTGAACTATTTGAAATGAGATGTATCACTCCAGGGTCTGGTTGTATTTTTGTTGTTAGTGGTGGGGTTTGTATGCTTGTTGGTTTGTTTTATATTGTTGTTTTTTAAGTTCTCATTACAGCAATATTTTAACTCAAAATTGAGCTCAATGTTTGCATTAATCCCTATAGTAGTCCTGGATAGAGAATGTTTTGAATCTACAAAGTCACTTATAAAAAAATCTTAAAAATTAAGTAGATGGGGAATTTTCTTATTGTGGGAAAGCCTTATATAGGAAAAAAAAAAAGCAGAAGCATGAGTGTGTTTCTGTCACTTGGAACATACAGTTACATTCTCAGTATGTGATACATTGCATGAGTTAAAAAAGGTTATAAGACTTGTCACAGAATACAAATAAACTTAAAAAATACTCTCATACTAGTAAGAATAATATCAAAGAGAAGCATTTAGATTTTTTTTTAAATTTTATTTTCAATTATTTCCTGTGCATGTTCCTCACCAGACCGGCATATACAAATTTTCCAATCACAGAATGGTTCGGATTGGAAAGGACCTTAAAGACTTTCCCCGTGCAGTGGGCAAGGATTCTTTCCATCAGATCAGACTGCCTAAAGCCCCATCCAACCTGGTCTTAAACACTTCCAGGGATGGCACATCCACAGATCCCCCAGGCAGCATGTTCCACTGAATCATCACCCCAAAGTAAATAATTCCTTCCTAATATCAAATGTAAACCTACTTTCTTTCAATTTAGAGCCATTACCCTGTCACAACCCAGAAGGAAGGGTGTGATGTTTCTTGTAAATTCTCACTGGGCTGTACAAAGACTCAGGACCATGTATCAGGGAAATCTGTTTTACTGTACACCTTAACTCCAGCAACCAGTCCACTGCTTAGACTCAAAAGTTCTTCACTCAAAAGGTGCTGGCTAACAAGCCCTTAAATTCTTACAGTTCACTTCTTCTACATTAGTGATGGCTAACAAGGCCTTAATTCTATACAGTACAATTCAGTACAGTAAGTTCTCAGCTCCCACAGCAAATTTGTCAAAGGTGCTGGCTCACAAGCCACAAACAGCTCCACAAGCTCCTCACTCCCCCAACAAACTTCAGTGCTGAGTATGGGCTGGAATATGGTAACCATGTTTTGCCCAAGTAACATGAGGAAAGAACAAAGAATACCATCAATTCTGAGATACTGGGTTGTATGGCCACATGGATGGTCGAGATGGTTCAGAGCTGGGATTGAGGGACAAAAAAAACAAAAGAAGAAGAGATTAAAAAGAGATCGAGGGGGTCTGATTCTATTTATCTAGAATAACTTTTGAAACTACAGACTATGTAAACCATGCATGTAAAAACTCAAACATCTTTCAAAGCAGGACGGGTAAAAATGTGCTTTGTTGGGAATAAATCTAGACAAATCATAGTCATCAAACTCTTATTTATGTTATCTGAAGAAAAATATATCATCTCAGAATTTGATGATGTTATTACAAAGGTTTCTGAGATTACTGTTGACACCACACATGTACAAAGACAGCAGTCAGCAAACGTGTCCAAGAGCACACAAGCAACAACCACTGCCATGTATATTTACTAATTTTAACTCTGAAATCATGATATGTTAAGCGAAACATCCTTTGAAAACAAAATTCAAGTTTTCTTTTCTACAGAAACACTCATGAATCTAAAAGAAAATTTTCTACACATATTTTGCATATTGAAATGCATGGGAGATTTAAACATAATCAGTAAAAAAAGAAAAAAAAAATCATTAATTAATATTCATTAATCTCTGACTCTCCCCAATCTAGCTAATAACTCATAATAGGAATTCTACTTTAACATTTTTGTAAAACAGGTATCACAGTGCAACAGCAATAAATTCTCTTGTAAATTCTTTATTTATTTCAAGTTAATTGAAATAACTGAGCAACTGTGAATCTTTTGTCTAATTCAAACCTCATTAAAAGCAAAAAACTTGCAAGTTTCAATATTATGTATCTTATCACCAAGTGTAGTCATGGAATTGTTATGTATTTAATCCTACAAGCACATAGCAGAGAAAATGAGATTACTCATATACATTCTTCCACTTCAGTAAAATTTACATGAATATTACATATACAGTTACATTCATCCCGTAGAAATATTTAGATTACAACTACTCTACTCCCTCTAAGGATAATATGAAAAAATGTAATACTCTACATTAATATATTTCCTTATTAATTGTAAAAGACAATAGACAACATTCTTTTATATAATAATTAAAGTGAAGATGTATCGACTATTAGTTCTTCAGGAATCAGGTCTTGAAATATATTATCAACATATATAAGGAGGACAGTGAAACTTCCTTTTATTTTACCTGACAAATCAGAAAATATCTTAAAAAAAAAAAAAAAGAGAGAGAAATTTTAATTATGTAGAAAGAAAAAGGATAATGGAGAATTAACTTTTTATACTTCCACTAACTCAGAGAAATATTTTTTAATTGTTTGTTTATTTGTAATTTCCTTGATGAATTAGCTAACCTGTTCCAATTAGAAGGCATTCCTTGTGGTATGAGGTTTTTTTCTGATGCAGTACTACCTGTTACAAAGACTATACAATATCTGTTTTCCCTGAATACAACAGAAATAGTACAACAAAAAAGAAAATTTAATTCTTACAATGTTAAGCTTTTTCTCAGCTTTCAGTTAGTTTAGGATCCGATCTATTGAATTTTTTCTCAGGACCAAGTAATATACATGAATTCAGGTTGTTTGATCATTGTTGACACCTCTTTAGGCTGTTTTTCTCTTCAGAGATAGAAACAGAGAAGTATAAGTTTCAGTGTACATTTCAGCTGCATTTTCTCCTGATAGGCAGAGAATTATCAATATATTTTGCAAAATAAGAACAAATCTTTTATCAAAACAAGTAATTATCAACTTGCTGTATTGCACATAAGAGCTTTGAAATGTCAAAAAAATACCCAATATAAATAAAATAATTTCTGAAAGACAGTGTAGATTTCATATTGGTAATTATTAGCTGGAAGTCTTTAACAGTCTGAACTAGGTCCTTCACCATTTCTGTAAAGATCATACAAAGTTCATGTAAAAAACATACAAAGATGGGCATTTATCTTGTCAGAGACTGATCAGTGTTTCAGGGAATGAAACTACTAAAGAAAAAACAATTACACATTTTTGGATGAGATAGTTCTGCTGTTCATTTAATTATCAGGTTTAAATCATAACTATGGTATACCAAGTTGGAAATCAATTTTTTTTTTTTTAAGAAAAGGTAAGATTGCAATAGAGACATAGTTATTTAGTGATCAACTGGACTTCAAACCAAAAAAAAAAAAAAAAAATCAGTTTTTCCAATGTGACTTTCCAAAATATATCTGGATATTTGGCTAAATCAAATACAGGGTGAAAAGGTGAAAAAGTGCTGCAAAGTGTGCTAAAAGGCCAGTAAATTTCTGTGGTTAACTGCAGAACTGGTACTTGAGCCAAAACATAAAGCTATTGTAGCTGAAGGTCAAAGAATAACTAATCTGGTAAAGATTTGGCACTCTTAAGGTGCAATAAACAGAAGTCCAGTAGATCAGATAAATTGCAGAAGGTGATGGATAACTTTCAGACCTTAGCTAGGAGCACAAGAGATCAACAGACTGATGCGAAAAAAAAATCGAACAACCAAGCAAAAAATCATACAAACAGAGCAGCAAGCAGAAGCCTCTATTGATAACAAAGAAGCCTCTATTGATAACAAACATTCACCACGACCATCTTGTTCCTCCCAGAAAAAAGCTTTGGATGCTGGCAACTTGTCTTTGTCCTAGAAAGTACCCACAGGTACACCGAGAAGGTGAATATACTATCAGAAAGAAGGAGTGGATACAAAGGATTTCTGTAAAAAAATTAACTCTACTGGCATTGGTGTGATTTTTCTACATTGATTATATAATTTGGACTAAAACACTGCTATAAGATTAATTGAACGGACAGTAAATCCTACATATTAACAGTGTATTTTCTTTTTCCTAACACAGTGTTTTGAGCCACACAACACACCCAAGGACCTGAGATTTCAGACTGAAGTTTACTTGGATACCTTAAGTAGCATTATAATTGCATCCATATCTTCCCTGAGACAGGTTTAGATGATCACCTCCAGCCACGTGGAACAGAGAAAACCATGCAAATACAGTTTCTTTATAAGACCCTGGTCTTGTGACTGGACACTAGTTCATGAAATGTTGAATGTGAATATATTGAGGACACTTCCAGAGGTGATGTCTGCACTCATTTGTTGCAACTTTAGAGCTATATCCAGAAAGGGCTGTCCTAAATCTTGGATTTCCTCTAGCCTGGCTTCTAAAATAATAAAGAAATTCTTGCAACTGAATATATGCTGCAAATGTGAAATGTTTACATGCAAAACCTGTGTATGCATTTTACATATATAGTTACATTATATATACATATATATATGTATATATATGTATGCATGTATAATGCATAATTATAATGTAATTATAATTAATATAATGTAATATAATGCATAATGAATGCAAACATTCAAAAAGGAAATTACATCTCTAATGGAGAGATGTGGCCAGTTTTAAACATCAGAATAGTAGTTGTGTTGCTATTCATTAGCAGTAAACATTGCCAATCCTTTTTCTTAGTCATTGCCAATTATTATTACTACATAAGTAAAAAAGTCCTTAAGATTTAGAACTTAAACTGGCAGCAATATGTAGTTGATACTGTATAGTGAGAATTGATAAACATAGCTCTTAGCTCTCTGAGATCAAAATGAGCATGCCTGAGAACTTTTTGACAAGTGAAGCTGGAAATAAAGCAGGAATATTAATTCTATTCCATCTTGATTCTCCTTCATTGATGTTTCATGTTCCACAGATCTCTCTTCAACAGAAATGAGGTGATCTTACCTGTTAAGGTCATCAAATATGATCTTGTAGTACCTGTAGTTGTTAATATTTTGCCAAAAATTGTTTCTTCTTACTTTACATTCTTTCACAGGTTTTACTGCTTGCATACGTTTTCCTGAACCCAGCTTGTGGATCTACCTTTCAAGTCTCCTTTGCAGTAACATTTTATATACTGCTGACATTATATATCTTGTTTTACAGAGTTATGAATTGCTTAATGTGTTGGTTTACTGATGTTCACGTGTAAGATAAATAAATTTTAATTTAATCTTATTTAGTATACCTCAACCTTATACATACAGCAGGCTCTGGCTACAATATTGAATGTAATCAGCTGTTCTCTAGACTGTTCTACTTCTGGTGCCATGTCCCTGACACTCCCAGCTGCACAGTGCCTACTTTCACTGGCAGATAAGAAACCCACAGTTTTAAACAAAATATCTGGTGGTTTGGTGACTGTGGTAATCCCCTGGGATGTGAAGAATGCCACCGCAGAAATTTAAATTCAGGTCTTCTTATCTCCTAGAAAATGTTCTCCTTGAAAATTTATTCAAAAGCCTTTGATTTTAAGTGATGCAACTGAAATAACACAGCACAGGGTTATGAAATGCAAAGTACAGCTTGTTCTAAGCATACTGAATACATTAGGTCTCTTTTGCATTTTGCTGTATTTTATCTAGACATTTGCAGCTATAAATGCATGCATGCTCACAGTCTTCAGTTTTAGGGTCTAAAGTATCTTCAAGTGACTAAGCAAGTTTGACAGTGTTTTTCTATATCATTCTCCAGGAACTAAACATAAATTTTATTTATGTATCCTTTTCATCTATAATTTGTTTTGTTGTGTTTAGAAACAAGCTCTGATTTTGAATGAATCCACGCTGTTTTGAGCCTGATTCTAAATGCAGTATTTTGTATGTAGTTTTAAATATTACTGAAAGAAGAAATATCGGATGCTGGAAAATAAAATATATGCACACACACATAGACATTTATCATAATACAGAATGGTGAAATTAATGCAGGTTGAGTGAAAATACCATCATATACATTAATAATACATGAAATAATTTCTCTTGAGATATTAAATTTTATATTCATAACAATATTCAGGGAGATTATTTGATAGTTACATTACACATGGCAGAACTACATCTTCTCGCAAATACTTTCTAGCAACCCTCACCAGTCAACTCTCTTCATTGATGTTAAAATAGAACTATTGTGTGTGTACTTGTAGATAAAAGTATATATATTTGGGTTTGACAGAAGATTATAGGGATGATTTTTGGCACAATTAAGAAAATGATAATAATTTTTAAAATCCAACATGCTTTAACAATCTTGTGACTACTATAAATATAAAATATTTAATTCTTTTTTTTTAATTTTATAAAAAAAATTCTGACTTACTATTACTAAGGGGGAGAAAAGACATAGCTATATCTGTCAAAGATTAATCATTATAAAGTATAATTTATTTTTTATGTGTTTAATATATAAGTAGGTTTGGACCAGTCTTGACTACCATTTCTATTTCTCTTCATAAAGTGAGAGCATTGCTAACTTATTTCCTGAAATTCCTTCCTTTTTTGTCCCTCAAAGTTTATTTCTTTATGAGGAAATAAGTGCAGTACTACACACCAGAATTTCTCATTATATGATTCTGTAACTAATTTTTTTCATCATATTAACAGAGGCAAAGAAGGAGTTTAGGCTAGTGGGGTTTGGGACCCAAAGGGTTTAGCAGGCAGGGGTGTAGGTCTAGGCATAGACTAAACAGTTTGCTTAAGAATAGAAAAGCAAACTCTGTGTTCAGAAAAAGAAATCTAAATTGACAATTGTCTTAGTTTAAAGTGACTTAATTAGATCCTTTAAAATGATTACACAGTGATCTTCCTTAAAAGAAGCTAAACACTAGAATCTGCACATTGACTACAGATGCAGAACTAGATGAGTAGTCTGAATTAGATGCCTGATTTTAAGGCAATGATTTTTAGTTGATTAATGTTGGGTGAGTAAATTGTCCATTTATGTATGTCTAAGCAAGCTGGGCTTTAATATTTGAGTGTCTCATGAAACATCCAAAATATTAGTATACTTCCAGTAAAAATCAATAGCTAGCTTTGAAACAAAATGTTTACTAATATACCTGTACAAATATAATGCTTCTAATGTTTCTTTGGTCATTTTCCAAACAGAATTTTTGTTTAGCTAATTTTTTTTTCTGAAATACCAAATCTCTTTACACAGGGATTGACAGCTTCCTTTGTACATGTTAAAAATAGAGCCAGTTATTACTGAGAACAACATTGAACTGAAAGCAAGTCAAGAGTACTTGAAAGACATTTTTTAAGGTCTTGGTGCTGGATATTAATTTTTATATGTACACAATCATAAAAAAAATTACATTAAAATTGTGGGGGAGACTGGCTGGACAGGGGGAGACTGGCTGGACAGGGAAAGGCGCTCGGAAGATATCGGGTTGTTACGAGAGGGCCTCAGAAACATTCCAGCCATCAGATAAGATCTACCTCAAGGACACAAGCCCCCTTCAAGGACATACCAGTACCTTTCCGTTCCCCCCAGGAAGTGTAGCAAGACCCTCTGACGTAGGAAAGACCTAGATAGTATTTAAGCTGCCTGTTCCAGAAAATAAACGCTTTTTTAACCATCCACCAAATTGGTGTCTGTGTGTTAATAGCCCGACGCCACAAGGAACATGTGGTAGCCGTGCTGTCTATCCTTGATACCAGGCCACTAGAGTTTGTGGACGAAAAATACAACATCTGGTGCCGATAACCCGGGAAAAGGACCTAGGGAAACGGGATTTCGCCTGGAAAGGAGACGGCGGTGGGGAACGGCGGGCCCGATCCACCACGAGAGACGGAGGGACGCCTCCAGGACCAGCGAGAAGATGGAGATTCTCGCGCAGGTTGTTAAGATTTTAAAAAGGCAATGGGGTATACGGTGTGAGGAAAAGAATTTATATCTTGCTATAGCAAGGCTTATAGATTTGGGCACGATTCAGAGGCCGATAGATATTTTAAATGTAGAAAGGTGGGAGAGTTATACTGCCGCTTTGGCAGAGGATGCAAAAGTTACCGGCAGTGGAAAAAACCTGAAAGCGTGGGGCAATGTAGAAACAGCGTTGAAAAAAGCAAGAGAACAGCAGGAGACCTGGGTAGCAATTAAAACCTGTTTATTTGCTGTTACGCAGCCGGGGGAGAGGGATCGGGGAACCGCGGGGTCCTCCGGGGGCGGCTTGTCTGGTGGCGGGAGCACGGGGGGAAAGGACGGGTGGCCCCCCCGCCGGAGCCCATCCCCGGACCTTCCGGACCGTGGGGGGGAGCCTCGGACCCTGCTGCGGGAACCCCCGGGCCCAGGGAACCCCCCGGAGCCCCCCGAGAGAGGCGCGGGTCCCCCTCCACCCCCCCGCCGCTTTTTACCGCGGGACCCGCCCGAGCCCGGCGGCGCCGGGCTGTCGCCGCGAGCCAGCAGCGGCGGGGAGAAGGGAGGATGGGAATTGCCGCCGCCGCCGCCGCGGGGCATCTGCCGCTCTCCAGAGCCGGGGGATCGGGGTCCGCCGCCGCTGTGGACCGGGCGGGGCAACGGCGGATTGCCGGGATCGGGGGCGCAGCCGCGGCGCACGCGGAGCGCTGACTCGCCGGTTCCGGGAGAGCAGCCGCGCGGGAGAGGCTCCGCCCGCTTTCCGGAGCCGGCGAAAGCAACCGCGGGTCGCCCGATCGCCGAAACGGCGCAGGGGGACGGAGAGCGCGCGAAATCTGTTTGGGAAAAGCTAGCACAGCAGGCAAGGGAGGCAGAGAGAGACGCTGAAGACGCGGCGTGGCCCCCCCCCCCCCCATACCTCCAAGATGGCGGTCGCGAATGTGAACGGGGGTGGGGCGAAAAGCCGCGTGGAGAGCCGGAAATGCGAGTCCCCGCCAGCGCGCGTGCGTGGCGAGAGGGCTCGGCGGAGCCGACTTGCTCTGCACACGCGCGGGAGAGCGAGTGGGGGGGCGACCGCGGCCGGAAACCCCCCTCAATGGCGTTTTTCGGAGGAAACACCCCCCCGTGGGGGGGGCGCGGCGAGCCCAGGGGGTGGGAACGGGACTGCCCACAGGAGGCGTGGCGGCGCCACCCCCGGGAAGGGGGGAGGGGCCGGACCCGGGAGGCGGAACGGGGACGGACCCGAGGGTCCGCCCAAAGCCACTCCCGGAAGGCGGAGCGAGGGCGGAGCCGAACAAAAAGGCACAGCCAGCCGGAAGTGTACCAGCAGACTGCTTCCGATACTGAGTGGGACCACAGCTCCACAGAAAGTCCCACTGAGAGCTCCGAGTCCGCAGAATCGGAAACAGAGACAACAGAGTTCATGGGTTTTTTTTACCCAAATCAAACAAAGCTTTTTATAATACAGGGGAACAAACACAACATAAACTCACAGATTGGGGCAAAATAAAGATAGCTTGTGCTGAATGGAAACCAGCGGCAGCCATCCATGCATTTCCAGTTAGGGTGACAGGGGCGAGGCAAAATCAGAGAAGGACATACACACCTTTAAATACAAAAGAAATACAAGCAGTGGTGAAAGCAATTCAAGAAAAGGGGATGGGTTCAGCTGTAGTATCCACATTAGTGGATGGCCTTTTCAGCAATGATGATTTGTTGCCTTTTGATATTTCACAGATAACTCGCATGTTTTTTGATGGGGCAGGGTTGATTCTATTTCAGCAGGAATGGTCTGATCAGTGCACAGCTGCGTTGGCCCAAGCCTCAGGGCAGGGACAGTCCCTGCATGGCTCTACCCTCTCCAGGCTTCTGGGCAAACATGATGATGTGGCAACACCACAGGATCAGGCAACACGCCTCACAGCAGAGGAGGTCAGAGCCACGACTAGGGCGGCTCGAGAAGCTATTAAATTAGCTTCAAGGGTGGTAGATCATGCCACGCCTTGGTCCACCATCAAGCAGGGGGAGAGTGAGAAGTTCACGACTTTTGTAGATCGCTTGCAAGCTGCAATCGATTCATCTACTCTGCCTGAGGCGGCAAAGGGACCTGTGGTGACAGACTGTTTAAAACAACAGTGCAATACTATCACCAAAGACATCCTGCGTTCTCTGCCAGTGGGAGCCAGTCTGGCTGACATGATCAAGCATGTAGCCAAAGAAGAACAACTAATCCCAATGCAGGCAACAATCCATACCAATCCAATGGGTGGTCCTTGGAAGACCAACTCGTGCATTCTCCCCAGCAATAGAATGCATCTCTAACCTCATCATGAAAGGCAGAAAGCTCGCCTTGAAACACCTAGGGACTGAGCCAATGAGAATCCACCTTCCTTTCCGCAAGCAATCAACCACAGAGTCAACTACGATCTCAGAACACCTAGCCCTTGCTCTCATCGGATTCGGAGGAGAAATCTCCTACTCCACCAGACCACCTTGGACTCAGCTGCTGACCATAGTCGACATAGACATGCCACCGAAGGTCATGGACAGACCACAACCAGGGCCAACAGTTTTCACAGACGCTTCCTCCACGACTTCCACCGCGACAGCAGTGTGGCAGACAGAAGAGAAATGGCATTGCGTCAAAGCATGCGACCCCACACTGTCGGTGCAGCAATTGGAAGCGACAGCAGTAGTCCTGGCGTGTGGACTCTTCCAAGACGAGCACCTGAACATCGTAACAGACTCTATATTTGTGGCAAAGCTCTGTCTGGCTATGGCAGGACCAGGTGTGTCAACATCAACAGCAGCCCTGATGCTTGAAGAAGCACTTTCTTCACGAAAGGGCACAGTATCTGTCATTCACATCAACAGTCACAACCCAGTCAAAGGTTACTTCCAGATCGGCAATGACAAGGCGGACGCAGCAGTGAAAGGCGTTTGGACGCTGCAAGAAGCTCGTCAGCTGCACGAATCCCTCCACATTGGACCCAAAGCACTGGCAAAGAAATGCGGAATCACCACAGCAGATGCCAAACATGTAGTGGCCACATGCCCTCACTGCCAGAAGTCACCCCTGTGGACCAGTGGGGTCAACCCCAGAGGTCTCAAACCCTCAGAAATCTGGCAGTCAGATTTCACCTTGTGTCAACTGCTGAAACCCCGAGCATGGCTCGCAGTGACCGTGGACACATTCAGTGGAATGATCATAGCCACACAGCATCACAAAGCTAACTCCAAAGCCACAATTCAGCACTGGCTGACAGCTATGGCGTGGCTTGGCATTCCCAAACAGATCAAAACTGACAATGGTTCCAATTTCATTTCTAAACCAGTGCAAGAATTTACCTCCAAATGGGGGATCACACTAGTACAAGGCATTCCATATAACAGTTCCGGACAAGCTATAGTTGAGCGGGCAAATCAGACCCTGAAAAACAAAATAGAGGTGTTGGCAAAAGCAGAAGGCTTCACCAATTCTATCCCCTCAGGAGAGCAGACACGTATACTGGCAACAGCTTTGATAGCATTGAATCAGTTCCCTAGAGGAAATGAAACAAACAGTCCTGTTCAAAAACACTGGGCCTCCAAAATGATAGAGGAAGGCCCACAAGTTGCAATTAGGAATGAGCTGGGTGAGTGGGAACGGGGCTGGAAACTGATGCTTGCAGGGCGAGGGTATGCAGCTGTCAGAAAGGACGGGAAAACCAGGTGGTGTCCTCTCAAATCAATTAAACCTGATCTTCACAGTGAGCAGGATGAGACTAATGAAAACTGTGAGTTTCTGTTTACAGGACATGCTGGTGGGGCGGCCACGTAATGCATATATGCCCCTCCCAGAGGAACGGGACACACCACCAAAACGCCAGACAGCAGCAGAGAAACCCACGCGAGTGAGATCTAAGCATCGACAACATATCTGTGTGATTTTGTTGTTGGGGCTTGTCACCAGAGGACAAGCCGGCCCGAACTACTACCCACATCAGCCATTCAGGTGGGTCTTGAGACACCTTACAAATGATAAGGTGCTTAGAGACATCACCACACCAAACACTCCATCCTTCGTGCTTCGCACCAACGATCTGTTTCCAGGACGACCAACGATAAATTCCTTCTCAACACCCGTGTACATATCCTACTGGTGCCCAGCTTCAAACCCAGGGAAAAGTTATTGTAATTACCCTGGGTGGGGATACTGTGGGTACTGGGGCTGTGAAACTATAGTCACAGATGCCAGGCCATCAGGGCCTGGGTGGGACCCACCACAGCCCGACCAGTTCCTGCAGTTCACCTGGGCACCCACAGGTTGCAAACCACCTCCTTCTGTACAGGCAAACCCCCATCGAAACAGTTATAAAATCTCAAAATTTGAAAAATGTTTGTACTATAAAATGACAGTCTTGCAGCCAAATCATCCTGGTTGGACAGTGGGTAAGACATGGACAGTGGTCCTCTACGGGACAAAAGAGTGGGTGAATGTGCGAATTACCAGGCTCCAGCCATCAGCACCCCGAGCGGTTGGACCCAACAAGGTGATTAAAAGCACACAGACAGAGAAAAACATAACTTACCCCAAAATCTTACCCACGAGTGTCACAAAAGACCCAGCCAGTGATGAGAAAGCTCTCCAGATAGGCCGATTTGTCAAGTCAGACCCTGACCCAATTCTTCGTATGTTAGATGCCACTTATCTATCCCTGAATGAATCTAACCCTAACCTAACTAATTCTTGTTGGCTTTGTTATGATGTCCAACCCCCTTTTTATGAAGGAGTTGCTGTAAACACCTCATTCACTTACTCCACAGCCAATGCACCTCATCAGTGCAGATGGGACACACCCCGCAGAGGTATCACCCTGAGTCAAGTCTCAGGTCGGGGCAGATGTTTTGGAAATGCAGCCCTAGCTAAGCGAAAAGGGGATGTCTGCTCCAAAATTGTAAAGCCCAACAGAAAAAGTAATAAGTGGGTTGTCTCAGCTGCATCAGCCATGTGGGTCTGTCAGAGATCCGGAGTAAGTCCTTGTGTGTTTCTTCCTAAGTTCAATGATTCTAACGACTTCTGTGTCCAAGTTCTGATTGTTCCTAGGGTCCTGTACCACTCAGATGAAGAGGTATACAACCTCTTCGAAGAACCCAGCCGGCTTCACAAAAGAGAAATACTGAAAGGAATAACCATAGCCATGTTGCTTGGTTTGGGAGCGGCTGGAACGGCAACAGGTGTCTCGGCCCTAGCAACACAGCACCGAGGACTGTCTCAACTGCAAATGACCATTGATGAGGACTTGCAGAGGATCGAGAAATCCATTTCCTACCTAGAGAAGTCAGTCTCTTCGCTCTCGGAAGTGGTTCTGCAGAACAGGCGAGGCTTGGACCTCCTGTTCATGCAGCAAGGAGGCCTGTGTGCAGCCCTGAAAGAAGAATGCTGTTTTTATGCAGATCATACGGGAGTAGTTAGGGACTCGATGGCAGAACTTCGAAACAGACTGGCTCAGAGACAAAAAGATAGAGAGGCTCAGCAAGGCTGGTTCGAATCCTGGTTTAACCAATCCCCGTGGTTAACCACTTTGATTTCCACTTTAGTAGGCCCATTAGCAATGCTACTTTTAACAGCTATCTTCGGACCATGCCTGCTGAACAAAATAGTTTCATTTGTTAAAACTCGCCTAGAACGGACTAACATTCTGTTCCTAGGCCTGCATGAAATGCCGTGAATTAATCAGGGAACATTGCCCGTCACAAGCTTTTTCAAACTTGCCTGGCAAAAATTTACTCAGGTTTCCAAACTCCTTCTCCCTTTAGTTAGATACTAACCTTCTACCTCATTTAGTGCCTATATATATATACATATATCTACCTCATTTCTTTAGTGATAGAGGGGGGGGAGATGTGGGGGAGACTGGCTGGACAGGGGGAGACTGGCTGGACAGGGAAAGGCGCTCGGAAGATATCGGGTTGTTACGAGAGGGCCTCAGAAACATTCCAGCCATCAGATAAGATCTACCTCAAGGACACAAGCCCCCTTCAAGGACATACCAGTACCTTTCCGTTCCCCCCAGGAAGTGTAGCAAGACCCTCTGACGTAGGAAAGACCTAGATAGTATTTAAGCTGCCTGTTCCAGAAAATAAACGCTTTTTTAACCATCCACCAAATTGGTGTCTGTGTGTTAATAGCCCGACGCCACAAGGAACACGTGGTAGCCGTGCTGTCTATCCTTGATACCAGGCCACTAGAGTTTGTGGACGAAAAATACAACATAAAATTATGAGGCACATTCATAAAAGAACATCCACAGTTCATAACCCTTAGTGGCAGACAGATAGATAGATAGATATAGTTCACTAAGCTATGGCAATTCCATATGAATAAATAAAAAAATATGAAAAAATGTTTTTGGCTGTGGAGCTCCTAATCACATATCCAAGAATTACAAAATATATGCACTCTTTGGATAGTAAACTGCAAACAAAGACCACTTGACAGTCATTTTCCAACTTGTCTCACATGACACTGATAACATTTCTATCAACAATTAATGGTTTTTTAACATGTTCACAGCTTGAAATATATTATGAAACTATTAAAGTTATTCCACATGAACATCTAAATTTTGCCCATGTAAATCGCTTTAAAAAATGAATAGTGATGGAGTGTTGAGGATACAGGTTAATATTTATAAAATATATTTTAAATTATATTTGTTTGTAAATGCTGTAAATCTATGATAATAAATAAGTTTTCTTTTGATATCAACCTAAAATTATTCCTGAAACAAGAACTATTAAAGTGGTTTTATTCAAGTTTTTTCATCTGACTAGGATAAAATACTTTTTGAAGGAGTACAACAAGATTTTCATTTTTTGAATCAGAGACCCCTATTACTACCAAAAATAGCACTAATATAAAAAAAAAATCCCAAACATATTGCCACTTATATAATGAAAAAACCCAAAACTTTCCTTCTGGAAAAAGGAAAAGTTTTTCACAGGCCTGATCCATGCAATATAAAAAAAGAAATGTTTTTCATAGGTTTTGGTGCAAATGGTAAATCTTCAAATTGCTGCAATCATTACTTTGTCTAGGAAACAGACCACTGCCTCTTCTTGGTGAATGGAAAGGACTACCAGTGTTCCCAAAAGAAGGATGAGCACTTATGTAAATGTCAAAATATTACAAAGCCAGTGTAAGATTAGAACTGTTCAAAACAGACATCATAAAGTGTGGGAGTGCAAGAAAATATCTTTTGACAGAACCATATCTATATTTCTTCTATCTTCTAAAGTTCTGACTGAGCATAATCTAGTATACAGTGCTCTTGATAAAAAAAAAAAAAAACAAAAAACACACAACCTTGATATAAAAAGAAAAAAATTATATTAAAGACACACTTGTTCAACAATTCATATAATTGTCTTGATATTAAATAAATTTCAGATTCCAAAATTCTTCCCATGTCTTAAAGAAGTTTCTAAGTTTTTAAGGTGTAAATCCAACAAAATATTTTAGATAGTATTAAAAAAAACCCCTTCAAACTTCTGATCTTTCTGCTTGTTTACAATAACTCACATTTTAATACAGAATATAAATTAAAGATTAATTAGTAAGCACCAGTTATTGAATGAGACATTGTAGGCAATTCTCATTTATATTATGAAGTTTATTTTAAAATATGAACTGCAATGGCCACTAAATGAGGGCTTATTCCTCTTCTATAATCTGGCAGAGATGAAATATTCAACTGTATTGTGGTTCCTAGAATTATTAAAATAACTGAAATTATACTGAAGAAATCAATAAGTTGAAAGTAAAAATTGAGACTGAATCCTTAAACCACACTAGTTTACCACAGCAGCATTCAGCTTGACCTGACCCTCCGTTTCCTATCTAGCAATTGTATCAAAAGATAATTTAAAATATCACAAAGATTGACAGGTTCCAGACATTGCTAGTCAGTAATATAGCAAAGCATTACCACTCAGCAGAGTGAAATTAGGATTTTAAGTGAAGACTGACTTAGGTGAGATAGATTTTATTCCAGGGCTTGAGAAAATCACAAAATCAAACTCTTGTGGAGACATGTGGTAGAGAGGGTCTTGGTGAAACACATAGGAAGTAGCTCTGAGAGGTACTACTACAGACACATGGATGGAATGGCTCTGAACACAGGAGACTCCAGGGGCAGTGGAAGAGGATCCAGGGAAGAACCAAAAAGAATGTAGGAGAGGGCATCAAAGTGACAATCAGAGGATGGATGCCTTAGCCCACTTGGACAGTGGATTTCACAATTGTGACTGCTGTGTCACTCCATTCCTGTGAGCATATGAAAAACTTAGATTAAGCCACCTGTTTTCTCATAAGAGAGAAGCAGATGCACATTCTTGATATAAACAGCTGAGAAATAGCAAGGAAGCCCAAAAAGGATGTAACTGTTTCATCTCAGGTGAGATCAGCCCCATCTGAGCAGTCTGCCTCTACTTCCCAGTCTGGGCCACCCTTTCTGATTGGGAGCTAAGCTGCAGCACCAGTAATACAGTAGGGTAAGGGTTAGAGTTCCAAGAGCCTCAGAGCCTACAGCTTCAGGGATATTTGAGCTGGAAAAAGTGTGCCAAGTGGATCATGGCAAGACATCTGTACAAAGCAAAGTGACAGAGTCCTCAGCCAGGTGCAAAGGAAAGCACCTTTATTGCAAAACTCAGGCCTTTTTAAGCAGTTAGCCAATTTTCAGTTACATAGTTTTAAATCATAACAAACACAATCCATGAGGTGAACATGTAATGGTTATATAACTTGCTTTTCTACGTCCAATTCAGCTGAGTCACTTTCCCATAGTCCTCTTCTACTTAGCCAAAGTAGCAGGCCTGAGCTAGTTTTTGTGATTTTACAAGGGTAACAAGGCCCTTATTTTATAAGGCTTTACTTATATGCAACAGACATAAACATTACTACTTCCACATTTTCTATTCTGGAGCACTCATAATGATGGGGACCTCAGATGCAGCACCAAGATTCCATTATGCTGGGGGTTGTGGTTTAGAGACCCAGACAGCCCATAGTCCAAGGGACACTGGAAAAGGCATGCCAAGGGGGTTACAGCATGGCACCAATATTGTTGCTTCCACACCTTACTAATTATGTTCACCCATATTGATGGGGAACTCAAATGAGGAACTACAAGATCCCTTTAAATTTAGGGTTTGTGTCATGGTTCAGAGACCCACAGAGCCTGCAGCTCCAGGGACCCTTGGGCTGCAAAAGGCATGCCAAGTGGGTCACAACAAGGTTGACACATGACTGCGTCAACACTTTGCCAGCCTGGGCCATGCTGATATGGACCTCAGAGCCTGCATCAAGAACATGTTGGGGTTAAGGTTAGGGTAAGGGCTAGGGTTAGGACTCAGAGACCCACAGAGCCTCCAGCTCCAGAGACAGACTAGAAAAGTAATGCCAAAATTATAGTAGGGTACACACTGGCTGCCTCCACACTTTTATAAACTGTGCTCATATACATACTCAGTTTCTTTTAACTTAAGCTAAACATTTGGTACCATTTAAGAGGATATTGGAAAGTATTAGGGAAGGAAATCAACTACATTTCGGAGCAGGAGTTTCAAAATTGTAAGAGGAGAAAAGGCTGCAATTTAATTCAATTAATTAATCAAAAATATTCAAGTTATCACTGAATTCAATAATCTCTGAAATAAGTCTTCTTCTTATTATATTAGTGCTATTGCACATTCATTTTCCAGGTGCAAGAGATCACAGTATCTTTCAGTATTCTTGAAACTATTTCTCTACCTGAAAATATATTTTCCAGCCCTGCCCTTTCTTTGGCTTAATGAAAAACAATAGGCTGTTAGTTAGCTGTTCTACATACCATGGATATTAGGAGAACAGAAACACAACAGCTTTAAAATATAGTCCTAGAAACTATATTTAATTTTACTTATATTATGTTATTCTTATTTATTTATTTGGCTTTTGAAAACTAATTAAAAATATTGATTATGTAGGTCTTTCATACTTAGTGAAAATTTTGTATTTTGTTGTAGGTTATTCTTACAACTTGTTAAATGTACAAGCAAATACTGAAAGTCTTAGTCACTTTCAATTCAGGTGCACACATGAAAAATATGCACACACATGCACAGAGGAAAAAATATATTATTGAGTCACACGTTAAATACATAAGTTAGAATGGATGTATCTTCTGAAAGTAAGTGCCTGCATTCCCTATGTAGTCAATGAAAATAAGTATTTCTGAAAACTTTCAGAGTGAAAACACTTCTCATTTTAAGCATCTATTAAAAGGGAAAATACCAGAGGTGAAATTTGTATCAACAAACCTCAAATCTCTAAAAGACAGCCAGCTTTAAAATATGTGTATATATATATATATAAATGGTCTCAACTATGAACGTAGAATTTTAATAGCCCTCTCCAGGGGCTACTTCATCTGATCTACTTAGGGTATTCATTTGGACTGAGATAAATTGCCAACTTGATGTGACATCCCAGAGATTAAACAAATTTCACCCAGGATGCCTACTATTTTAGAGGAAGTCAGATGCTGAAGTTGGTCAGAATAGATCTTCTTTTTATGGAGTGGTATTATAGCTACCATAAAACTACATTCCATCGACAGTGTCTTCTGATAAACTTAAAGCACAGTTGAGGGTGTTGAAGATGCACTAACATTAATGACTAAAGCGTAAGTCAGACCTCAAGCAAACAAACAAGGCTTTATAGAAGCAATCTGAATTATTTATTCAAAGCTCAATTTATTGTTTAGAGAGCAGGGAGGGAGCAGAGAGGGAGGGGAGGTAACTCAGTGTTTTCAATAACCTATTTAAGTATTACTAAACACACGTAAAATGAACCAAGCAATGAACTAAACATAGACTATATGGAGTATAAGGGCAGAGGTATATTTACATAGAATTTAGGTTCATCTATTTATCTACATAACATAAATACAAAATTATATTTTAATATTGTATTATTGGATTATTATAATATATTATCTCATGAACAATTTTACTTTTTAAAATCTCACCCAATTGTATCTCTTTTGGTCTTGAGTTTCCTGTTGCCTTTTCCTCAGTTTTAAAATGAGACAAAGTGCTCTTCTTTTATAGAGAGCTCTAACTCTCTATAAAAATTGAGGATTATCAATAGTATATATATTTTTTAAAAAAATTAGGGTTAATTTTTAATTATCTTGCCAAAGTTTTGTTAATTGAAAAACCGTTCAGGAGTTAATGTCTTTCATTTTCTTCTTTACTCAAATCATTTAGGCAATTACAGACTTCCAGGATGTGTATCCTTCCACAGATCATTGATTTCTTTTATTATGACAAGTCTTGTTAAAATCCTTTTAGGGCAAAAGATAAAGCTAGATGCTTCTGATTGTGCAAGTGTGTTATGAAGAGTAGGAGATGGGTCAAAAGTTTGTAGCTCATTTGGATAGCTGGTTTTTAGAGACATGGTTCAGTGAAAAGAGCCAAACCAAGAACAATGCTTGTGGAGGACAGATCCAGCAGTAAGCAGCCAAGCTGGACAGCAGATCACAAGACTGTGACTGAGAATGTGTTATTTCATTTCTTTGCAGTTCGATGGCCTTGATACTCTTCTTGTGTGAAATATACACAGTATCACATAATATTCCAGAGAGCTGTACCACAACATTCACCCTGACTGCCACTTCTGAGCAACGTGCACAATGTATGAAGTATTAGCACAAACAGGTCTTTTCTTCTTCACACATTCACTATCCATTCTGGAGGGGGATTTTTAAAAGGCAGAACTATTTACCAACATTGATTTGATCTTTTAGGCCTGTGCATGCTAATTATACTTGCTCTCTTTAACATAACATTTAATGATAGATTAACATTGTACTAACATCAGTGATCATCAGAAATATTCTTCTACTGGTAGAAATCTATGTACATTTATTTTATTCAACATTATAAAGCAATGGAGATTGGTACCATTCATTTCTCATGGCTTATGTTTCCATTATCAGATTGAATTAGTCAAACTTTCAATACAAATTAAAACAGGCAATAAAACCTGGATTTTTTCATTTAAGAGGATGAAGGGGAAGGAAGAGAAGATGGCCTCCTAGGAAACCTCCAACATTTTTGTATTATTTCTAGGGATATCCAAGTGGTGTAGAGAATCCCATTACTAACAAATAAGAGGAATGAACAATGACTGATTTAAGTATTTCAAAAACTGTCAGAGGAGAATTTAACTTCAGGTTACATAAATAAATATCAATGTAATGTGCTCAGTGGCAGTACTTAGTCTATGAAAGACTAAAAGTTGATCTATTTAGCACTTTTTTCAAGA